>CM055122.1:1167804387-1168141887 GCA_029206835.1 Rana muscosa | reverse complement strand
TGAGTCTGACTTCCGGAACAGGGAAGTAGCAGATATGTATACTCTCAAAGCTCGGACAACGTCCAAGGAATGCAACGCCGACTCCTTAGGATTCGACGGCTGAGGACACAAGGATGGAAGTACAATGTCTTCGTTGAGATGAAAAGCCGAAACGACCTTCGGAAGAAAGGAAGGCTGCGGCCGCAGCACCACCTTATCCTTGTGGAAAATCAAATAGGGAGCCTTGCAGGACAAGGCTGCCAGCTCAGAGACTCGTCTAACTGACGTAACAGCCACCAAAAAGACCACCTTCTGAGAAAGTGTCAACAGGGGAATATCTCTAATATTCTCAAACGGTGCCTTCTGAAGCACCGAGAGGACCAGGTTCAAGTCCCACGGAGGTAACGGGGGGCGGACCGGAGGGGCCACATGTCAAACCCCCTGCACAAATGTACTCACGAGAGAGTGAGTCGCCAGGGGTCGCTGAAAAAAGACAGCCAGGGCAGATATCTGTCCCTTAATCGTACTTAGGGCAAGCCTTTGGTCTACCCCATGCTGTAAAAACAGCAGGATTCTGGAAACCAAATAGGTACGCGGATGCCATTTCATTTCCTCACACATGGAGATGTAGGCCCTCCAAGTGCGGTGATAGACCTTCCTAGAGGACGGTTTCCGAGCACTTCTCATAGTAGAAATTACTGAGTCTGACAGGCCCCGGTCTCTCAGTACCTGGTTCTCAACAGCCATGCCGTTAAAGCCAATGACTGTAAAGCAGGATGGAATATGGGACCTTGCGACAGCAGGTCCTTCCGTAGTGGTAGGCGCCAGGGGACGTCTGCTACCAGACGTACTAGATCGGCGTACCAAGGACGCTGAGGCCAATCTGGAGCGATTAGGATCATTGGAATTCCCTCTGCCTCCACTCTGCGGAGCAGAAGAGGAAGAAGCCTTAAGGGAGGGAAGGCATAGATTAGCCGATACTGGCCCCACGATGCTACCAACGCGTCCGTTGCGTCTGCCCATGGGTCTCTTGACCGGGCCACAAACCTCAATACCTTCCGATTGAGTCGGGAAGCCAGAAGATCTACGTCTGGTGTGCCCCATCTTTGGCAGAGGAGTTGGAACACCTCCGGGTGTAAGGACCATTCTCCCTGGTCCAGCATCTGGCGGCTCAGGTAGTCCGCCTGCCAGTTTTCCACACCCGGAATGTACACGGCCGACAGTGCCGGTACGCTCCTCTCTGCCCACTTCAGGATGCGAGCGATCTCCGATGCTGCAGCTGAGCTTCTTGTTCCTCCTTGATGATTGACATATGCCACTGCTGTGGCGTTGTCTGACTGGATCCTGACTGGACGCCCTTGCAGTCTCTGAGACCATTTGAAGAGGCACAGCTTGATCGCCCGGATCTCCAGGACATTGATCGGCAGGAGGGCTTCCTCTGGGGTCCAGCGACCTTGCGCCGACTGGACACCCCAGACTCCCCCCAACCTGTAAGGCTGGCGTCCGTCGTGATCACTATCCAGTAAACCGGAAGAAATGACTTCCCGGCCATTAGAGCCGGTGCTGTCAGCCACCATACCAGGGATCTCCTGACTAGGTGGCTCACTCGGATTTGATAATCCAGAGATGAAGGGCATCTGTTCCATCTGGACAGAACTTCCCTCTGTAACACTCGAGTGTGGTATTGAGCATATGGGACCGCCTCGAAGGAGGCTACCATGAGGCCCAACACTCGCATGCAAAAACGGAGTGACGACCAATTCCTGGAAGTCAGCTGCCGTACTGCAGCCCGGAGGGTCTGCAACTTCTCCACAGGGAGGAATACCTTTGCCTCTGAGGAATCCAGAATCAACCCCAGGTACACTAGGCGTTGAGTGGGCACCAATACTGACTTTTGCGTGTTTAGTATCCAACCACAGTCTCGAAGAGTCTGACAGGTAATGGACACGCTTACCTCTAATTCTGAGCTTGAAGGGCCCTTCAGCAGAAGGTCGTCCAAGTAACCTGTGATAGCGATACCCCGCTGTCTTAGAAGTGCCAGAATCGGAGCGAGCACCTTGGTGAACGTCCTGGGTGCTGAGGCAAGGCCAAACGGGAGGGCCACAAACTGGTAGTGGTTCTTCCCGATAGCAAATCGCAGAAACCTCTGGTGTCTGGAGTATATGGGGACATGCAGGTATGCGTCCTTGATGTCCAAGGAGGCCAGAAAGTCCCCCGGATGGAGAGCCGTGACTACGGATCGAACCGACTCCATCCGAAATCTTTGTACCTTCACAAAGCAATTGAGGGCTCTGAGATCCAAGATTGGACGAACCCCCTCCTTCTTTGGCACAATGAACAGATTTGAGTAAAAACCCTGACCCCGTTCCTGTTCTGGAACTGGAATAACTACCCCGCGTTCCAGTAGACCCTGGACCGCCCCATACAGGGCCTCCCGACGGGTCGGTAGTAGCTGGAGATTGGAGGTGATGAATCTGTCTGGTGGACAAGAGAGAAATTCTATCTTGTAGCCTGAGGAGATTACTTCGCAAACCCACCTGTCGGAGACTAGAGCAGTCCACTGAGTCGCGAATTTGCGAAGACGTCCCCCCACCCGAGAGCTGGGTGGGGGCGGACCTTCATGTGGACGCAGATTTGTCCACAGGCTTGTTGGGTCTGCGGGACCAAGGACGCTTTTGTCCTTGGGCAGGCGCTTTATCGGCCTGGGGTCTTTTCCCTGTCGCCTTAAGAGGGCGAAAAAAACGCTTACGTGCAGTAAAGGAGGGCCCTTGCCCTTGGCGTGGTCCCCTACCCTTGCTAGTTTGGGGAAGCAAAGTGCTTTTACCTCCTGTAGCATCCTTGATGATGTCATCCAGAGAAGCCCCAAAAAGTCTGTCGCCCTTAAAAGGCAGATCCAATAGGGCTTTCTTGGAAGTCTGGTCCGCAGACCAGCCCTTTAGCCAGATCAGGCGGCGTATTGCTACTGCATAAACCGAAGCTCTTGACAGCAGGGGAATAGTATCCATGTCTGACTCGCAGACAAACTTAAGGCCCTGGACCAACTGGTCGGCCAAAGTTATCTCATTAGGAGGAGCATCTCGCTCCTTTAACCCCTGGAGTAGCAATTTTGCCCATTCAGTAAGTGTCTGAGACACTAGGGCCCCCGCCAATGCCGGGCGTACTGCTGAGCCTACCACTGAGTATAGGTAGCGAGCGAGTGCTTCAGCCTTCTTATCCACAGGGTCCTTGAAAACAGGAGCCCCTTCTACTGGAATAGTGGTGGCTCTATTAAGTCTGGACACCGAAGGGTCCACTATAGGGGGAGAGGTCCATATCTTCAGAAAACTCTCCTCAAAGGGGTACCGTACTGCAAACCTCTTTGGGGCTGTAAAGACCCTCAGTGGGTTCTCCCATTCCTTGTATAAGAGTTTGTCAAAATAAGACACACAAGGGAACACCTTAGCAGTGCGGGCAGGTTTACGAAACCCAAAGGGGACTGGAGTATCTGCTACTTCTTCAGTCCTTTCCAACTTTAGCGTATCCCGCACTGCAGTAATAAGGTCAGATACCAAAGCCGTCTCGCGTACTGACCTGGACTTGGAGTCCTCCTCACTGTCCGATCGGTCACGGTCTGCAGTCTCTGATGCATCAGAATCTGGGCCATGAGCCGTAGCTGGACCTGGTTCTGCATCAGAAATATCCCCAGAAGATTGCAGGGGACGGGGGCGTTTATTACCCCCTGTATTCCCGTGTGCTGCTTCCACCCTGGCAGCAAACGCCTCTAGGATTGCCGACATAGCGTCCATAGACACCTCAGGGACACCAGCTGCTAAATCTGGTGTTTCAGGGGAGAAGACATCTGGCTCAGATGCCATGCTGACCACACGCTGACACCCACAGGGCTCCAGGCAAGATATCAATAGGCCACCCTCCTGCGCTGCAGAGATGCTGGGTTACCCAGAGGACTCACCACCCTGGATAGGTACTGCTATGCTGCGCCTATGATGCTGTCCCCTTGCTGCTGTGTCAGTCTGCTTCTTTTATCAGCACTTCCTGTGTGAATTTTCGCGCCAGTGTAATGCACCCTAGAGGCCGGAGGCTCTCGCAAAATGGTTGCCAAAACCATCTGTATGGAAGATAATGTGGGCTCTAAGAAAATGGCCGCCGACAGAAGATAGAGGTCAGGCAGCCATAGCCCACAAAAAAGATGGCCGCCGAACGGCAATATCTGCATACAGGGTGGACAAACATGGCCGCCGATCACCTGATAGGGGCCAGTGGGTGTGGCCGAACTACAGGAAGATGGCCGCCAGGCAGTTACAAGAGGCCAAACTTGGCATGGACCACCTCAAAATGGCCGCTGACAGCATGGAGACACAGAAACACAGGTAAGCAAAAATGACATTTCTTTTAAATGTTAGTTACAGCCAGCCCCGCTCCAGTGGGACCCCCTAGGTGACCCCCAGCACCCAGCAACCTTTAGCTAGAAGCCCAGGGAGGAGGGAAAGGCAGGGAGAGAGGGAAGAAAGGGGCCACAACCACTTACTTGATCTCTCCAGGAATGTCCAGCTAAATCACCCAGCCGAGGCAGGGGAGTTTTACTTACCTATCCTGCATGTATTCTGCTGGAAGACATTCCAAACAGATCATCGTCCGCGCACGGAAGGTGACTGTTGGCCAGGCATGCTGTGATTGGACCCAGAAGGGACGATCATATGTATGCCCTGGAGCATGACGCTCACCGGACAGGCTGCTGCGACTCGGCCGTAAGGTCAGCCGAAGCTGAGCGGTCCGATGCAAGCCTTGGAGCGTAAGCTCACCGGCCAGGCTGCTGCGACTCGGCCGTAAGGTCAGCCGAAGCTGAGCGGTCCGATGCAGGCCCTGGAGCGTAGGCTCACCGGCCACCCGTGGAGCGACGGGCATGTCGTGGAAAACCCAGCGCGTGGCTAGGGTCGGCACACGCTCGATGGCCGAAACTGGGGAGACTACAAGGATCGAGGATCCAGCCTGTCACCCAGTCGGCAGTTGATCGAAGATCGCAGGAAACAACAAATGTAGCAAAAAAATTAAAAATATATATATCTTTTTTCCCCGGACCAATGAGCCCGAAGGGAGCCATGTCCTACTCCTTGCTAGACAGAAAAAAACTGATCTGCGATGTGCAGACTGAGAGGGTATACCCAGAGGGTCCGCCCCCTGGGCGGTACTGTAGAAGGTGTGATGCAACACTTTTTACAAGTTTTTCTGCCTAGTCACTCCTAATTAACGGATAATACCCACTTTGTCAATAGAGAAGCTGTGTCGGTCCATGGACGAAAGAGTAAGGTTGGTTTATGCAACATGGTGTATTTAAAGATAAAATACATGACAGGGGTGCTAGGTGAGAGACAAGAGGAGAGACTGTAGGAATAGTTTCAAATTCATGTCGCATAGTGGTGTATAATATGATGATCTATCTTGGCTAAAAACAGTACATCTTAAAATTTACTAATATTTAAAATTTATATGTAAGCCCGAGATAAACAATGCATCCCTCTGGTCTAATAAGACCACCAACTTTCATCCTCTAAATTAAAAAAAAAAAAATTAAGATTGTACCTCTATTATGCCACCAAAGAGACAGTAAATGTTAGAAGTAAATAAGTTCTCTAAGGCTCAAACACTGATGTAATTTTAATTAAATTCCCTGTTTAATTAACTATTTCTCTTGTCATTCCATGTGCCCGTTCCTAGCAATATAACCAAATAACCCAAAAAAAAATTGCAATATTTTTCATTGTTACCAAAATGTTAATGGAAGAACTGTCATTGTGTTGATATGATGGATGTTAGTAAGTACAGTAAAGTCATATATATATATATTTATATGTATTTATATTTTATATTACTGGCATTTTATTTGATTTTTTCATAAAGATTCATTTAATTAAAAAATTTAAAGAATTAATCATTTTATTTTTAACATTTCAAAATAATTTATTGATTATCTTTATTAACATTACCAAAATTGATAACCTATTGTTTTTTTTATTGAATTTTCAGGTAGTGGAAAAATGCCAAAGTGCATCTTTAATTGCTGCCCACATAGCACAGGGTTAAAAGGAAAATATCCAGATGTAACACTCCATACATTTCCAAAAAAATTAGAGTTGATCAAACTGTGGATAGCCTCGTCTGCTTTGAGTCAAGAAGACCTAACTAGCGTAGCCCAAGAAATTTTTGATGACAAAAATGGAAATCGCTTTCGAATGTGCTCTGTTCATTTTTCTAAAGAGTCATATTTCATTAAAATTATTTTTTTTTTTTAAAACCAGACGCTGTACCATCGGTTTTACCCAATGACACCTCCATGTCCTTTATGAAGACAAAGCACACTCATATTTGCTGTCCTTGTCATCAATTATGTTTGAAAACCAACCCAACAAAAAAAGAAATGTGTACACAAACTGGAGAAGAATTACATTTATCAATTTCTGAGAAATCATATGGCTTTTGTGCAAGTTACCGTGACATATGTAATGATCATGAGTATTCATTATCTTGCCCTATTGTTGACCCTCAATTAGAATCGACTCCAGCAAAAAAAAAAGAAAACTAAAAAAATTTATGAATTTCAAATTACACCAATTAAAACAGCTGTCACACTATCAGATGTTGACTTTGCGGAAGCAGAGACTAGTACTAATCAATTTTTACTGTCCACTGAACACAAGGTTGCCCAGGTTCCAATTCCTGAATTAAATCAAACCTTTCAAGTTCCATCCACTGGTGTTGATCTAACTTCAGAAAATAGTTTGACTCAACATGATACTGAAAATATGGATACTATTGGTCAAATAGATAGCTCGATAGATGACATAACGACACAGGATGACAGTTATGTCCCCGATATTTTAGAAATGTCTGAAACAGATATATCAAGGGCTGACAGTTCGTTTGAAATAGATAATGAAACTGTTGAAGCCAAAAATGACTCTTTAGGGCTTGACGAACGGAAATTCATCGTTTTTGAATCAAGTATAGATCAATTACTTGCAAAATTACGTTGCCCAGAAGATGAATGTTTTGAACGAATTACTTCATTCAATAAAGTCATGGTTGGAACTTTACTTAAAGTGTACAGTACATGTGTTGAAAATCACCAACTCCTTATTTGGGAAAGCCAACCAAAAATTGGAAATATAGCAGCTGGTAATCTTGTAGTGGATCATCTTTTACATCAGTGAAACAAATGATGGCTTTTTCCAATATTCCATTTTTTTCAAAAACAACCTACCATTCCTATTTGAATAAATTCATTTATGGCGGTATAGATTATTGTTGGCTGGAAGAAAAAAAAAAAAAAAATTAGAAAAAAAAGCACTTTTTTTAGTTGGTGACGGGCAGTGCGATAGTCCTGGATTCTCAGCTAAATACTGTACGTACACCATGATGGAGATCGAGTCTGAATCCATTATAGATTTTGAGACAGTACAGGTGACTCAAACGACTTCATCCGTTGCCATGGAAAAAATGGCATTCCAGATTTGTCTAGACCGCATAATTAAAGATAATTACGATGTTCAAGTTCTTGGGACCGATAGACATCTTGGAATAAAAAAAAAATGAGAGAAGAGTACACCCAAATCTCCCACCAGTATGATCTTTGGCACTATATTAAATCTTTTAAAAAAAAATTATTAGAGGCCAGTAAAAAACCCCATTGTAAGGATTTAGAATTTTGGATGTCTGCAGTGGTAAATCATTTTTACTGGTGCAGTAGGCACTGCAAAGGAGATGAGGACATTTTCTGGAGGACATGGACATCCCTGCTCTACCATGTACGGAACATTCATCAGTGGCAGGAGGCCGGTGAAAAAATGTCCTGTCACCATGGTTCAATTACTGACTCTGATGACCATGTTGAATGGCTGTTACAACCTAGCGCCGCATTCAAGGCACTTGAAGATTTGGTCATGTCAACCCAGCTCAAAAATGATGTACCTCATTTGGTGCTGTACTGTCGTACTGGTGCGATAGAAACTTTTCATAGTAGTGTTTTGAAATATAGGAGCAAACGTGTTCATTTACTCTTTAACTCAATGGAGGCAAAAACTAAACTGGCCATTCTATTACATAACACTAATGTAGGTCGTTCACAAGCAACAGTACGTCGACCAACCAAAAAAAGTGAAGAATTGGGCACCAAAAGAACAGCTCTAGAACACCCTCGCTCCCGTAAAAAATGGATTGTACGTACAATATATGAGCCTGTGTGCCATGATTATTTTTTTACAATAATGCGGACAATTCTCGATGTGGCAGCCAAAAAAATAACACCCACATGGAAATCAAAAACCGATCTATTCCCTGAAAACGTTGCATCAACAGAAAAACCTGATAAAAAATATGCAGTTTCCATGCATATGTCAAGATTTCCAAAGAAAAGAGAGGAAGACTCTATGGAATAAACGTAACATGTAAAGATTTAATATATATATTTATTATTGAATTAGATAATGTTTACATTTTTTAACCACTTAACGACTGCCCACCGCCGATTTACGTCGGCAGAATGGCACGGACAGGCAAAATCACGTAGATCTACGTGATCGCCTTTGTGCAGTTGGGGGGTCCATCCGGACCCCCCTTCACTGCAGTGAGCGGCCGTTAAGTGTTCGGGAGCGATCAGGCATGAGGGGGCGGCCGCTCGATTCCGCCCCCCCTCGCGATCGCTCCCGGCCAATGAAAATGCTTCCTCCGCCATGTGATGTAAACAAGGCTGGAGGAAGTGATGTCATCTCCCTCGCCGCGGTCTTTTCGTTCCCGGCGCCGAGCAGAGAAGAAGCAGGTTAGTGCACCAACAGTCCACTGACATGTAGGTACACATAGGCACACAAATCACCCCCCAGTCACCCCCAGATCACCCCCCAGGTCACCCCAAAGCCCCCAATCACAGTGTCACTGATTGCAGTGATCATTTATTTTACTGATCACTGCATTTAGTGTCATCTGTGATTGTAAAAAGTTGCAGGGCAGTTAGGATTAGGCCCCTTTAGGTCCAAGGTAGCCCCCTAACCCCCCCTAATAAAGGTTTAACCCCTTGATCACCCCCCAGGTAACCCTTTCACCCCCTAACTTCAGCGTCACTAAGCGATTGTTTTTCCGATCGCTGTATTCGTGTCGCTGGTGTTTTAGATAGGCAGTTATTTTTTTTTAGGTTCGCCACAGGTTTTTATTAGTGTCAGGTACCCCCATATATTATTTTAACCCCCTGATTGCCCCTAGAGTTAACCCTTTCACCAGTGATCGCCGTATAAGCGTCACTGGTTAGCCAGTAAGTTATTTAGTTATTTAGGTTACCCGTCAGGTTTTTATATAGTGTCAGGTACCCCCATATTTAACCTAATAAAGGTTTTAACCCCCTGATTGCCCCTAGTTAACCCTTTCACCAGTGATCACCAAATAAAGGTTACGGGTGACGCTGGTTGATTAGTTTGCTTTTTATAGCATCAGGGCACCCGCCGTATATAACCCAATAAAGGTTTAACCCCCCTGATCGCCCGGCGGGTGAGATCAATTAGGTTTTAGCGCCAGAGAGGGTCTGCGTCGCCCCAGGCAGTGTTAGGTTAGTGACAGTAACGCTAACACCCACGCGCAAAGCATACACCCCCCTTAGTGGTATAGTATCAGATCAGATCTGATCAGATCTATACTAGCATCCCCAGCGGTTTAGGGTTCCCAAAAACGCAGTGTTAGCGGGATCAGCCCAGATACCTGCTAGCGCCTGCGTTTAGCCCCTCCGCCCAGCCCAGCCCAGCCCACCCAAGTGCAGTATCGATCGATCACTGTCTCTTACCAAACACAACACACATAACTGCAGCGTTCGCAGTGCTTGGTTTTTGGGGCCCTGTACGCGGCTAGGCTCCCAAAAAGTCCCACACATGTGGTATCCCCGTACTCAGGAAAAGCAGCAGAATGTATTTTGGGGTGCAATTCCACATATAACCATGGCATGTGTGAGCAATATAGCATTTAGTGACAACTTTTTGTACATTTTTTTTTTCTTTTTGTCATTATTCAATCATTTGGGACAAAAAAAAATATTCAATGGGGTCAACATGCCTCTCAGCAAATAGCTTGGGGTGTCTACTTTCCAAAATGGGGTCATTTGGGGGGGTTTTGTGCCATCTTGGCATTTTATGGCCTTCAAAACTGTGATAGGTAGTGAGGAGTGAAATCAAAAATTTATGCCCTTAGAAACCTTGAAGGCGGTGCTTGGTTTTTGGGGTCCCGTACGCGGCTAGGCTCCCAAAAAGTCCCACACATGTGGTATCCCCGTACTCAGGAGAAGCAGCAGAATGTATTTTGGGGTGTAATTTCACATATGCCCATGGCATGTGTGAGCAATATATCATTTAGTGACAACTTTGTGCAAAAAAAAAAAGTTTGTCATATTCCCGCAACTTGTGGCAAAATATAAAATATTCCATGGACTGAACATGCCTCTCAGTAAATAGCTTGGGGTGTCTACTTTCCAAAATGGGGTCATTTGGGGGGTTTTGTGCTATTTTGGCATTTTATGGCCTTCGAAACTGTGATAGGTAGTGAGGAGTGAAATCAAAAATTTGCGCCCTTAGAAATCCTGAAGGCGGTGCTTGGTTTCCGGGGTCCCGTACGTGGCTAGGCTCCTAAAAAGTCCCACACATGTGGTATCCCCGTACTCAGGAGAAGCAGCAGAATGTATTTTGGGGTGCAATTCCACATATAACCATGGCATGTGTGAGCAATATATAATTTAGTGACAACTTTTTGTAATTTTTTTTTTTGTCATTATTCAATCACTTGGGACAAAAAAAAAATATTCAATGGGCTCAACATGCCTCTCAGCAATTTCCTTGGGGTGTCTACTTTCCAAAATGGGGTCATTTGGGGGGGTTTTGTACTGCCCTGCCATTTTAGCACCTCAAGAAATGAGATAGGCAGTCATAAATTTAAAGCTGTGTAAATTTCAGAAAATGTACCCTAGTTTGTAAACGCTATAACTTTTGCGCAAACCAATAAATATACGCTTATTGACATTTTTTTTACTAAAGACATGTGGCTGAATACATTTTGGCCTAAATGTATGACTAAAATTGAGTTTATTCGATTTTTCTTATAACAAAAAGTAGAAAATATCATTTTTTTTCAAAATTTTCGGTCTTTTTCTGTTTATATCGCAAAAAATAAAAATCGCAGAGGCAATCAAATACCATTAAAAGAAAGCTCTATTTGTGGGAAGAAAAGGACGCAAATTTCATTTGGGTACAACATTGCATGTCCGCACAATTTACAGTTAAAGCAGCGCAGTGCCGAATCCCAAAAACAGGCCTGGTCCTAATGGCCCGAAATGGTCCGGGGCTTAAGTGGTTAATTAATATTTATATATATATATATATATATTTTTTTTTATAGATCAAACAACATTTATTGGTGTCTCCTATTTATGGGAGGTTAGTATAAAATGTATGTACTATATTTTTAATAATTCTTGTATTTATTAACCACTTTTCTACCCGCCCAATGTCAAATGAGGGCCACAGATGAGATCTCACATCCTGGGTGGGCGTCAAATGACGTCCTTGACTTTGTGGGGGGATATCTGAATGATGCCAGCAGCTAGAGGCATCATTCAGATATCCTTCTCTTCTTCCGGCAATTGTGCGCACCATAAGAACCATCATAGCGGCGTTTACGCCGCTATTTAGTTCTTATAGGCAAAGTGAAGGTTCACGCTACTGTTTTTAAAAAGTAAACAAAGCCACCATTGCGGCTAGTAAGCATGAGATTGTTGAAATATTTTTCAGGATCTAATGCTTTTCATACTGGAGGAGAGATGTGGGGTCTTATTGACCCCACATCTCTCCATAAAGAGGACCTGTCACACACCGTTCCTATTACAAGGGATTTTTACATTTCCCTGTAATAGGAATAAAAGTGATCCAAAAAAAAAAAAGGGGAAAGTATTTTAAATAAAATAAATTATTATCAAAAAATACATAATAATAAATAAAATAAAAACACCACTCTCCCTGGTACCTCACGATCATAAGCCGTGTTAGTAATAGCGCGTGCAAAAATTCTAGCACCAGAACTGCTCTTTAACTGTAAACTGGTAACCTTGAAAAATTGTTTAAGCGTCGCCTATGGATATGTTTAAGTACCAAACTTTGGCGCCATTCCATGAGTGCGCGCAATTTCAAAGCGTGATATGTTAGCTATGTATTTACTTGGCTTAACATCATCTTTCTTTTTTAAACCAAAAATTGGGCTAACTGTAATGTTTATTTAGTTTTGACTTCATGAAACCATTTTTTTATTCAAATTAGGCGTTTGAAAAATGATTGCTAAATTAGCGTTCAAGAAAAAAAAGTTGCAATGAATGTCATTTTATTGGTGTGTTGTCTGAAAAAATACCTTATCTAATATTTGGGGGTTCAGAGTAATTTTTTTAAAAAAGAATGATGATTTGTACATGTAGGAGCGAAGTGCCAGAACATGCACAGTATTGTGGTGCTAAAAAAAAGACCTGGGCTTAAAGCGGTTGTAAACCCAGACAACATATTTATTTTTTTAAATCACCTGCAAGAAAAAGCCATAATGAGCTAGTATGACTAGCATACTAGCTCATTATGAATCACTTACCTTAGATCGGGACCCCCGAAGCCATCCTCGTCCCCCGCTCCGGCCGCAGCCATCGCTCCTCAGATACCCGGAAGGTTACTTCCGGGTATCGCCGCTACAGCCAATCACAGTGCCACTCCGGCACTGTGATTGGCCGGAGCAGCGAAGACGTCACTCCGCGCATGCGCGCTGGAGCTTTCTATTCCGGAAGCGCCGGAATTCTGAATGGGATTAACCCTGTGAATGCACCGTTGTCTACGGCGCGCATGCGCCGTAGACATCAATGCATGTCTTTTTTTGCAAATATCTCCTAAACCGTGTAGGTTTAGGAGATATTTCTTTTACCTACAGGTAAGCCTTAGTATAGGCTTACCTGTAGGTAAAAGTTAAAAAAAAAAACTATACAACCGCTAAACAATAATCCACTAAACATTTTTTTACTAAAATTAAAAATAAATTTACAAACTCAAACTTTAGGTTAGTTTTTTTTATTGCATCTTATTTAAACACTACATTGAACATGAAAAAAAAAAATATTTTTATTTTTTCAATTTTTTTATATTTTGTCCTAAGAATTTATTATTACTAAAATTCAAATGCCATTTCTCCGGCGTCGTAATCATTTGAATATTTAAACCCAACGTATAGGCCTTCAGGATCTGGAAAAGATAATCTTACTGCTTTAACTGCACAGGAAGGTATGGGTCTGCGATTTCCTTTGCCCAAATATCCATGTATCCATGAAGTGAATATTTTATAAGCAGTTTTTCTCAAGTTTCTGCCAAAAAAAAAAGAAATACATGGTGTGCTAAATTATTTATAAAATTTTAGCTACAATTTTACAGATAGACATAGATTATTTCTACATTGATTATTTATTAAAACGTAGGTCCTCCCCTAAATAAATATTCAATAATTAATAAAAGATAATAAAATAAATGAAAAAAATTAATAAAAAATAAAACTCACCCAAAATTAGCGTTACAATGCGGAAGTCCACTAATCTGCCTCTTCCTTAGCATCGGATTATGTACTTTTACTTCCACAACTTGTGAATGGTGCGACATGACTTCTGGGATATGAGTGTATCCAAGGAAGCAAGCCGCCCATTCAAAAAGCACCATGCGCAGTTGAAAACGGGCAGTTAAGCCGTAAGGCTTCACTGACTGTTTCCCATAGTCAATATAGAGGAGCCGTGACCTAACAGCAGCGATCGATCACCGTAGGGGGACCAACATCGCATGCGATTAGGTCAGGTAAGTTTACTTATTAAAAGTCAGCAGCTACACTGTTAGTAGCTGCTCACTTTTAAAGCAAAAAATTACACGGGTGGAATCACACTTTAATCATAACAGTAATGTGAAAAAAATAATACAATGAAATGCATACCTATTGTCATCTGCATTAGGTGCATGAGAAGTAGATTGATGTAGTACGGTCAATACAATTGTGGTATTCAGTCTGTCCACGACCATATTGTTAAAAATTGTAGATGTTGTTATGCAGACAGAACCCTCTTCAATGTTTTCTTTTACGTTTTGGATTTCTTGGCAACATAGAGACTCTCTTCCTGTTGTCATAGGAACACAATTACCACATTCACACCAGTCTTTGTTTCCTATTCTTCTTAGAAGACGACGTTCTTCATCTGTTTCCGCGTTAGACACCAAAGAATGTTGAGATGGCGGATTAAAGGGAAAGCTTGGGTCCTCCTCAACTGTGGGATATTTAGACCATAATCTGTTTAAAAGTTCTGTCCTCTGCAATATAAAAACAAAAAAAATATTAACAATCTTATTCATTTATATTTAAAATAAAAAAATATATAAAATCATTTATTTTTAAGAACAGAAGTAAGTGAAGTATTATGTTTTTAAAGTAATTAAGATTATCAATAATTGTTAAAAACTCACATAAGTGTACAATTATATGATCATTTTATTTTAATTTATTGCAATCATGTTTATAATTTTTTTTATTTTTTTGTTCAGATTTTAATCGTGATTAAATTTGAATGTTACAGTGGTTAACAAAAAAAGAAGAAGAAGAAATGAGCCATAGTGAACATAAGATACACGACTGTCATAGATTTAGATTCTATTTTTTTTTTTTTAATTCAAAGGGTAATCATTATAATTAACATCATATGCATTTCAATACTGCATGTAATAAAAAAAAATATTAGAATATAAAATAAACATTTAGATTATCATTTAAATTTTGTATGAGTAAAAAATTATTCTACTATTCTATTAAAATTACTCTTTCAGATGCAGATTTCATGGTTGTTGATGGAGTATCCTCTGGTGTCTCTAGATTCATTTTTGATTCATCAGTTGTCTATAATTAATAAAATAAAATAAAACTATAAAAATATTTTATGTAGTGTTTATTTTGACTGTTGTTTATGTTCAAAAAAATAATAAAATTTGATGCAATTATTCGTAAAATTTTTGAATTATTGTTAGACATTCATATATATATAATGAAATATGTGAAATAGCAAAAAAAAAATATTGTTTTGTGTTGCATTTGTAATAATTACAATTAATATAAAATAATCACAATTGTACATATGTTATCTAATTTAATAAACACTATATCTTTCATTACTTGGAATTTATGTAGATTATTATGTTATACTGTTTTATAGTTTTTAATTGAACAAAAATTATTAAATTTATTTTCTAGATCATATTTAGATATATATATATATATATATATATATATATATATATATTACAATACTATGCAAGATTGTATATACAATATACATATTTATATATTAATATATAATGTGTGTGTTAGATCAAAGAATTTAGTTATATATAAATATATATATATATATATATATATATATATTTTTGTGTATATATTTATTCTTTTATCACACATATAGATTTTATATATATATATATATATATATATATATATACATACACACATACACAAATACACAAACATGCATATAGATCTAGATTAAAATAATATATATTAATATGATCTATGTGGGAAAGCCTCTGATGTATTTGTTTTGCTCCTTTAGAAATGTTATGATCTCTATATGCAGTCTAGAGTAATGAAAATTGGGTCCTGGAACGTCCGTGGGTTGGCTACCCCTGCAAAGAGAGCCACAGTATTTGATATGTTAGAAATGTATGAGGTGGGACTGATCTGTCTTCAGGAGACACACCTAACTAAAAATAACAAGCAGAGGTGTATCAGTACTAGTTAAAAGGTATATTTAGGCATATATATGTGTGTGTGTGTGTGTGTGTGTGTGTTTGTGTGTGTTTGTGTACGTACATATGTATATATACACACAGACATGTTCTCATATTTTAAATTTTTAAATCAAACTGTATAAGTAAATTATATATGGATAATTATCATTTATACTTACCATTGTATTATCACTTAATACTTCAATTTCTTGTTATCTTGATAGTAAAGTTTTGTAAAAAATAAATATATAAGAATAAAAATTATTAAAAAAGATAAATAATCAGAGATCTAATTTTAAACAGTCAATGACATTAAAACGTGATAATTTGGTCTCTGAATACAAATATGGATTTTGAGTAAATATGACAGGTGATGCTCACTACAAATTTTCATGCTGTCTTTGAAAATATTAGAGTTTTTTTTTGCCATTCATGGTTCACTCAATTAAATATAGTTCGATATATATCAATATATATACATATTTATCATTACATTTTCAAATTGATTGCATTATATATCTACAGTTAAAAAATGATTTATATCTATATATATATATATAATGTAATGTAGTCAATATTAAAATGTAATGATAAATCTGTTTATCTATTGATATATCTAACTATATATAAAATAAAATAAATATTGTTTTATTTAAATTAATAATTAAAAAAATAAAATAATTATATATATATATATATATATATATATATATATATATATATATTGAAAATTAAAATAATTATTTAAAAATAAAAAAATAATTTTTTTAGTTTATATATAGTTAAATATATCAATAGGTAAACACATTTATCATTAGATTTCCAGATTGATTACATTATATAGAGAATATATATATATATATATATATATATATATATATATTCTATCTCATCTCTTCTCTATATATATATATATATAAAACACTCACTATATATATATATCTATATATATAGATATATATATATGTGTGTATATATATATTTATATATCTATATATATATAAATATATAATGTATATATTTATATAGATGTCTGTCTCTCTATCTATTTTTACTATTTTTTACAATTCATTTTTTTTTATTTCTTGAAATATTTTTATTTATTTTTATTTATTATTTATTTTTTACACCTGTTGGGGGGGCTTTGGTGAGATAACAGACCCCTGACATCTCCCCTTGGAGACAGAGAAAGTTACTAAGGACACAAATTCCCCAGTCCCTTTCTCTGCAGCCTCAGCTAAAATGAATGGAGAGGAGACAGCGGCTCCTCTCCATTCATAAACGGAAGCATCGTAAACTCAGGTTACAATGTTTCAGTTATATGAATGAACAGAGTCAGTGATGACTCTGATCATTTGGAAAAGGTAGGAGTCGGGTTTAGCGGCTCCTACCTGCGCTCTCCATCCTGACAGATCGAGGGGGGTGGAGGAGGACATTGAGGGGGAGATGTAACTCTCTGAGGGGGACACGCAGCTCAGAGGGGGACACGGAGAGTGGATGGGGAAAATGTAACTCACGGAGGGGGTGAACAGTACTGAGGGGGACATGTAATTCACGGAGGGGGTGAACAGTACTGAGGGGGACATGTAACTCCCGGAGGGGGAGAACAGTACTGAGGGGGACATGTAATTCACGGAGGGGGTGAACAGTACTGAGGGGGACATGTAACTCCCGGAGGGGGAGAACAGTACTGAGGGGGACATGTAACTCCCAGAGGGGGAGAACAGGACTGAGCGGGGCATGTAACTACCGGAGGGGGACACGCTTCTAAATATACATATCTTTATATAGGAACTTGCTTACAGATGCTTCTCGCTGTCTTTTTAGTTCCTGCTTCCTGGTGTCCAGTCGAAAACTGCCCCCACACTATCTGATTGGTGGGACAGTTCTCGCCAGAACACCAGTGTAAACTGTGAATGAAATATCTTCCTTTACATAGAAACTTGAAACGAAAATGAGGCTTGGATATAGTGATCCTAAAGCGCACGCGCGGGATTACAGAGGACAGAAGAAACTGTGGGCGGAAATGAAATGAAATTCAAATCAGGAAGACCACAATGGAGATGGCGCTGAGTTAGTCATACAAGAAGACTGTACAAATGTCACGAAATATAAGGTAAGTATAATTTTTTTATTACAACAATATAGATAGATCACTTCAAAAATACTCATTACAAATATGATATTTGTATACAAAGTATATTAGGGTTTACAACCGCTTTAAGGGGAACCCAGCGCCAAAATTTTAAATAATTTTTTTAGGGGTCCCCTCCAAAATCCATACCAGACCCTTATCCAAGCATGCAACCTGGCAGGCCACAGGAAAAGAGGGGGGACGAGAGAGCGCCCCCCCACCTGAACCGTACCAGGCCACATGCCCTCAACATGGGGAGGGTGATTTGGAGTTGCCACCAAAGCATCTTGTTCCATGTGAATTGGTAACGGGTACATTGTACCCCTACCAATTTACAAAAAAAGTGTCAAAAATAGTAAATAAAGACAGAAGACACTTTGAAACAAGTCCTTTATTAAAAAAAAAAATACCCCACAATGTAAATCCATCTCAGGCCGCCCAATGGACAAAAAAAATTAAACAGCTCCGCCTCCATGGGAGGCTCCCGCCGAGTGATGCTTCTTCTCGATGACAGCTGTTATATAGCTGACGGGGGGGCCACCCGGTGACATAAACGGGAGACCCCGCCACCCTGTTGCCTTATGAGGAATTTATGAGTAATCTCCATTAGCAATGGAATATTTGTATATATATATATATATATATATATATATATATATATATATATATATGTATATATATGTGTGTAGCACACAGACCCTTCCGCTCCATCCATTTTTGCAGTAAGGCAGACCTGCTACTTGCCCGGTATCCCCCCTTATGTGTAGAGAGGGGCAAGCGGTGTTAATGTTTTTTTGGGTCTTGCGGCGAGTTACCTATCCAGAGTGGATCCCTGGTCTCCGTTGTCTTGGCGGAAGTCCCTTTGTAATAAAGCCAATGTCCACACAGGTATAAAACCTAAGCAGCAAGGTTTTATTATTTTCTTGAGGTAAACTTGGAAGAGAGAGAGTAGAACGACAGAGTAGGGGAAGCAACACTCGACGCCACTCAAGCCTGAGTGGGTTTTGCTCACCGGATAGTCCCCCTTACAGTGGTCCTAGCAGCCGGTGTGGAGCACGAAACAACTACTTGTGATTTCCCTGGGATACGATCAGGAGATCCTCTACATCAGAATCCTTAAGTCCCGAACTTCCCGGCCTAATAACAATAAGACCTTAGGTGCCAATGGGGCACGTTACCAGGCTTTTGGTGGATAGGAATCCTTCCCTCTGTTAGGTAGCCAGGCCTCTCCCGAGACAGCGAATCTTTCACTAATCCTCTTGGGACCGATCCTCCCCTGGCTTCCTCTCCTTCAGAGCGGGTCACCCCTCACTTGGGTACCCTGGGACTCCTCTTCGGGTGTAAGCCTCAGCCAAAGGTGCTGGGCCTACTTACAGCGAGGCTAAAGGTGCCTGAGGCTGAAACACACGCACGAACCCCTGGCCTGGAGGGCTGGGAGGCGTGAACCGCTCCCTCTTCTCCTCTCCTTCAGCTCTTCCTTCTTCTCATGAATAATCGCGTCTGCCCCTTTTGTACTCTCTCCCAGCATGCACAGCGGGTTGACCACGCCCACTGCACAGCTGTTGAGAGAGGACACCCAATGGTGTTGTGATACTCCCTGTGGTTCTACCTGAGCCGGAGATGACAGTGCCACCTACAGGCAACAGGGAACACTACAGCCAGGCAATATCACACCAGAGCAGAAGCAAGTTTTTAGGAAATAACCAGCCTGAGCCCAACTATTAGCTCAGACCACCCCTAAATTTGTACATATAGCGTCCCATAAATTGGTATGGGCGCTACACACACCCCCGGCTGAAAAAGACACTGTCCCCAGTGGCTAAAGAAACCAAAACCCTTCAATCCTGAAGGTCGTTGATTTCTTTGTAACTATAATACAAAGGAAAACAAATATGAAATGGTGCCTGAACCAAGTATTTTGGAAGGTGGGAGGGGAGAAAGGAAAGGAAAGAAAAGCAACATAGAAATTACATCCCATTCTCAAATGTCACATTCTCATAATAATAAAAAAAACATTATACATTCCACCCATAACTAACTACCTATCCCACCCCATTCTCCGGTGGTGTTGACAGCCGTCTTCATACCTGCAAGAAACAACATGCAAGAGAAAAAAAAAACACAATGCAAATCCTATCCCTAACATTCTATACAGTTCAGAAGTGAACCGCCTCCCCTAAAGGAAGCGACTCCCTTCTCTAAAGTTCTTCCATGCTAGTCCTAGCATAAAGGGAAGAAAGGAAGGAAAAAAAACATCCAAGCCTAAATTTTTTGTTTAGCTAGTGCAGCTTTTTTTTTTTTTTTTGCAAACCGCTGCCACCTAGGGTTAGCATAAAGTCATTACATCTCACAGTAGCTGCGCATGGGACTGCAGCACAGTACACATGAACACCTCCACATTTTGACCACGGCATTCCTTCGCATGACCTACTGACTGGCTACCCCAGAGTTCAAGTTAGAGGAAAGAAATAGTCACTTTTTTTGGAGAGAAAAAAAACAAGAACAAGCTCTCCAGTCTCTTTCCTCCGTGGAGCAGACGTCCTCCGTAACAGCGGCAAAGTCACCTGGCTCTGGGCATGGTTTACCCATGAACAGACAGGATGAAGAAGCAAAAAGAAAACACAAGTTCCTGTCTTAGAGGTAATAGTGGGGATCCGGGAGAATAAGAGTCTTCCACTGTTTGTCCAGAGTCTCTATAAAATAGACAGCGTCCTCTCTCCCTGGGCAACAGATCACCACCCTATCGGCATGTATGTGCCGGCCAAAGTTCCACTCCTTGCGACAACCTTTGAAATGCTCATTCATGGCGGCTGAACAATCAAAGTGTCTACGGGACCTGGGCACTAGTGATGAGCCGAACACCCCCGGGTTCGGTTCGCACCAGAACCCGCGAACGGACCGAAAGTTCGAACGAACATTAGAACCCTATTAAATACAATGGATGCGAACATTCGAATTCTAAAGTGCTAATTATAACAACTATTATGCATGTTATTGTCATAAATAGGGTTTGGGAACCCGGGTTGTGCACCAGGGGACATGTATCAATGCAAAAAGAAGTTTTAAAAACGGTCGTTTTTCGGGAGCAGTCATTTTAATGATGCATAAAGTGAAAAAAAAAAGTCAAATATTCCTTTAAATATCGTACCTGGGGGGTGTCTAAAGTATGCCTGTGAAGTGCCACGTGTTTCCCGTGTTTAGAACTGTCCCTGCACAAAATGACACTTCTAAAGGAAAAAAAAGCCATTTAAAACTGCTTGCGGCTTTAATGTAATGTCTGGTCCCGGTAATATGGATGAAATTCTTTAAGAAAAATGGCATAGCTACCCCATGACCCCCCCTACCCCAGCCCATTACCAGCCCCTTTGGGTCTTGTATGGATATTAAGGGGAACCCCGCACATAAAATAAAAAAGGCCCTATATACTCTGAACAGCCGTATACAGGCGGTGCATACAAGACAGGGACTGTAGGTTTGTTCTTATGTAGAATCTGTTTGTAATTTTGAACAGGTACATTGTTGAAGTGTAGCTCCAGCCCAAAAATCTATTTTTAAACTTTTTGGGAAACATAGGTAAGGGTTATCACCCCTGTAACATTTGTTTTGCTGTCTGTGCCCCTGTTCAGAACATTTCACCTCACTTTCCGTCCCAATGACAACTGTTTTTGAAATGTGGTGTTTTTCTTGAAACAAGGATTGCTGATAAAGCATCAGTACAGATGAGACCCCTTTCTCCCATATTTATTCTTACAGGAGAGAATTTTCCTTTCTAGGGGTAGATTTCCTCTCACTTCCTGTTGTCTTCTTTCGTTTGCAAGTAGGAGTCGTTTGTAAGTTGGATGTTTGAAAGTAGGGACCTGCCGTATATACTCTGCAGAAATAGGCCCCTTAGTTGTTGGTGTTGGCACAACACTGTAAGCACTCAGTTACTCTTGGTTGGTGCTGGAACGCCCTGCTGTCAACTATTATATCAGGAATTTTAATTACATATAATTGTTGAACAGTGGTAGTAAAAATTGGGGCTTTGATGGTGGTGCTGGTGCCACAACACTGTAAGCCCTGACAGTTACTCTTGGTGGGTGCAGCAATGGGCCCTGCTGTGAATTATTAGATCAAGAATTGTAATTACATGCCCCTTTTGAACAGGGGCTGAAAAATTGGGCCTTTCGTGGTGGTGGTGGTGGTGGCGTTGCCACAAGACTGTAAGCCCTCAGAGTTACTCTTGGTGGGTGCAGCAATGGACCCTGCTGTGAATTATTAGATCAAGAATTGTAATTGCATGCCCCTGTTGAACAGGGGCTGAAAAATTGGGCCTTAGGCACTGGTGGCACAACACTACAACCCCTCACAGATACTGTACTTGGAGCACAGCAATGAGCCCTGTTGCAAAGTATTGCTTCAAAAATTGTAATGACACGCCCCTGTTAAACAGGGGCTGAAAAATTGGGCCTTAGGCACTGGTGCCACAACACTCCAACCCCTCACAGATACTGTACTTGGAGCACAGCAATGAGCCCTATGGCAAATTATTGCTAAAAAAATTGTAATTACACGCCCCTGTAAAACAGGGGCTGAAAAATTGGGCCTTAGCCACTGGTGGCGGCACCCATAAACAAAAATGATCTTCCAAGCTATCATCATCAATCGTATCATTGAGGACTCGGAGGAGGAGGATAGCCAGTCAACATAACAGCACAGGCACTCAGCATCAGCATCAGTCTTGAAGGGATGTGACATGTTAAAATCAATTAGTCTGTTATATCAGCATCAGGTGTGTGGTAGCTGGTGGTGATCCAAGACTGGTTCATCTTGATGAAAGTCAGTCGATCAACCGAGTCGGTGGACAGGCGCACCCTGTGATCCGTGACAAATCCTCCAGCAGCACTGAATGTGCGTTCCGAAAGAACGCTGGATGCAGGACAGGCCAGTAGCTCAATTGCATACTGTGCAAGCTCTGGCCAGTGATCCATCCTCAAGACCCAGTAAGCCAGAGGATTTTCGGTGGGGAAGGTGTCCAAGTCTGACCTTGCCCCTAGATATTCCTGCACCATGTTTATCAGACGCTGGCGATGGTTGCTGGAACCGATCATACTTTGGGGCTGCGGACTAAAGAATTGTCTGAACGCATCGGTCAGACGGCCACCTTCCCCACCGCTCCTTCTTTGACTGGCCGAAGCCTCAGCAACTCGTTGTCCAGGACCAGGAGTTTGTAACCTCCCAGTCTCTGGGAACGCGTTGCACAGACCTTTCTGCAAGGCCTCCCGGAGTTGTCTCATCCTCTGCTCCCTCTGCGACGGTAACATAAGGTCCGCAACCTTACCTTGTACCGTGGATCAAGGAGAGTGGCCAGCCAGTAATGGTCCCTCTCCTTGATCCGAAGAATACGAGGATCCTTCCGCAGACTTTGCAGGATCAGGGAGGCCATGCAGCGTAGCTTTGCTGAGGCATTCGCTCCGGAGTCCTCTGGGTCACTAAGGACGACATGATCCGCAGCCACCTCCTCCCAGCCACGTACAAGTCCACTGGTTTCTTGGGACTGTAAATCATCCCTAAAAGACTGCTGCTGATGATGCTGAGTGCCAGCCTCCACCTCCATGCTGACACAATCCTCCTCCTCCTCCTCCTCCTCCTCCTCCTCTTCCTGTGCGATGGGTGGGACAGAAGGAACACTGTCTGGGTAAAGGGGGCCTTGAGAGGCAAGGAAGTCCTCCTCTTCCTGCCTCTGTTCTGCCTCAAGTGCCCTGTCCATTATTCCACGCAGCGTGTGCTCCAACAGGTGGACAAGAGGTACAGTGTCACTGATGCATGCACTGTCACTGCTCACCATCCTCGTGGCCTCCTCAAATGGTGCCAGGACAGTGCATGCATCCCTGATCATGCCCCACTGGCGTGGAGAAAAAAAACCAAGCTCCCCTGACCCTGTCCTGGTGCCGTAGTCGCACAGGTACTCATTGATGGCCCTCTGCTGCGTGTGCAGCCGCTGCAGCATGGCCAACGTTGAGTTCCACCTGGTGGGCATGTCACATATAAGGCGGTTCTTGGGCAGGTTCAACTCCTTTTGCAGCTCAGCCAGGCGAGCACTGGCATTATAAGATCTGCGGAAATGCACACAGACTTTCCTGGCCTGCCTCAGGACATCCTGTAAGCCCGGGTACCTGCCCAAGAACCGCTGCACCACCAGGTTAAGGACGTGAGCCACACAGGGCACATGGGTCAGTTGTCCCTGTCGGAGGGCGGAGAGGAGGTTGGTGCCATTGTCGCAAACCACCATTCCTGGCTTAAGCTGGCGTGGCGTCAACCACCTCTCGGCCTGGCCCTGCAGAGCAGACAGGACCTCTGCCCCAGTGTGGCTTCTGTCCCCCAAACACACCAGCGCAAGCACGGCATGGCATCTTTTTGCCTGCGTACTTGCGTAGCCCCGTGAACGGCTACGGAGCACCGCTGGTTCATAGGACAAACCACAGGAAGAGGCCATGGAGGAAGAAGAAGAGGAGGGGGTGGAGGAGAGAGGTGTGTCACAACCAGTAGTAGCATTTTGGAGGCGTGGCGGTGGGACAACCTCCAACACTACTGCACCTTGTCCTGCATCCTTCCCAGCTGCCAAAAGAGTGACCCAATGGGCCGTGAAAGAAAGGTAACGTCCCTGTCCATGCCTGCTGGACCATGAGTCAGCGGTAATATGCACCTTACCGCTGACCGCCCTGTCCAGCGAGGCCAAGACATTGCCTTCCACATGCCGGTAGAGAGCCGGAATAGCCTTCCGTGAGAAAAAGTGGCGTTTGGGAACCTGCCACTGAGGAACCGCACATTGCACAAACTCACGGAAGGGGGCCGAGTCTACCAACTGAAAAGGCAGCAGTTGAAGCGCTAGCAATTTAGCCAAGCTAGCATTCAACCGCTGGGCATGTGGATGGCTGGGAGTGAACTTCTTTCGACGGTCCAGCAGCTGGGGCAGGGAAATTTGCCTGCTAGAATCGGACGTCGGTGTACTGCTAGCAGAGTGGCCGCAAGTACTTGGCTGTGACACACCTAATTCTACACCTTCATTCCTCTCAGTGCATGTTTCAGAGAGGACTGAAGTTATAGTGGGGTTGGAGATCCCAGCTGATGCGGTGCAAGGAGAGGTCCGCTTTGTTCTTTGGTGTGGGTCTTTGAGGTAGGCTTGCCAACGAGCTGCATGGCAGGTCAACATATGTCTGGTCAGGCATGTGGTACCCAAGCGGCTGATGTTTTGGCCACGTGATATACGCTTGAGACATATGTTGCAAACAGCAGCTGTGCGATCTGATGCACTAGCCTCAAAAAAGGCCCACACCAAAGAACTTTTTGAATGACGGGCAGAGGCAGCGCCCTGCACAGGCGGAGCTCTGCGGTGTGATTCCGTCGGTGTACTGCCCTTACGCTGGCCACCAAAGGGCATCCTGCCTCGTTGGAGATGTGCCTCCTCCTCATCCTCCTCCTCCTCCTCTCTCCTATTAGGCACCCACGTGGAGTCAGTGACCTCATCATCACCTCCCTCCTCATCACTGGAGGCAATCTGGCAGTATGCTGCAGCTGCTGGAACATGACTGCCAGATTGGTGTCCTTCTTGAGCATCCCCTCTGTCTGCTCTCACGCTACTGCCTTCCTCTAGCTGGGTTTCATCATCAGACCCTTCGAAACGCTGGGCATCCTCCTGGAGCATGTACCCAACACTGTGCTGAAACAGTTCGGGGGACTCCTCAGGAGGAGGACATGGTGGGTCTAGGGAAGGAGTGACTGATGATGAGTCTGACATTGATACCAGGGAAGAGGACGCTTTGGCAGCTGCTTTTCCAGTACCCTGAGCCTGGGTGAGAGAGGATGAGGAGGAGGAGGAGGGCTTGGTCATCCACTCTACCAAGTCTTCGGCATGATGTGGCTCAACATGTCCAGCTGCCGAAAAGAAGGACAAGCGTGTCCCATGGCCATGTGCTGATGACAATGCACCGCGTCCACGACCAGCACTGTTGCCCCCAGACACAGAGCCTGCTTGCCCTCTTTTATTGCCTCCTGACTGTCTGCCTCTCCTTGTTTGCCTTCCAGACATTCTAATAGATGGCCTGCAGGGAGATGGGAAAAAAGCAATAAGGGCTACCTTCAGGTGTCCTTCTCTGTCCCTTGAAACAAGGACTTTGACAGTGAAAGAAACTGACACACTCTCCCTACCTACAGTTTTCTGTCCCTAGAAAAAAATTTTTTTTAAAGCACAATTTAGCACAAGGAGAATTCACTCACTGTCCTTCCAGGTCCCTGGAAACAAGGACTTTGACAGTGAAAGAAACTGACACACTCTCCCTACCTACAGTTTTCTGTCCCTAGAAAAAATGTTTTTTTTAAGCACAATTTAGCACAAGGAGAATTCACTCACTGTCCTTCCAGGTCCCTGGAAACAAGGACTTTGACAGTGAAAGAAACTGACACACTCTCCCTACCTACAGTTTTCTGTCCCTAGAAAAAATGTTTTTTTTAAGCACAATTTAGCACAAGGAGAATTACCTCACTGTCCTTCCAGGTCCCTGGAAACAAGGACTTTGACAGTGAAAGAAACTGACACACTCTCCCTACCTACAGTTTTCTGTCCCTAGAAAAAATGTTTTTTTTTAAGCACAATTTAGCACAAGGAGAATTACCTCACTGTCCTTCCAGGTCCCTGGAAACAAGGACTTTGACAGTGAAAGAAACTGACACACTCTCCCTACCTACAGTTTTCTGTCCCTAGAAAAAATGTTTTTTTTAAGCACAATTTAGCACAAGGAGAATTACCTCACTGTCCTTCCAGGTCCCTGGAAACAAGGACTTTGACAGTGAAAGAAACTGACACACTCTCCCTACCTACAGTTTTCTGTCCCTAGAAAAAATGTTTTTTTTAAGCACAATTTAGCACAAGGAGAATTACCTCACTGTCCTTCCAGGTCCCTGGAAACAAGGACTTTGACAGTGAAAGAAACTGACACACTCTCCCTACCTACAGTTTTCTGTCCCTAGAAAAAATGTTTTTTTTAAGCACAATTTAGCACAAGGAGAATTACCTCACTGTCCTTCCAGGTCCCTGGAAACAAGGACTTTGACAGTGAAAGAAACTGACACACTCTCCCTACCTACAGTTTTCTGTCCCTAGAAAAAATGTTTTTTTTAAGCACAATTTAGCACAAGGAGAATTACCTCACTGTCCTTCCAGGTCCCTGGAAACAAGGACTTTGACAGTGAAAGAAACTGACACACTCTCCCTACCTACAGTTTTCTGTCCCTAGAAAAAATGTTTTTTTTAAGCACAATTTAGCACAAGGAGAATTACCTCACTGTCCTTCCAGGTCCCTGGAAACAAGGACTTTGACAGTGAAAGAAACTGACACACTCTCCCTACCTACAGTTTTCTGTCCCTAGAAAAAATGTTTTTTTTAAGCACAATATAGCACAAGGAGAATTCACTCACTGTCCTTCCAGGTCCCTGGAAACAAGGACTTTGACAGTGAAAGAAACTGACACACTCTCCCTACCTACAGTTTTCTGTCCCTAGAAAAAATGTTTTTTTTAAGCACAATTTAGCACAAGGAGAATTACCTCACTGTCCTTCCAGGTCCCTGGAAACAAGGACTTTGACAGTGAAAGAAACTGACACACTCTCCCTACCTACAGTTTTCTGTCCCTAGAAAAAATGTTTTTTTTAAGCACAATTTAGCACAAGGAGAATTACCTCACTGTCCTTCCAGGTCCCTGGAAACAAGGACTTTGACAGTGAAAGAAACTGACACACTCTCCCTACCTACAGTTTTCTGTCCCTAGAAAAAATGTTTTTTTTAAGCACAATTTAGCACAAGGAGAATTACCTCACTGTCCTTCCAGGTCCCTGGAAACAAGGACTTTGACAGTGAAAGAAACTGACACACTCTCCCTACCTACAGTTTTCTGTCCCTAGAAAAAATGTTTTTTTAAGCACAATTTAGCACAAGGAGAATTACCTCACTGTCCTTCCAGGTCCCTGGAAACAAGGACTTTGACAGTGAAAGAAACTGACACACTCTCCCTACCTACAGTTTTCTGTCCCTAGAAAAAATGTTTTTTTTAAGCACAATTTAGCACAAGGAGAATTACCTCACTGTCCTTCCAGGTCCCTGGAAACAAGGACTTTGACAGTGAAAGAAACTGACACACTCTCCCTACCTACAGTTTTCTGTCCCTAGAAAAAATGTTTTTTTTAAGCACAATTTAGCACAAGGAGAATTACCTCACTGTCCTTCCAGGTCCCTGGAAACAAGGACTTTGACAGTGAAAGAAACTGACACACTCTCCCTACCTACAGTTTTCTGTCCCTAGAAAAAATGTTTTTTTTAAGCACAATTTAGCACAAGGAGAATTACCTCACTGTCCTTCCAGGTCCCTGGAAACAAGGACTTTGACAGTGAAAGAAACTGACACACTCTCCCTACCTACAGTTTTCTGTCCCTAGAAAAAATGTTTTTTTTAAGCACAATATAGCACAAGGAGAATTCACTCACTGTCCTTCCAGGTCCCTGGAAACAAGGACTTTGACAGTGAAAGAAACTGACACACTCTCCCTACCTACAGTTTTCTGTCCCTAGAAAAAAATGTTTTTTTTAAGCACAATTTAGCACAAGGAGAATTACCTCACTGTCCTTCCAGGTCCCTGGAAACAAGGACTTTGACAGTGAAAGAAACTGACACACTCTCCCTACCTACAGTTTTCTGTCCCTAGAAAAAATGTTTTTTTTAAGCACAATTTAGCACAAGGAGAATTACCTCACTGTCCTTCCAGGTCCCTGGAAACAAGGACTTTGACAGTGAAAGAAACTGACACACTCTCCCTACCTACAGTTTTCTGTCCCTAGAAAAAATGTTTTTTTTAAGCACAATTTAGCACAAGGAGAATTACCTCACTGTCCTTCCAGGTCCCTGGAAACAAGGACTTTGACAGTGAAAGAAACTGACACACTCTCCCTACCTACAGTTTTCTGTCCCTAGAAAAAATGTTTTTTTTAAGCACAATTTAGCACAAGGAGAATTACCTCACTGTCCTTCCAGGTCCCTGGAAACAAGGACTTTGACAGTGAAAGAAACTGACACACTCTCCCTACCTACAGTTTTCTGTCCCTAGAAAAAATGTTTTTTTTAAGCACAATTTAGCACAAGGAGAATTACCTCACTGTCCTTCCAGGTCCCTGGAAACAAGGACTTTGACAGTGAAAGAAACTGACACACTCTCCCTACCTACAGTTTTCTGTCCCTAGAAAAAATGTTTTTTTTAAGCACAATTTAGCACAAGGAGAATTACCTCACTGTCCTTCCAGGTCCCTGGAAACAAGGACTTTGACAGTGAAAGAAACTGACACACTCTCCCTACCTACAGTTTTCTGTCCCTAGAAAAAATGTTTTTTTTAAGCACAATTTAGCACAAGGAGAATTACCTCACTGTCCTTCCAGGTCCCTGGAAACAAGGACTTTGACAGTGAAAGAAACTGACACACTCTCCCTACCTACAGTTTTCTGTCCCTAGAAAAAATGTTTTTTTTAAGCACAATTTAGCACAAGGAGAATTACCTCACTGTCCTTCCAGGTCCCTGGAAACAAGGACTTTGACAGTGAAAGAAACTGACACACTCTCCCTACCTACAGTTTTCTGTCCCTAGAAAAAATGTTTTTTTTAAGCACAATTTAGCACAAGGAGAATTACCTCACTGTCCTTCCAGGTCCCTGGAAACAAGGACTTTGACAGTGAAAGAAACTGACACACTCTCCCTACCTACAGTTTTCTGTCCCTAGAAAAAATGTTTTTTTTAAGCACAATATAGCACAAGGAGAATTCACTCACTGTCCTTCCAGGTCCCTGGAAACAAGGACTTTGACAGTGGAAGAAACTGACACACTCTCCCTACCTACAGTTTTCTGTCCCTAGAAAAAATGTTTTTTTTAAGCACAATTTAGCACAAGGAGAATTACCTCACTGTCCTTCCAGGTCCCTGGAAACAAGGACTTTGACAGTGAAAGAAACTGACACACTCTCCCTACCTACAGTTTTCTGTCCCTAGAAAAAATGTTTTTTTTAAGCACAATTTAGCACAAGGAGAATTACCTCACTGTCCTTCCAGGTCCCTGGAAACAAGGACTTTGACAGTGAAAGAAACTGACACACTCTCCCTACCTACAGTTTTCTGTCCCTAGAAAAAATGTTTTTTTTAAGCACAATTTAGCACAAGGAGAATTACCTCACTGTCCTTCCAGGTCCCTGGAAACAAGGACTTTGACAGTGGAAGAAACTGACACACTCTCCCTACCTACAGTTTTCTGTCCCTAGAAAAAATGTTTTTTTTAAGCACAATTTAGCACAAGGAGAATTACCTCACTGTCCTTCCAGGTCCCTGGAAACAAGGACTTTGACAGTGAAAGAAACTGACACACTCTCCCTACCTACAGTTTTCTGTCCCTAGAAAAAATGTTTTTTTTAAGCACAATATAGCACAAGGAGAATTCACTCACTGTCCTTCCAGGTCCCTGGAAACAAGGACTTTGACAGTGGAAGAAACTGACACACTCTCCCTACCTACAGTTTTCTGTCCCTAGAAAAAATGTTTTTTTTAAGCACAATTTAGCACAAGGAGAATTACCTCACTGTCCTTCCAGGTCCCTGGAAACAAGGACTTTGACAGTGAAAGAAACTGACACACTCTCCCTACCTACAGTTTTCTGTCCCTAGAAAATTTTTTTTTTTTAAGCACAATTTAGCACAAGGAGAATTACCTCACTGTCCTTCCAGGTCCCTGGAAACAAGGACTTTGACAGTGAAAGAAACTGACACACTCTCCCTACCTACAGTTTTCTGTCCCTAGAAAAAATGTTTTTTTTAAGCACAATTTAGCACAAGGAGAATTACCTCACTGTCCTTCCAGGTCCCTGGAAACAAGGACTTTGACAGTGAAAGAAACTGACACACTCTCCCTACCTACAGTTTTCTGTCCCTAGAAAAAATGTTTTTTTTAAGCACAATTTAGCACAAGGAGAATTACCTCACTGTCCTTCCAGGTCCCTGGAAACAAGGACTTTGACAGTGAAAGAAACTGACACACTCTCCCTACCTACAGTTTTCTGTCCCTAGAAAAAATGTTTTTTTTAAGCACAATATAGCACAAGGAGAATTCACTCACTGTCCTTCCAGGTCCCTGGAAACAAGGACTTTGACAGTGGAAGAAACTGACACACTCTCCCTACCTACAGTTTTCTGTCCCTAGAAAAAATGTTTTTTTTAAGCACAATTTAGCACAAGGAGAATTACCTCACTGTCCTTCCAGGTCCCTGGAAACAAGGACTTTGACAGTGAAAGAAACTGACACACTCTCCCTACCTACAGTTTTCTGTCCCTAGAAATTTTTTTTTTTTTAAGCACAATTTAGCACAAGGAGAATTACCTCACTGTCCTTCCAGGTCCCTGGAAACAAGGACTTTGGCAGTGAAAGAAACTGACAAACTCTCCCTACCTACAGTTTTCTGTCCCTAGAAAAAATGTTTTTTTTAAGCACAATTTAGCACAAGGAGAATTACCTCACTGTCCTTCCAGGTCCCTGGAAACAAGGACTTTGACAGTGAAAGAAACTGACACACTCTCCCTACCTACAGTTTTCTGTCCCTAGAAAAAATGTTTTTTTTAAGCACAATTTAGCACAAGGAGAATTACCTCACTGTCCTTCCAGGTCCCTGGAAACAAGGACTTTGACAGTGAAAGAAACTGACACACTCTCCCTACCTACAGTTTTCTGTCCCTAGAAAAAATGTTTTTTTTAAGCACAATATAGCACAAGGAGAATTCACTCACTGTCCTTCCAGGTCCCTGGAAACAAGGACTTTGACAGTGGAAGAAACTGACACACTCTCCCTACCTACAGTTTTCTGTCCCTAGAAAAAATGTTTTTTTTAAGCACAATTTAGCACAAGGAGAATTACCTCACTGTCCTTCCAGGTCCCTGGAAACAAGGACTTTGACAGTGAAAGAAACTGACACACTCTCCCTACCTACAGTTTTCTGTCCCTAGAAAAAATTTTTTTTTTAAGCACAATTTAGCACAAGGAGAATTACCTCACTGTCCTTCCAGGTCCCTGGAAACAAGGACTTTGGCAGTGAAAGAAACTGACACACTCTCCCTACCTACAGTTTTCTGTCCCTAGAAAAAATGTTTTTTTTAAGCACAATTTAGCACAAGGAGAATTACCTCACTGTCCTTCCAGGTCCCTGGAAACAAGGACTTTGACAGTGAAAGAAACTGACACACTCTCCCTACCTACAGTTTTCTGTCCCTAGAAAATTTTTTTTTTTTAAGCACAATTTAGCACAAGGAGAATTACCTCACTGTCCTTCCAGGTCCCTGGAAACAAGGACTTTGGCAGTGAAAGAAACTGACACACTCTCCCTACCTACAGTTTTCTGTCCCTAGAAAAAATGTTTTTTTTAAGCACAATTTAGCACAAGGAGAATTACCTCACTGTCCTTCCAGGTCCCTGGAAACAAGGACTTTGACAGTGAAAGAAACTGACACACTCTCCCTACCTACAGTTTTCTGTCCCTAGAAAAAATGTTTTTTTTAAGCACAATTTAGCACAAGGAGAATTACCTCACTGTCCTTCCAGGTCCCTGGAAACAAGGACTTTGACAGTGAAAGAAACTGACACACTCTCCCTACCTACAGTTTTCTGTCCCTAGAAAAAATGTTTTTTTTAAGCACAATATAGCACAAGGAGAATTCACTCACTGTCCTTCCAGGTCCCTGGAAACAAGGACTTTGACAGTGGAAGAAACTGACACACTCTCCCTACCTACAGTTTTCTGTCCCTAGAAAAAATGTTTTTTTTAAGCACAATTTAGCACAAGGAGAATTACCTCACTGTCCTTCCAGGTCCCTGGAAACAAGGACTTTGACAGTGAAAGAAACTGACACACTCTCCCTACCTACAGTTTTCTGTCCCTAGAAAAAATTTTTTTTTTAAGCACAATTTAGCACAAGGAGAATTACCTCACTGTCCTTCCAGGTCCCTGGAAACAAGGACTTTGGCAGTGAAAGAAACTGACACACTCTCCCTACCTACAGTTTTCTGTCCCTAGAAAAAATGTTTTTTTTAAGCACAATTTAGCACAAGGAGAATTACCTCACTGTCCTTCCAGGTCCCTGGAAACAAGGACTTTGACAGTGAAAGAAACTGACACACTCTCCCTACCTACAGTTTTCTGTCCCTAGAAAAAATGTTTTTTTTAAGCACAATTTAGCACAAGGAGAATTACCTCACTGTCCTTCCAGGTCCCTGGAAACAAGGACTTTGACAGTGAAAGAAACTGACACACTCTCCCTACCTACAGTTTTCTGTCCCTAGAAAAAATGTTTTTTTTAAGCACAATTTAGCACAAGGAGAATTACCTCACTGTCCTTCCAGGTCCCTGGAAACAAGGACTTTGACAGTGAAAGAAACTGACACACTCTCCCTACCTACAGTTTTCTGTCCCTAGAAAAAATGTTTTTTTTAAGCACAATTTAGCACAAGGAGAATTACCTCACTGTCCTTCCAGGTCCCTGGAAACAAGGACTTTGACAGTGAAAGAAACTGACACACTCTCCCTACCTACAGTTTTCTGTCCCTAGAAAAAATGTTTTTTTTAAGCACAATTTAGCACAAGGAGAATTACCTCACTGTCCTTCCAGGTCCCTGGAAACAAGGACTTTGACAGTGGAAGAAACTGACACACTCTCCCTACCTACAGTTTTCTGTCCCTAGAAAAAATGTTTTTTTTAAGCACAATTTAGCACAAGGAGAATTACCTCACTGTCCTTCCAGGTCCCTGGAAACAAGGACTTTGACAGTGAAAGAAACTGACACACTCTCCCTACCTACAGTTTTCTGTCCCTAGAAATTTTTTTTTTTTTAAGCACAATTTAGCACAAGGAGAATTACCTCACTGTCCTTCCAGGTCCCTGGAAACAAGGACTTTGGCAGTGAAAGAAACTGACACACTCTCCCTACCTACAGTTTTCTGTCCCTAGAAAAAATGTTTTTTTTAAGCACAATTTAGCACAAGGAGAATTACCTCACTGTCCTTCCAGGTCCCTGGAAACAAGGACTTTGACAGTGAAAGAAACTGACACACTCTCCCTACCTACAGTTTTCTGTCCCTAGAAAAAATGTTTTTTTTAAGCACAATTTAGCACAAGGAGAATTACCTCACTGTCCTTCCAGGTCCCTGGAAACAAGGACTTTGACAGTGAAAGAAACTGACACACTCTCCCTACCTACAGTTTTCTGTCCCTAGAAAAAATGTTTTTTTTAAGCACAATATAGCACAAGGAGAATTCACTCACTGTCCTTCCAGGTCCCTGGAAACAAGGACTTTGACAGTGGAAGAAACTGACACACTCTCCCTACCTACAGTTTTCTGTCCCTAGAAAAAATGTTTTTTTTAAGCACAATTTAGCACAAGGAGAATTACCTCACTGTCCTTCCAGGTCCCTGGAAACAAGGACTTTGACAGTGAAAGAAACTGACACACTCTCCCTACCTACAGTTTTCTGTCCCTAGAAAAAAAATTTTTTTTAAGCACAATTTAGCACAAGGAGAATTACCTCACTGTCCTTCCAGGTCCCTGGAAACAAGGACTTTGGCAGTGAAAGAAACTGACACACTCTCCCTACCTACAGTTTTCTGTCCCTAGAAAAAATGTTTTTTTTAAGCACAATTTAGCACAAGGAGAATTACCTCACTGTCCTTCCAGGTCCCTGGAAACAAGGACTTTGACAGTGAAAGAAACTGACACACTCTCCCTACCTACAGTTTTCTGTCCCTAGAAAAAATTTTTTTTTTAAGCACAATTTAGCACAAGGAGAATTACCTCACTGTCCTTCCAGGTCCCTGGAAACAAGGACTTTGGCAGTGAAAGAAACTGACACACTCTCCCTACCTACAGTTTTCTGTCCCTAGAAAAAATGTTTTTTTTAAGCACAATTTAGCACAAGGAGAATTACCTCACTGTCCTTCCAGGTCCCTGGAAACAAGGACTTTGACAGTGAAAGAAACTGACACACTCTCCCTACCTACAGTTTTCTGTCCCTAGAAAAAATGTTTTTTTTAAGCACAATTTAGCACAAGGAGAATTACCTCACTGTCCTTCCAGGTCCCTGGAAACAAGGACTTTGACAGTGAAAGAAACTGACACACTCTCCCTACCTACAGTTTTCTGTCCCTAGAAAAAATGTTTTTTTTAAGCACAATATAGCACAAGGAGAATTCACTCACTGTCCTTCCAGGTCCCTGGAAACAAGGACTTTGACAGTGGAAGAAACTGACACACTCTCCCTACCTACAGTTTTCTGTCCCTAGAAAAAATGTTTTTTTTAAGCACAATTTAGCACAAGGAGAATTACCTCACTGTCCTTCCAGGTCCCTGGAAACAAGGACTTTGACAGTGAAAGAAACTGACACACTCTCCCTACCTACAGTTTTCTGTCCCTAGAAAAATTTTTTTTTTTAAGCACAATTTAGCACAAGGAGAATTACCTCACTGTCCTTCCAGGTCCCTGGAAACAAGGACTTTGGCAGTGAAAGAAACTGACACACTCTCCCTACCTACAGTTTTCTGTCCCTAGAAAAAATGTTTTTTTTAAGCACAATTTAGCACAAGGAGAATTACCTCACTGTCCTTCCAGGTCCCTGGAAACAAGGACTTTGACAGTGAAAGAAACTGACACACTCTCCCTACCTACAGTTTTCTGTCCCTAGAAAAAATGTTTTTTTTAAGCACAATTTAGCACAAGGAGAATTACCTCACTGTCCTTCCAGGTCCCTGGAAACAAGGACTTTGACAGTGAAAGAAACTGACACACTCTCCCTACCTACAGTTTTCTGTCCCTAGAAAAAATGTTTTTTTTAAGCACAATTTAGCACAAGGAGAATTACCTCACTGTCCTTCCAGGTCCCTGGAAACAAGGACTTTGACAGTGAAAGAAACTGACACACTCTCCCTACCTACAGTTTTCTGTCCCTAGAAAAAATGTTTTTTTTAAGCACAATTTAGCACAAGGAGAATTACCTCACTGTCCTTCCAGGTCCCTGGAAACAAGGACTTTGACAGTGAAAGAAACTGACACACTCTCCCTACCTACAGTTTTCTGTCCCTAGAAAAAATGTTTTTTTTAAGCACAATTTAGCACAAGGAGAATTACCTCACTGTCCTTCCAGGTCCCTGGAAACAAGGACTTTGACAGTGAAAGAAACTGACACACTCTCCCTACCTACAGTTTTCTGTCCCTAGAAAAAATGTTTTTTTTTAAGCACAATTTAGCACAAGGAGAATTACCTCACTGTCCTTCCAGGTCCCTGGAAACAAGGACTTTGACAGTGAAAGAAACTGACACACTCTCCCTACCTACAGTTTTCTGTCCCTAGAAAAAATGTTTTTTTTAAGCACAATATAGCACAAGGAGAATTCACTCACTGTCCTTCCAGGTCCCTGGAAACAAGGACTTTGACAGTGAAAGAAACTGACACACTCTCCCTACCTACAGTTTTCTGTCCCTAGAAAAAATGTTTTTTTTAAGCACAATATAGCACAAGCACAAAACACACTGACACTCTCCCTACCTATCCTTCTCTTTCCCTAAACTAAAGGAATCCAGGTTAAGCAAGAAAGAAATAAAAGTCACTGTCCCTGCCTATGCTGCTCTATCCCTGCTCCGGAACACACTACACTAGGCCGCCGTGCTGGCGGCCTTTTATAGTGTGGGGCGTGTACTAAACCCCCTCAGCAATAATTGGCCACAGGCATCCTGCCTGTGGCCAATCATTGCTCTCCTCGCTGCCGGCGCTGTGATTGGCCAAGCATGCGGGGTCACAGTGCATGCTTGGCCAATCACAGCGCCTGGATGACACTGCGATGGCGTAGTGCATTGTGGGCCGTTCGCGTCACTCGAATTGGGCGCGAACGGCCCAAATCGTTCGATCTTCGTCGAACGATCGAACAGCCGATGTTCGAGTCGAACGTATGTTCGACTCGAACACGAAGCTCATCCCTACTGGGCACTTCAAGGTAGTCCCATATAGCTTCAGCGTACCACCTCTCTCGATAAGCTTCTATCTCGAACAACAGTTCCTTAGGCACATAGGGGTACTCCCAACCATACTCACTGGCCACCCTCTTGTTGAGGATTCTCTGCAAGCGGGCAAGATGGGGAATCGTTTTGCGATCCCCACTTCCAGCGAGTAGAATGGCGTCCGGTGATCTCCGGACTGTGGCCATATCAGACCCTGGTAGGGATTCTCCACTTGGGGCATATACAGTCATTCCTTCTATGGCTGGGACCTCTACACGGGGTGTAGTACTCCCCAAACTCATGGGCGACCCCAATTTCAAACTGTGGGCCGGGGCGACAGGTTTTATCTTGTCCCATCCCTTTTTGATGAACATGTCATCTATCTCTGCATCGTCACCCACATCAGATGATGAGTCTGAGGTGTCATATTCCTCAGCGGGCAAGTAGTTTCGGGTAGACACAGGCACATTTTCCTCAGACGGTAATAGTTCCCGAGGGTCGGCTGTCCACACATCCCCAGTAGTATGGGGCATACGCTTCTTTTCCTTCCTCGGCAAACTTAACATCACAGTCCCAGCCTCCTTACCGTCACCTGAAGTGGACTTCTCGGGCTTGCTTCCGCTCTCGAGGTCCGGTTCCGGTAGGCGCTGGGGCAGGCTTCGACCGCGGCCACGGGAGGCCTTAACATATACCACCTTCCGTTTTGCGGGTGGGATATGTACTTCGGAGCTGGCGGAGGCAGCATTCGTTGCGGTATCTGCCGATGGCTCTGCAGCAGCTGAGACATCGTCGTTGGCCACATCCGTGGCAGTCGATGCGGTGCGCGTGGGCTTGGTTGTGGAAGTCCAGGTTTCTTCCTCGGAAGTGATGGTACCTGTAAGGCAGTTTACCCGGTAGACCCGGGGTTTCTTGGTGGGCTGGTATGTCTCGAAGAGGAACTCTCCACAGGATGCACAGCTTCCGAATGGCCATAATTGCACAGCCAGTCCTTGGCATTTAGGGCAAAGCATGCCCAGGGCCTTCCGCATCTCTGCAGGTTTACAAAGCGAAGCGGCCCCTGGGTTTGAGCCGGATCCTCGTATCTGTAAGCGGAGCGGTGATCGGAGCAATGTCCATTGAAGAAAGCATCGGAGACATCCGGGGTCCCGACAAAGTTGAGGCACTGGGAAAAGCGGACATATTGCTGCTCACTCGATCCAACTCTCTCTGTCTCTTGGCATCAAAGTAACCACGTGCAACACACAGGTGGCGGGAACTCCTCCCCTTTTCTTCTTCCTGCACGTAGCTTGCGGGCTTTTCTTTTTCTAGACACGCCCACGAACTACGCAGTTGGAAAAACCACAGTTCTGTGCCCCTTAACCCCTTTTTCTCTCTCAGAATACAGTAACACAGTTACATTGCTTCCATGGCCGAGCACAAAACAGACCACTCGTGCGAGAGATAGCCACAAATCCCATACTCGAGCCCCCATGTGTAGCACACAGACCCTTCCGCTCCATTTATTTTTGCAGTAAGGCACACCTGCTACTTGCCCGGTACATCCCCTTATGTGTAGAGAGGGGCGAGCGGTGTTAATGTTTTTTTTTGGGTCTTGCGGCGAGTTACCTCTCCAGAGTGGATCCTTGGTCTCCGTTGTCTAGGCGGAAGTCCTTTGTAATAAAGCCAATGTCCACACAGGTATAAAACCTAGTACTAAAACGGAAACAAATTAAATTAAATATACTTAATGAAAAAATTAGGACAATACAGGAGAAGTTGGAGCCTATTAAAGACTCCACTACAATGAAAGATTTTAATGTTAATATGAAGAAGAAGCTGGAAAAGATTGATCGAGACACCCAAAAAAGAAAGGTAAAGAAATTTAACAGAGATTCTAATGATTTCAAAACTAACAACATTTACGCCTGGCAAAGTGTGAATATATCCAGTGATGAGACTACTGGTGAAAATGTGGTAGTAAGAAACATCGCCCCTGTTCCCAAGAAGGATCGACCTAAATCTAATGGGAATAAAGGGACAACTAACAGAGGTGACCAGAAAACATCAAATCAACCTTGAGTTAATGGTACACAGGCACCTAAAGGAGGTCAATATGGAACTCAGTATGGATCTCCAGGTCCTCAATACCTAGAGAGAGGTAGTTACCAAGGAAATCCAAACTACCAATCACCACGACCATCACAACAATATGGGAGAAGTGTCCCCCATAATTACTACCCCCAACAGGAATTCCAACAATGGCAACAATACCCACCTCCGGAATACCAACAAGGTTCGGGGTACATACCTACCTTTAATAGGTTTCAACCTTTAGTAGAAGAAAATCAAGGGGGTTATTATCAACCACCTTTTTTAGGGTATCAGGGGAGGGGAGGGAGGGGAGGAACACCGAAGAGGAATCTCCATCATGCCAACAACAGAGGAGGAGGGGGCAGAGGGGGGCCTCAAAACCTCCCACACAGGGATTCAATACCGCTTCAAAGAGAAGAAGGGGATGTAGGGCTGGTAGACGCAAACAATCCCAAAAAAAGAACGAGGAACAATTAGTTACAGGAATTTATAATCTCAGTAAAGTAACTCTAGGCCCTAAAGAATTGAATATACTGAACACAGGTTTGAAATGCGCACCAAGGAGGATGATGAATAAATTCGACATCTATATTGATACGCATAAATTCATAAGGACCATGAATATGAAAAAATATTTCTTGAGCCACCCTGTTAAGTCTAGTATGAGGAGTTCACTAGCTCCCATCCGGATACATAGTGGTCTAAAAAATAGATCCATATTTAACCCGCAAATCTCGAGTAATCATTTTGTTGAAGTATTCAAACAGATGGTTCTCAAGGATATTGAGGATTTGCCTCAGAAGAAGCTTATAAATCCTCATTATATAAGGGAGGGCATTAAATCTTTGGAAAAAATAAGGACATCATTATCCGCCCCGCGGATAAGGGAGGAGGGGTAGTAGTAATGGATAGAACATTTTACCAGGATCAATTATCAGAACTATTGGGAGACCATTTAACTTATAGAAGATTGGTGTCTGATCCAACTGAATCCTACAAATGCCAATTAGAAGCATTGGTGGAATGGGGCTATCAAATAGACGCCATCAATCAAAAAGAGAAAAGATATTTAACTCCTTCGGTTTGTAGGATTCCAGTGATTTACACACTACCGAAAATCCATAAAAACGCAGTCACACCTCCGGCTCGACCCATAGTTAATGGGATTGGATCAGTTACTGCCAGACTAGGGGAATACCTCGATAAGTTCCTCCAACCAAGCGTACGAATAACTAAAGCATATTTAAAAGACACAGCTGATTTGTTATTATCCTTGGAGAAGGTGAACATCAAACCTAACTCTGAAATTTTTCTAAAAACAGCGGATGTTGCGTCTCTATATACTATTATTCAACATGAGGACGCGGCTCTGGCACTGAATTGGGCATTAAGCAGGAGAGAAGACATCCCACATACACAAAAAAGATTTTTGGGACATGTCTTGGATTTTTGTATGACACACAATTACTTTTGGTTTAATGGTTTTTTCTTTTCCCAACAGGTTGGCGTGGCTATGGGAGCTAAGTTTGCTCCCAGCCTAGCCAACCTGTTCATGTCAGAATGGGAGGATAAATTTATTTTTAGGAACCAGAAGCCACAGATGATCTTTTACCGACGGTATTACCGACGGTATTACCGACGGTATTTCTATATAGCTTCATAGATGACCTGTTGATGATTTGGGAAGGACCGGAGGAACCTCTTAAGAAATACCTGGATGCTCTGAACAACAATAATAATAACATTAAATTGGAATATACTATGAGCAAGAAATCTGTAAATTTCTTAGACGTAACTATTGAGAATATGGGTGATAGTTTGAAGACCAAAGTCTTCTTCAAACCCACTGATCGGAACAGTTATTTATCGATCTGTAGTGGGCACCACCCTGCTTGGATTAAAAATATTCCAAAAGGACAAGTCTTAAGAGTACGTCGCAATTGCACGGAAGAAAGCGACTTCAGGATACAAGCAAACATACTGAAGGAGAAGTTTACACAGAAAGGTTATTCGGATGAGGTGTTGGAAGATACTATACAACAAGTGGCGACACTCCCTAGAAATTTATGTTTCAAAAAGAAGGAAAATCAGAACGAGACTAATCATCACCAATGGGCTTTCCTAACAGGGTTTCATGTGCAATATAAAGACACTGAATCCATTTTTAGGAAACATTGGTACATCCTGAGTAGAGATAGGCATTTGGGACAAGTCCTCCCCTCACAGCCAAAGTTTATATATAGAAGGGCCCCGAATTTTGGGGATTGAGTTGTTAAGAAGATTTTGAACCCCCCAGGTCAGCAAACTTTAAAAATTGACCTCAAAGGTTTCTTCCCGTGCAGGAGATGCATCTGTTGTAGGACTGTAAAAGTACACAATAGGGGGAAGAAACAAATTATGAGCACTGATCAAAAAGTTTTTGATATTGAGGAATTCATCACATGTAATTCCTCACATGTTGTGTACCTGTTATGGTGCCCATGTGGGTTATTATATGTGGGCAGAACAAAGAGATTATTAAGAGTTCGTATCTCTGAGCATTTAACCAATATCAAAAATGGATTTAAATATCATAGCGTGTCAGTACATTTCAAAGAGAAGCATAATCAGGACCCTTCTTTAGCCCAGTTTTGTGGCATTGATTGTGTTTATCCAACTTGGAGGGGATCTAATAGGGTCAGGGATCTCTCACAACGTTAAACCAAGTTGATTTTTCTTTTAAAGTGCCTCTCTCCCCGGGGGTTAAATGTGGAGGTGGATTTGAACTGCTTCATAAATGATTTTTAAGAGTGTTTGGGGGTAGGTTTAATTACATGATAACCAGGGTGAATGGGGAGAGTTAGGCATTTAGGTTCAGTTCTTCTTCATAAAATATATATATAATTATTAATTTTAAACATTTTAATTATAGTTTAAATAATTAATAGTGTACTGCTATTTAATTTTATCCATTAATATATATTCCTCATTTTATTAATATAACTCCACATTTTATTGTCCTATTTACTCCATATAATATATTCACATAGCTATCAACCAGTTATGATAGTAAGGATGGATATCATTTTGACATGTGTACTGTGAGGGGGTTAGCTCGGCAGCGGGTGTGTGTGACCCCCGGGATGGGCTCCCCAGACAAAAACAGGCCCAGCAAACGGAGGTTGTGGTTTTCAAAATCAAAAAGGTGCGGTTTATTTTCTATTTACAGTGACAAAACACAGCAAAGCAAAAGAAACATAACCAAAATAAATCCTGGTCAAGTTGACCTCTGACTAAACATACAGGTTTCCTAACTAACAACTGGGATCAGCCTAGTGCTGTCCTAGTCCCTAAGTCCCTGGTTTAGTAAAAGTCCAAACAAATAGCCACACAGGCTTTGCCTCACCGCACAGGGGTTCACTCTCCCTAGACAGTCCACACAGGTCTGGTTCCAGGCATGAGCTAACATCTAATGAAGCTGGGAGTTTTTATAGAGGCCTAAATGAGCTGACAAGGTTCAGCTGGTCTCCTCATCTCTGTCTGCACGACGCCCCACACTCTCCCTAGAGGTATGAGTCATCCATGAGCCCACTAGCCTTATACAACTCTCCACCTAGTTGTATAAGTCGGCGTAAAGCCTGAATCTGGGCGAAATATATCTACCCCCCTGGATGCAACCAGGTGACTTTACCTTCCTGCTGTCACATACCCCCCCCTCTTGTTTTAACCTCGGGGTTGGAACACCAGCAATCAGGCATTCGTGTACTCGAGACAAAGCATCCACATTCCCCATTTGAACGCCAGGGCGATGCTTTACTGTGAAGTTGAATTCCTGGAGGGCCAGGAACCACCTATTCACTCTTCTATTTGTTTCCTTGTTTTGAGCCATCCACTTTAACGGAGCGTGATCCGTAACCATGTCAAAGTGCCTACCTAGCAGGTAGTACCGAAGGGAATCTAGAGCCCACTTCACCGCTAAACACTCCTTTTCAATGGTGGCGTAATTTACCTCATGGGACTTCAACTTCCTGCTGAGGTAAATGACTGGGTGCTCTTCCCCGTTCCAGACCTGGGACAATACTGCTCCTAACCCCACATCTGACGCATCACTTTGTACGACAAAGTCTTTAGAGAAGTCGGGTGAGTACAACACTGGCTGGCTACATAAGGCTTGTTTCAAGAATTGGAATGCTGCCTCAGCCTCGGGGGTCCATTTAATCATGACCGACCCTTTCCCCTTCGTCAGGTTGGTTAGGGGCACAGCCTTAGAAGCAAAGTGGGGAATGAATCGCCGATAATACCCAGCGATTCCCAGAAAGGCTCGTACCTGCTTCTTGCTGTTGGGACGTGGCCAACTCTGGATGGCCTCGACTTTGTTGAGTTGGGGTTTTATTACTCCCCTCCCAATGGTGTACCCAAGATATTTGGCCTCCTCCTGCCCAATGGTACACTTCTTGGGGTTAGCCGTAAACCCCGCTTCCCGAACAGAGTCCAGGACTGCTTGCACTTTTGGCAGATGTGAGGCCCAATCTGTGCTATGGACAATTACGTCATCCAGGTAAGCCGCAGCATACTTCCGATGGGGCCTCAGCATCTGGTCCATTTTCCGCTGGAATGTGGCCGGCGCATTCTGTAACCCGAACGGCATTCTTTTATATTGGAACGCCCCGTCTGGGGTTACAAATGCGGTTTTCTCTTTGGCCGACTTGGCCAGGGGGATTTGCCAATACCCTTTTGTGAGGTCAAGAGTCGTCATGTATCGGGCTGTTCCCAGCCGGTCGATCAACTCATCTATACGTGGCATGGGGTAGGTGTCAAATTTTGTAACTTTGTTCAACTGACGAAAATCGTTACAAAATCGCCAGCTCCCATCCGGTTTAGGCACCAACACAATGGGACTAGACCAATCACTTTGGGACTCCTCTATCACCCCTAAGTTCAGCATTTTCTGTACTTCCTCCCGTATTGCCTCCCGTCGGGCCTCTGGGATCCGATAGGGTTTTAACTTCACCCTTTCACCGGGCGGGGTAATGATGTCATGCTCTACCCCAGATGTTTGTCCCGGCAGCTCAGAGAATACCTCCTTGTTGCGAAGCACAAACTCCTTAACCTCCTGTTTTTGGGGTTGTGACAAGGTGGCTGCTATTCCAACCTCAGGAATCACGCAACCAGTTTGAGCTGGTGACCAAGTGTCTGCGACTAGGGACTCTCTATCCCTCCAGGCTTTCAACAGATTAACGTGATAGATCTGTTCGGGCTTTCGCCTTCCTGGTTGTCTGACCTTGTAATTCACTTCGCTCACTTTTTCCATTATCTCATAGGGGCCTTGCCATTTGGCAAGAAATTTACTTTCAACCGTAGGGACAAGTACCAGTATCCTATCCCCCGGGGAAAAGGTACGGGTCTTGGCTCCACGGTTGTACACTCTCTGCTGTGCTAACTGCGCTTGGGCCAAATGTTCCTTCACGATGGGCATTACCTGTGCAATTCGGTCTTGCATCAGGGCGACATGCTCAATCACACTCCTGTGGGGAGAACTCTCACTTTCCCAAGTTTCCTTGGCAATATCCAACAGCCCTCTTGGGTGTCTCCCATACAGTAACTCAAAGGGGGAGAATCCCGTAGAGGATTGGGGCACCTCCCTAATAGCAAACATCAGATAAGGAAGTAGACAGTCCCAATCCTTTCCATCTCTATCCACCACGTTCTTCAACATTTGTTTTAGGGTTTTGTTGAATCTTTCAACCAGCCCATCGGTTTGGGGGTGATACACAGATGTACGTAATTGCGTCACTTTGAACAATTTACACAGCTCCTTCATAACCCGGGACATAAAGGGTGTACCTTGGTCCGTAAGCAGTTCTTTACAAATACCCACCCGGCTAAACACAAGAGATAGCTCTTTGGCTATGGTTTTGGCCGAGGTATTTCGGAGAGGGATCGCTTCTGGATAACGGGTGGCATAGTCCATTATAACTAATATGTACTGGTGCCCCCTAGCGGACTTGATTATAGGCCCTACCAAATCCATGGCGATCCTCTCAAACGGGACCTCAATGATGGGTAGAGGGACCAGCGGGCTACGGAAATGTGGCATCGGGGCCGACCTCTGACACACAGGGCAGGAGGAACAATAATTTTCTATGTCCTTCATCACCCCCGGCCAATAGAATCTCTGTAATACCCTCTCTCGGGTTTTCTCTGTCCCCAGATGACCTCCAAGAATGTGCCCATGGGCCAACTCCAACACCAACTTCCTGTAAGGTTTGGGCACCACAAGCTGCTCAACGGTTTCTTCTGCCCTTTTTGCCACCCGATACAGTAGGTCCTTCTCTATGCTGAAGTATGGGTAAGTGCAGGTATTATCTGGGTTCACTAACTCGCCATCTATTTTCACTACGTTTTCCCGTGCCTTTATTAGGGCGGGGTCTTTCAACTGTTCTGTGGCAAAGTTTTCCCTGTGAACCTCAAGATCAGAAAACTCCACAGACGGTAGGTTTTCATCTGAGGAGGTGGGCTCCTCTCCAGTTTCTTGAGTCTCCCCTGCCAATACTGATAAGGGAAATTCCGGAGAGTCCTCACCACTCTCAGGGGAGTTCTGGCTATCACATTCCTGGTACATAGGGGCACCAGTGGGGGGCTCAGGATCATCCCACAGTTCCCAGAACTTCGGAAAATCCCTTCCCACAATGGCGTCATGCGGTAACTGAGATACTAAGCCCACTGGATGAGAGAGGGTACCTTTGGGGGTCTCGAAACACACTGTAGTCACTGGATACTCTCGGGTGTCCCCATGCACACAAATAACAGCTACCTTGCTATTCCCAAAGACCTCTGTTTTAACTAACTCAGCCTTTATCAGGGTCACAAGGCTACCTGAATCCAGCAATACCACAACATTTCTACCATTAACACACATTTTGCATAAATGTTTCTCAGTTCCTCGAATGGCAGTGCATGCGACTGTCGCACACAGCGACTGACGTCTGCCCGTCAGAAAGTCACACTGCATGGGTTCCTCCACAACCGGGCAATTGGCTGCAATATGTCCCGCTTGCCGGCAGCGGTAGCAAACGATCCTTCTTGCCGCCTCTTGAGCCGCTGATTTCCCAGGCTGTTCTCGCCAAACTTGGGGTAGAGCTCCCACCCTCTCACTCTCTCCACCCTCACCCCTTGGAATCCTCTTATCCGCCCCTGGGGATGGTCTGGTCTTAGGGTGGAAAGTCCGAGTGTCTCTGGAAGAGGCCGTCAGGTTCTCTGTAGCCAAGTATTTCTCCACACGATCCACAAGACCATCGGCCGTCTCTGGGTCTCCATGGCTTACCCACTTTTGGATGGCAGTAGGAAGAGCTCTCAAAAACCGATCCATTACAACACGTTCCACAATCTTTGGTGCGGACAAAGTCTCTGGCTGTAGCCACTTTCTGCTCAGGTGAATGAGATCATACATTTGAGACCTGGGGGGTTTTCCAAGCTGGAAAGTCCAGTTATGCACACGCTGAGCCCGGACAGCCTGGGTGACACCCAGCCTTGCCAAAATTTCAGCTTTTAGCATCACATAGTCTTTTGCTTGGTTAGGCTCTAGGTCATAGTAAGCTTTCTGCGATTCACCAGTTAACAGAGGAGCCACCAGTCCAGCCCACTGCTCCTCAGGCCACTTTTCTCTTTCAGCGGTCCTTTCAAATGTGGTCAAAAATACCTCTGGATCATCCTCTCCAGTCATTTTTGTCAATAAACGACTCACCCCAAAGGACGCGGTATTAGTGGGACGGCTTTCCTCACTGGTCTGCGGACGTTGCTGCATTACTGCTTCCATTTGTTGTAGTCTCTGCTCTTGCTTCTGTAACAGGTCTATGAAGCGGGCCTCAGATTGCTGCTGGGCTTGTTGCTGAGCTTCCAGACTCTGTTGGTGAGCTTGCTGCTGGGCTGCAAGGCTCTGTTGATGAGCTGCAAGGCTCCTTTGCAAACCTGCATTTGTCTGCTGTTGATTGGCATTTGCTAGAGCCAGCTGTTTCAGTATCTCCTCCATGCTGGCTTAAAAAAAAACTGCCACTGGTTCTCCACCAACTGTGAGGGGGTTAGCTCGGCAGCGGGTGTGTGTGACCCCCGGGATGGGCTCCCCAGACAAAAACAGGCCCAGCAAACGGAGGTTGTGGTTTTCAAAATCAAAAAGGTGCGGTTTATTTTCTATTTACAGTGACAAAACACAGCAAAGCAAAAGAAACATAACCAAAATAAATCCTGGTCAAGTTGACCTCTGACTAAACATACAGGTTTCCTAACTAACAACTGGGATCAGCCTAGTGCTGTCCTAGTCCCTAAGTCCCTGGTTTAGTAAAAGTCCAAACAAATAGCCACACAGGCTTTGCCTCACCGCACAGGGGTTCACTCTCCCTAGACAGTCCACACAGGTCTGGTTCCAGGCATGAGCTAACATCTAATGAAGCTGGGAGTTTTTATAGAGGCCTAAATGAGCTGACAAGGTTCAGCTGGTCTCCTCATCTCTGTCTGCACGACGCCCCACACTCTCCCTAGAGGTATGAGTCATCCATGAGCCCACTAGCCTTATACAACTCTCCACCTAGTTGTATAAGTCGGCGTAAAGCCTGAATCTGGGCGAAATATATCTACCCCCCTGGATGCAACCAGGTGACTTTACCTTCCTGCTGTCACAGTACCAAGAATTGGTTAATGGTTTTATCTAAAATTATTGTGACTAATATTGGTAAAATGTGGTAATGTACTAGAGGCAGCAATTATTAGATGATTTTATCAAATAATGTACGTTTAAATAGCTTTGGTTATGAGCTGACATTATAGTGTTTATAATTTGTAGAATTTGTATTTAGTTTCTTTAGATATGCTGCAATGCGCATATTAAGTATAGGGCAGATAGTGGGAATTCAGCTTCCTAATATATGTGTATGTGAATGAGGGCTACGGGGACACTCGATCAGCGTGAGAATTAAATTACGACACTTCCGCCCTTGAGTGCAGGATCCCCTGTTCAGCACTTCTGCCCGTTCATGACGTGACGCGGATGCGCAATATCTTTGAACCAACTCCGACCAATTACAGATGTGGGTATAAAGGGGAGTCCATTACGGAGTGTAGCCAATCCCATGATTAAGTCCATCGTGATGAAACATGTCAGGGCGTGGCTACACTGCGATCGTTTGAGTGCTTGAACTATCGTGAAGGAGTGACGTGTGACGTGTTACGCATCCAACCACAGTAGGAAGCGAGGGATCGTATATGAGAAGCGAGCGGTGAGAGCGTTCATATTAGAATTGATCACTGCTGATCTTGGGTCCGCCGTGACCATCCTTCACTGGCTGTAGTATTCTGGATGTTTTTGGTGTGCATTACGGCTTGCTTTCATAATTTTCTTGTGAGTGTAACTTTTGAAGGTTTTTTTATTGATTAAACTGGTTTTACGATATCACACTATTGTGCACCTTATTTTTTGTTACACATATACGGAGCCACCTGGAGGACACTTTATGAAGTGCATCATCTGGTTTTCCATTGAAAGGAGTGTTGCTTTGCTTGCACGCCGAACACGCGAGTGTGAGGCATATTTTTGTGGTGAGTGTTTTATCTGAAGGGAGAGGTCTCACTGAACACTTGGGTGTGGTGGAAGAAATGAAGATTGAAGACACTGATTATTAATTTATGAACTTTAAACACTATTGTCACTTCATGCACGGGTTCTTGCTGATTTATAGTGACTGGATTAATTTATTTATTTCAGCCATAATCTGATTTACATTTATTGGAGTAGTTTATGTATTTAGTTACATGTTTTTGCGCCACTTATAATAATATGTTTTCAGTTTAGATCATCATTATTATTATATTGTACACAGTTTGACTATTTAAGGTGGCAGCATTATAGATACACTTTACATTTGGATGTATATGTTAGTACCAGTGTGCCTAAGTGTACGGAGTTACCTAACATATTCATCACTTGATATATTTTTATATATATTTTTTTTTTATGTTTTATCCTGAAGTGCAGTGGGGATATCAATAGGGCGCATTTTTTGATTTCCACTTATTCACATTTATTACACTGTTACCACTTGCAGCTATGGAAGCTATTAATTATCTGTCGAATAGACAAATGATTGCTGAATGTGTCTTCTCCTCCAATCAAGAGATGATTGAGTGTGTAGAGGATTTTTCAGGGGCACTTAAAACGCTAGATACCCTGCTTGAAAAACAGGTGAAGGCGTGGTGGGATGTGTTCACTTTTGAACACTATAACAAAGAGGAGTTGATTTTTAGAAGCTTGAGGTGGGAGGTTCCGCCTCAAGATGGACTTGATGACACCAAGTACATGGATGAATGGCTTGGTTTTTTTAATAGAGTAGGGAGGGAATTGCAGCACCTAGTACTAAAACGGAAACAAATTAAATTAAATATACTTAATGAAAAAATTAGGACAATACAGGAGAAGTTGGAGCCTATTAAAGACTCCACTACAATGAAAGATTTTAATGTTAATATGAAGAAGAAGCTGGAAAAGATTGATCGAGACACCCAAAAAAGAAAGGTAAAGAAATTTAACAGAGATTCTAATGATTTCAAAACTAACAACATTTACGCCTGGCAAAGTGTGAATATATCCAGTGATGAGACTACTGGTGAAAATGTGGTAGTAAGAAACATCGCCCCTGTTCCCAAGAAGGATCCACCTAAATCTAATGGGAATAAAGGGACAACTAACAGAGGTGACCAGAAAACATCAAATCAACCTCGAGTTAATGGTACACAGGCACCTAAAGGAGGTCAATATGGAACTCAGTATGGATCTCCAGGTCCTCAATACCTAGAGAGAGGTAGTTACCAAGGAAATCCAAACTACCAATCACCACGACCATCACAACAATATGGGAGAAGTGTCCCCCATAATTACTACCCCCAACAGGAATTCCAACAATGGCAACAATACCCACCTCCAGGATACCAACAAGGTTCGGGGTACATACCTACCTTTAATAGGTTTCAACCTTTAGTATAAGAAAATCAAGGGGGTTATTATCAACCACCTTTTTTAGGGTATCAGGGGAGGGGAGGGAGGGGAGGAACACCGAAGAGGAATCTCCATCATGCCAACAACAGAGGAGGAGGGGGCAGAGGGGGGCCTCAAAACCTCCCACACAGGGATTCAATACCGCTTCAAAGAGAAGAAGGGGATGTAGGGCTGGTAGACGCAAACAATCCCAAAAAAGAATGAGGAACAATTAGTTACAGGAATTTATAATCTCAGTAAAGTAACTCTAGGCCCTAAAGAATTGAATATACTGAACACAGGTTTGAAATGCGCACCAAGGAGGATGATGAATAAATTCGACATCTATATTGATACGCATAAATTCATAAGGACCATGAATATGAAAAAATATTTCTTGAGCCACCCTGTTGAGTCTAGTATGAGGAGTTCACTAGCTCCCATCCGGATAGATAGTGGTCTAAAAAATAGATCCATATTTAACCCGCAAATCTCGAGTAATCATTTTGTTGAAGTATTCAAACAGATGGTTCTCAAGGATATTGAGGATTTGCCTCAGAAGAAGCTTATAAATCCTCATTATATAAGGGAGGGCATTAAATCTTTGGAGAAAAATAAGGACATCATTATCCGCCCCGCGGATAAGGGAGGAGGGGTAGTAGTAATGGATAGAACATTTTACCAGGATCAATTATCAGAACTATTGGGAGACCATTTAACTTATAGAAGATTGGTGTCTGATCCAACTGAATCCTACAAATGCCAATTAGAAGCATTGGTGGAATGGGGCTATCAAATAGACGCCATCAATCAAAAAGAGAAAAGATATTTAACTCCTTCGGTTTGTAGGATTCCAGTGATTTACACACTACCGAAAATCCATAAAAACGCAGTCACACCTCCGGCTCGACCCATAGTTAATGGGATTGGATCAGTTACTGCCAGACTAGGGGAATACCTTGATAAGTTCCTCCAACCAAGCATACGAATAACTAAAGCATATTTAAAAGACACAGCTGATTTGTTATTATCCTTGGAGAAGGTGAACATCAAACCTAACTCTGAAATTTTTCTAATAACAGCGGATGTTGCGTCTCTATATACTATTATTCAACATGAGGACGCGGCTCTGGCACTGAATTGGGCATTAAGCAGGAGAGAAGACATCCCACATACACAAAAAAGATTTTTGGGACATGTCTTGGATTTTAGTATGACACACAATTACTTTTGGTTTAATGGTTTTTTCTTTTCCCAACAGGTTGGCGTGGCTATGGGAGCTAAGTTTGCTCCCAGCCTAGCCAACCTGTTCATGTCAGAATGGGAGGATAAATTAATTTTTAGGAACCAGAAGCCACAGATGATCTTTTACCGACGGTTCATAGATGACCTGTTGATGATTTGGGAAGGACCGGAGGAACCTCTTAAGAAATACCTGGATGCTCTGAACAACAATAATAATAACATTAAATTGGAATATACTATGAGCAAGAAATCTGTAAATTTCTTAGACGTAACTATTGAGAATATGGGTGATAGTTTGAAGACCAAAGTCTTCTTCAAACCCACTGATCGGAACAGTTATTTATCGATCTGTAGTGGGCACCACCCTGCTTGGATTAAAAATATTCCAAAAGGACAAGTCTTAAGAGTACGTCGCAATTGCACGGAAGAAAGCGACTTCAGGATACAAGCAAACATACTGAAGGAGAAGTTTACACAGAAAGGTTATTCGGATGAGGTGTTGGAAGATACTATACAACAAGTGGCGACACTCCCTAGAAATTTATGTTTCAAAAAGAAGGAAAATCAGAACGAGACTAATCATCACCAATGGGCTTTCCTAACAGGGTTTCATGTGCAATATAAAGACATTGAATCCATTTTTAGGAAACATTGGTACATCCTGAGTAGAGATAGGCATTTGGGACAAGTCCTCCCCTCACAACCAAAGTTTATATATAGAAGGGCCCCGAATTTTGGGGATCGAGTTGTTAAGAAGATTTTGGACCCCCCAGGTCAGCAAACTTTAAAAATTGACCTCAAAGGTTTCTTCCCGTGCAGGAGATGCATCTGTTGTAGGACTGTAAAAGTACACAATAGGGGGAAGGAACAAATTATGAGCACTGATCAAAAAGTTTTTGATATTGAGGAATTCATCACATGTAATTCCTCACATGTTGTGTACCTGTTATGGTGCCCATGTGGGTTATTATATGTGGGCAGAACAAAGAGATTATTAAGAGTTCGTATCTCTGAGCATTTAACCAATATCAAAAATGGATTTAAATATCATAGATTGTCAGTACATTTCAAAGAGAAGCATAATCAGGACCCTTCTTTAGCCCAGTTTTGTGGCATTGATTGTGTTTATCCAACTTGGAGGGGATCTAATAGGGTCAGGGATCTCTCACAACGTGAAACCAAGTGGATTTTTCTTTTAAAGTGCCTCTCTCCCCGGGGGTTAAATGTGGAGGTGGATTTGAACTGCTTCATAAATTATTTTTAAGAGTGTTTGGGGGTAGGTTTAATTACATGATAACCAGGGTGAATGGGGAGAGTTAGGCATTTAGGTTCAGTTCTTCTTCATAAAATATATATAATTATTCATTTTAAACATTTTAATTATAGTTTAAATAATTAATAGTGTACTGCTATTTAATTTTATCCATTAATATATATTCCTCATTTTTATAATATAACTCCACATTTTATTGTCCTATTTACTCCATATAATGTATTCACATAGCTATCAACCAGTTATGATAGTAAGGATGGATATCATTTTGACATGTGTACCAAGAATTGGTTAATGGTTTTATCTAAAATTATTGTGACTAATATTGGTAAAATGTGGTAATGTACTAGAGGCAGCAATTATTAGATGATTTTATCAAATAATGTACGTTTAAATAGCTTTGGTGATGAGCTGACATTATAGTGTTTATAATTTGTAGAATTTGTATTTAGTTTCTTTAGATATGCTGCAATGCGCATATTAAGTATAGGGCAGATAGTGGGAATTCAGCTTCCTAATATATGTGTATGTGAATGAGGGCTACGGGGACACTCTATCAGCGTGAGAATTAAATTACGACACTTCCGCCCTTGAGTGCAGGATCCCCTGTTCAGCACTTCCGCCCGTTCATGACGTGACGCGCATGCGCAATATCTTTGAACCAACTCCGACCAATTACAGATGTGGGTATAAAGGGGAGTCCATTACGGAGTGTAGCCAATCCCATGATTAAGTCCATCGTGACGAAACATGTTGGGGCGTGGCTACACTGCGATCGCTTGAGTGCTTGAACTATCGTGAAGGAGTGACGTGTTACGCATCCAACCACAGTAGGAAGCGAGGGATCGTATATGAGAAGCGAGCGGTGAGAGCGTTCATATTAGAATTGATCACTGCTGATCTTGGGTCCGCCGTGACCATCCTTCACTGGCTGTAGTATTCTGGATGTTTTTGGTGTGCATTACGGCTTGCTTTCATAATTTTCTTGTGAGTGTAACTTTTGAAGGTTTTTTTATTGATTAAACTGGTTTTACGATATCACACTATTGTGCACCTTATTTTTTGTTACACATATACAGAGCCACCTGGAGGACACTTTATGAAGTGCATCATCTGGTTTTCCATTGAAAGGAGTGTTGCTTTGCTTGCACGCCAAACACGCGAGTGTGAGGCATATTTTTGTGGTGAGTGTTTTATCTGAAGGGAGAGGTCTCACTGAACACTTGGGTGTGGTGGAAGAAATGAAGATTGAAGACACTGATTATTAATTTATGAACTTTAAACACTATTGTCACTTCATGCACGGGTTCTTGCTGATTTATAGTGACTGGATTAATTTATTTATTTCAGCCATAATCTGATTTACATTTATTGGAGTAGTTTATGTATTTAGTTACATGTTTTTGCGCCACTTATAATAATATGTTTTCAGTTTAGATCATCATTATTATTATATTGTACACAGTTTGACTATTTAAGGTGGCAGCATTATAGATACACTTTACATTTGGATGTATATGTTAGTACCAGTGTGCCTAAGTGTACGGAGTTACCTAACATATTCATCACTTGATATATTTTTATATATATATTTTTTTATGTTTTATCCTGAAGCGCAGTGGGGATATCAATAGGGCGCATTTTTTGATTTCCACTTATTCACATTTATTACACTGTTACCACTTGCAGCTATGGAAGCTATTAATTATCTGTCGAATAGACAAATGATTGCTGAATGTGTCTTCTCCTCCAATCAAGAGATGATTGAGTGTGTAGAGGATTTTTCAGGGGCACTTAAAACGCTAGATACCCTGCTTGAAAAACAGGTGAAGGCGTGGTGGGATGTGTTCACTTTTGAACACTATAACAAAGAGGAGTTGATTTTTAGAAGCTTGAGGTGGGAGGTTCCGCCTCAAGATGGACTTGATGACACCAAGTACATGGATGAATGGCTTGGTTTTTTTAATAGAGTAGGGAGGGAATTGCAGCACCTAGTACTAAAACGGAAACAAATTAAATTAAATATACTTACTTAATGAAAAAATTAGGACAATACAGGAGAAGTTGGAGCCTATTAAAGACTCCACTACAATGAAAGATTTTAATGTTAATATGAAGAAGAAGCTGGAAAAGATTGATCGAGACACCCAAAAAAGAAAGGTAAAGAAATTTAACAGAGATTCTAATGATTTCAAAACTAACAACATTTACGCCTGGCAAAGTGTGAATATATCCAGTGATGAGACTACTGGTGAAAATGTGGTAGTAAGAAACATCGCCCCTGTTCCCAAGAAGGATCCACCTAAATCTAATGGGAATAAAGGGACAACTAACAGAGGTGACCAGAAAACATCAAATCAACCTCGAGTTAATGGTACACAGGCACCTAAAGGAGGTCAATATGGAACTCAGTATGGATCTCCAGGTCCTCAATACCTAGAGAGAGGTAGTTACCAAGGAAATCCAAACTACCAATCACCACGACCATCACAACAATATGGGAGAAGTGTCCCCCATAATTACTACCCCCAACAGGAATTCCAACAATGGCAACAATACCCACCTCCGGAATACCAACAAGGTTCGGGGTTCGGGGTACATACCTACCTTATACATAATATGTTTTCAGTTTAGATCATCATTATTATTATATTGTACACAATAAAACCTAAGCAGCAAGGTTTTATTCTTTTCTTGAGGTAAACTTGGAAGAGAGAGAGTAGAAACGACAGAGTAGGGGAAGGTTCAGGCACGCAACACTTAAGCAACACTCAACGCCTCTCAAGCCTGAGTGGGTTTTGCTCACCCGGATAGTCCCCCTTACAGTGGTCCTAGCAACCGGTGTGGAGCACAAAACTACTTGCGATTTCCCTGGGATACGATCAGGAGATCCTCTACCTCAGAATCCTTAAGTCCCGATCTTCCCGGGCTAGTAACAATAAAACCTTAGGTGCCAATGGGGCACGTTACCAGGCTTTTGGCGGATAGGAATCCTTCCCTCTGTCAGGTAGCCAGGCCTCTCCCGAGACAGCAAATCTTTCACTAATCCCCTTGGGACCGATCCTCCCCTGGCTTCCTCTCCTTCAGAGCGGATCACCCCTCACTTAGGTACCCTGGGACTTCTCTTCAGATGTAAGCCTCAGCCAAAGGTGCTGGGCCTACTTACAGCGATGCAGCCTCAGGCTAAAGGTGCCCGAGGCTGAAACACACGCACGCACCCCTGACCTGGAGGGCCGGGAGGCGTGAACCGCTCCCTCTTCTCCTCTCCTTCAGCTCCTCCTTCTCCTTACGAATAATCGCGTCTGCCCCTTTTGTACCCTCTCCCAGCATGCACAGCGGGTTGACCACGCCCACTGCACAGCTGCCGAAATAGGACACCCAATGGTGTTGTGATACCTGAGCCGGAGATGACAGTGGCACCTACAGGCAACAGGGAACACTACAGCCAGGCAATATCACACCAGAGCAGAAGCAAGTTTTTAGGAAATTAACAGTCTAAGCCCAACTATTAGCTCAGACCACCCCTAAATTTGTACATATAGCATCCCATAGATTGGGATGGGCGCTACATATATATATATATAGTTTAGAATAAGAAATAAGATTAGTGTGTATGAAATATTGTTGTTAGTAAGGCGTTAACGTAGCTAGATGTAAATATATGGCAGGCTTTGGGCTTGAGAACCTTATTGATTTAACAGTTCCTTTTGACTTGCAGGAATGTTAGGTGTGTGTGTGCTATGGGAGATGCTCTGCTATTTACCTGTTGTAATATTCAGATGCAAGGAAGAGATACCATCTGAGTTAAATACTGTAGTTGAGACTTGATGGGGCCGAATTTATTAGCTAGATAAAGGCCTTGTAGTCCTCCGTGTTGACCAACCATTTATACATTTCAAGGGTGTTTGATATGCTGAGAATATTTCTTTGATCTGTTTAGGAAGGGACAACTTGCCCCAGCTATGACCATGCATAGTTAAGTGCCCCATTCAAGAGAAGGTGATGATCTTCTCTTTAATTAATTTCTCTTCAAACTAATTATCACTAACTCATTAACCCAAGAGAGGAGGTGCTATTGAGGGGCTGAGCTATGCTAAATTAGGGGAAGGGGAAATTGTCCAATCTTGGAGGAGATACACCCGGAGGGAGGAGAGGGCTACCTGAATTACCAATCCGGTGGCCCTGTTCAAGTCAATGAGAGATGGGCCTATATTAGTGTGAGTACACATAGAGTGGATGAGTCATGGGCCCAGAATAGGGTTGCCACCTCATCCCTTTAAACCCGAACACATATGAATTACACAGGTTCTGAGGATAATTTAAAGCAGATAAGGCACCAAGTGAGTTTAATTACCACCTTAATCAGCCACAGAACCTGTGTTATTCATATGTGTTTGGTTTTAAAGGGATGAGGTGGCAACCCTAGCCCAGAACCATCACTAGAGGTAAATATCAGATCATCTCCCAGCACTTAAGGTATACCTGCTTGTCATATGTTGTTTGTTTGCTGTTTGTATTTTGATGAATAGGGATGAGCTTCGAGTTCGCCGAACAGCGAACAATTTGGGGTGTTCATGGCAAATTCGAAAAGTCTATGGGAGAAATCTAAAGTGCTAATTATAAAGGCTTATATGCAAGTTATTGTCATAAAAAGTGGGGTCCTGCCCCAGGGGACATGTATCAATGCAAAAAAAAGTTTTAAAACTGCCATTTTTTGGGAGCAGTGATTTTAATAATGCTTAAAGTGAAACAATAAAAGTGAAATATTCCTTTAAATTTCGTACCTGGGGGGTGTGTATAATATGCATGTAAAGTCGCGCTTGTTTGCCGTGCTTAGGACTGTCCTTGCACAAAATGTCATTTCTGAAGGAAAAAAAGTAATTTAAAACTCACTCGCGGCTATTAATGAATTGTCAGCTCCCGGCAATACATACATAGAAAAGTCATTGATAAAAAATAAAAAAAAGCGTGGGGGTCCCCCCAAATTCAATTACTAGGCCCTTCAGGTCTGGTATAGATATTAAGGGGAACCCCTCCGCAAATTTAAAAAACAAAATGCGTGCGGTTCCCTCCAAATATCCATACCAGGCCCTTCAGGTCTAGCATGGATTTTAAGGGGAACTCCACCCCAAATGTAAAAAAAAAATGGTGTGGAGTCCCCCCAAAAATCCATACCAGACCCTTTCCTGAGCACGCAACCTGGCAGGCCACAGGAAAGGAGGGGGGGACGAGAGAGCGCCCCCCCCTCCTGAACCATACCAGGCCACATGCCCTCAACATGGGGAGGATGTCCCCATGTTGATGGGGACAAGGGCCTCATTCCCACAACCCTTGCCCGGTGGTTGTGGGGGTCTGCGGGCGGGGGGCTTATCAGAATCTGGAAGACCCCTTTAACAAAGGGGACCCCCAGATCCCGCTCCCCTATGTGAATTGGTAAGATGTACATTGTACCCCTACCATTTCATGAAGAAAGTGTAATTTTTTTTTAAAAAAAACACACAAACACCTTGGAAAAGTCCTTTATTAAAAAAAAAAAAACATAGCTGATGGGCCTGGCTGGGCCCTCTTTGGGGTGGTAGTGTAAGAGTGAGTAGTGGTACGTGCTGGAGTGTGAGGCAACATAGTCTCTGATGGTTGAGCCGGGACGGTCAGGTGAAGGGTTTCAAGGAGGCGTTGAAGTGACTCAGGCGATGTGCAGGAATGTTGGTGTCCCTGATAGGAAAACTGCAGAGCAAAAGGGAAGCGCCATGTATATTTTAGCTGGTGTTGCATGAGGATTTGCAGTTGTGGCTTCATCGCACGATGCTTGGCTATTGTAAGGGGAGCTAGGTCAGAAAAGAGTTGATAGGTATGGCCCTGGAACAGGAGGGTGTCTTTGTTACGAGCAGCAGCAAGCAGTTGTTCCTTTGTGCGGAAGAAGTGCAGTTTGATGATGATATCCCAAGGGGGGCCGTTTTGCTGACGGCGGGTGAGAGCCCTGTGAATCCGATCAAATTCCAATCGTTCGATCGGTATGGAGGGCGATAGTTCTTGGAATAGGGCAGTGGAAAAGGATTGCAGGTGGTGGCACCGCCCTCAGCTATATAAGAGCTGTCAGCGCAAAAAGGCTGCAGTCGCGTGACATATTTTTTTTCCTCGGGTCGTCAGTGCTGTGATCGAAGATGAATGAACGTCGCAGAACATTAAATTTTTTTTTTTTTATAAAGTACTTGTCCCAAACTGTCTCCTGTCATTTTTACTTTGACACTTTTTTTGGTGAATGTGTAGGGGTACAATGTACCCGATACCCATTAACATTAACATGGGGGGACGGGTCCTGGGGGTCCCCTTGTTAAGGAAGGCTTCCAGATTCTGATAAGCCCTCCCGCAGACCCCCACAACCACCAGGCAAGGGTTGTGGGGAAGAAGCCCATGTCCCCATCAACATGGGGACAAGTTGCTTTGGGGGGACCCCAAAACACCCTCCCCATGTTGAGGGCATGTGGCCTGGTATGGTTCAGTAGGGAGGGTGCTCTCTTACCCCTCCTTTTCCAGTGGCTTCCCAGGTTGTGTGCTCCAATAAATATCTGGTATGGATTTTGGGAGGGACCCTTCATTTTGGTCCTAAAGTGCTTGGTATGGATTTTAGGGAGGACCCCCAGGCCATCTTTTTTATTTTGGCGCGGGATTCCCCTTTATTTCTATACCAGACCTGAAGGGCCTGGTATGGATTTTAGGGGGACCCCACTCCATTTTATTTGAAATTTTGGCACAGGGTTCACCTTAAAATCCATACCAGACCCAAAGGGCCCATTTTTTTAAATGATTTTTATGTATATTGCCGGGATCCGGCAATACATTACAGCCGCGAGCTGTTTTAAATGAAATTGTTTCCTTTACAAATGTAATTTTGCTGCTCTCATTCATAACATTATGTATGGCCACTATGTAAGCAGCCTTACATAGTGTGGGGCGTGGACTTAGCCCCCTGAGCCATAATTGGCCATAGGCACCCTGCCATTGGCCAATCATGGCTCTTACAGCAGAGCGCGCTGTGATTGGCCAAAGCATGCAGGTCAGGTGCATGCTTTGGCCAATCAGCATCCCCCAATGCACTGTGATCTCGCAGTGCATTGATGGTCTCACAGCACATTATGAGGCATTCCATGGGCGCTCAAATTTCCCGTGAATGCCTCATAATCTTTTAAATTCGGTGAATGGGTGAACATTCGATGCTCAAGTCGAACTTACGTTCGACTCGAACATCAGGCTCATCACTATCCTCCATAGACACAATGAAGGAGTAACTGTTTCCACTAGGGATGGTCCCAATATTCAAGTCGAACATAAGTTTGACTCGAACATCGGGTGTTCATGGAAAATTTGAACACTTTGGAATGCCCCATAATGCACTACAGGATCGCAGTGCATTGATGTCTGATGATTGGCCAAAGCTTGCACCTGACCTGAATGCTTTGGCCAATCACAGCATGCTCTGCTGTGAGAGCCATGATTGTCCAAAGGCAGAGTGTTTTTAGCCAATCATGGCTCAGGGGATAAGTCCACACTGCACACTATATAAGGCTGCTTACACGGCGGCTGTATATAGTGTAATGATTGAGGGAACGTTAGCTAGAGGCAGGTTAGTTAGTGGCGTGCAGGCAGTTTAGTATATTATATACACATATACAATGCTGTGAAAAAGTATTTGTCACCTTTCTGATTTTTTTTTTTTGGGGTCATATTTGTCACTTAAATTACTCAGATCATCAAACAAATTTAAATTATTACATAAAGATAAACCGAGTAAATACAAAATGCATTTTTTAAATTATGTTTTCATTTATTAAGGCAAAAAAGCTGTCCAAACCTGCCTGGCTATATGTGAAAAAATAATTACCCCCTAAACCTGATAACTGGTTGTGCCACCCTTGGCAGCAACAACTGCAATCAAGCATTAGCGATAACTGCCAATGAGTCTTTCACATTGCTGTGGAGCAATTTTGGCCTACTCTTCTTTGCAGAATTGTTTTAATTCAGCCCCATTGGAGGGTTTTCCAGCATGAACGGCCTGTGTAAGGTCATGCATGATACAGCATCTCAATTGGATTTAAGTCTGGGCTTTAACTAAGCCACTCCAAAACCCAAATTTTACTTTGTTTGAGCCATTTGGAGGTGTACTTGCTGTTGTTTTTCTGATCATTGTCCTGCTGCATAACCCAAGTGCGATTGAGCTTGAGGTCACAAACTGATGGCTGGACATTCTCCTTTATGATTTTCTGGTAGAGCTCAGAATTCATGGTTCCATCAATTATGGTGAGTCATCCAGGTACTGAAGCTGCAAAGCAGCCCCAGACAATCTCGCTACCACCACCATGTCTGACTGTTGGTATGATGTTCTTGGTATGAAATGCTGTATTCGTTTTATGCCAGATGAAACAGGACGCACACCTTCCAAAAAGTACAATTTTTGTCTCATCAGTACACAGAATATTTGCCTAAAAGTCTTGGAGATAATCAAGATGTTTTTTGGTAAATGTGAGATGAGCCTTTGTGTTATTATTGAATCATGAACACTGATCTTACCTGAAGCAAGTGATGCCTGCAGTTCTTTAGATGTTGTACTGGGTTCTTTTATGACCTCCTGGATGAGTCGTCGTCATGCTCTTGGAGTAATTTTTGTAGGCCGGCCACTCTTGGGAAGGTTCACCACTGTTCCAAATTATCTTGATTTGTGGATAATCCATTTCTTTGATCTGTTTAGGAAGGGACAATTTGCCCCAGGTATGACCATGCATAGTTAAGTGCCCCATTCAAGAGAAGGTGATGACCTTCTCTTTAATTAATTTCTCTTCAAACTAATTATCACTAACTCATTAACCCAAGAGAGGAGGTGCTATTGAGGGGCTGAGCTATGCTAAATTAGGGGAAGGGGAAATTGTCCAATCTTGGAGGAGATACACCCGGAGGGAGGAGAGGGCTACCTGAATTACCAATCCGGTGGCCCTGTTCAAGTCAATGAGAGATGGGCCTATATTAGTGTGAGTACACATAGAGTGGATGAGTCATGGGCCCAGAATAGGGTTGCCACCTCATCCCTTTAAACCCGAACACATATGAATTACACAGGTTCTGAGGATAATTTAAAGCAGATAAGGCACCAAGTGAGTTTAATTACCACCTTAATCAGCCACAGAACCTGTGTTATTCATATGTGTTTGGTTTTAAAGGGATGAGGTGGCAACCCTAGCCCAGAACCATCACTAGAGGTAAATATCAGATCATCTCCCAGCACTTAAGGTATACCTGCTTGTCATATGTTGTTTGTTTGCTGTTTGTATTTTGATGAATAGGGATGAGCTTCGAGTTCGCCGAACAGCGAACAATTTGGGGTGTTCATGGCAAATTCGAAAAGTCTATGGGAGAAATCTAAAGTGCTAATTATAAAGGCTTATATGCAAGTTATTGTCATAAAAAGTGGGGTCCTGCCCCAGGGGACATGTATCAATGCAAAAAAAAAGTTTTAAAACTGCCATTTTTTGGGAGCAGTGATTTTAATAATGCTTAAAGTGAAACAATAAAAGTGAAATATTCCTTTAAATTTCGTACCTGGGGGGTGTGTATAATATGCATGTAAAGTCGCGCTTGTTTGCCGTGCTTAGGACTGTCCTTGCACAAAATGTCATTTCTGAAGGAAAAAAAGTAATTTAAAACTCACTCGCGGCTATTAATGAATTGTCAGCTCCCGGCAATACATACATAGAAAAGTCATTGATAAAAAATAAAAAAAAGCGTGGGGGTCCCCCCAAATTCAATTACTAGGCCCTTCAGGTCTGGTATAGATATTAAGGGGAACCCCTCCGCAAATTTAAAAAACAAAATGCGTGCGGTTCCCTCCAAATATCCATACCAGGCCCTTCAGGTCTAGCATGGATTTTAAGGGGAACTCCACCCCAAATGTAAAAAAAAAATGGTGTGGAGTCCCCCCAAAAATCCATACCAGACCCTTTCCTGAGCACGCAACCTGGCAGGCCACAGGAAAGGAGGGGGGGACGAGAGAGCGCCCCCCCCCTCCTGAACCATACCAGGCCACATGCCCTCAACATGGGGAGGATGTCCCCATGTTGATGGGGACAAGGGCCTCATTCCCACAACCCTTGCCCGGTGGTTGTGGGGGTCTGCGGGCGGGGGGCTTATCAGAATCTGGAAGACCCCTTTAACAAAGGGGACCCCCAGATCCCGCTCCCCTATGTGAATTGGTAAGATGTACATTGTACCCCTACCATTTCATGAAGAAAGTGTAATTTTTTTTAAAAAAAACACACAAACACCTTGGAAAAGTCCTTTATTAAAAAAAAAAAAACATAGCTGATGGGCCTGGCTGGGCCCTCTTTGGGGTGGTAGTGTAAGGGTGAGTAGTGGTACGTGCTGGAGTGTGAGGCAACATAGTCTCTGATGGTTGATCCGGGACGGTCAGGTGAAGGGTTTCAAGGAGGCGTTGAAGTGACTCAGGCGATGTGCAGGAATGTTGGTGTCCCTGATAGGAAAACTGCAGAGCAAAAGGGAAGCGCCATGTATATTTTAGCTGGTGTTGCATGAGGATTTGCAGTTGTGGCTTCATCGCACGATGCTTGGCTATTGTAAGGGGAGCTAGGTCAGAAAAGAGTTGATAGGTATGGCCCTGGAACAGGAGGGTGTCTTTGTTACGAGCAGCAGCAAGCAGTTGTTCCTTTGTGCGGAAGAAGTGCAGTTTGATGATGATATCCCAAGGGGGGCCGTTTTGCTGACGGCGGGTGAGAGCCCTGTGAATCCGATCAAATTCCAATCGTTCGATCGGTATGGAGGGCGATAGTTCTTGGAATAGGGCAGTGGAAAAGGATTGCAGGTGGTGGCACCGCCCTCAGCTATATAAGAGCTGTCAGCGCAAAAAGGCTGCAGTCGCGTGACATATTTTTTTTCCTCGGGTCGTCAGTGCTGTGATCGAAGATGAATGAACATCGCAGAACATTAAATTTTTTTTTTTTTTATAAAGTACTTGTCCCAAACTGTCTCCTGTCATTTTTACTTTGACACTTTTTTTGGTGAATGTGTAGGGGTACAATGTACCCGATACCCATTAACATTAACATGGGGGGACGGGTCCTGGGGGTCCCCTTGTTAAGGAAGGCTTCCAGATTCTGATAAGCCCTCCCGCAGACCCCCACAACCACCAGGCAAGGGTTGTGGGGAAGAAGCCCATGTCCCCATCAACATGGGGACAAGTTGCTTTGGGGGGACCCCAAAACACCCTCCCCATGTTGAGGGCATGTGGCCTGGTATGGTTCAGTAGGGAGGGTGCTCTCTTACCCCTCCTTTTCCAGTGGCTTCCCAGGTTGTGTGCTCCAATAAATATCTGGTATGGATTTTGGGAGGGACCCTTCATTTTGGTCCTAAAGTGCTTGGTATGGATTTTAGGGAGGACCCCCAAGCCATCTTTTTTATTTTGGCGCGGGATTCCCCTTTATTTCTATACCAGACCTGAAGGGCCTGGTATGGATTTTAGGGGGACCCCACTCCATTTTATTTGAAATTTTGGCACAGGGTTCACCTTAAAATCCATACCAGACCCAAAGGGCCCATTTTTTTAAATGATTTTTATGTATATTGCCGGGATCCGGCAATACATTACAGCCGCGAGCTGTTTTAAATGAAATTGTTTCCTTTACAAATGTAATTTTGCTGCTCTCATTCATAACATTATGTATGGCCACTATGTAAGCAGCCTTACATAGTGTGGGGCGTGGACTTAGCCCCCTGAGCCATAATTGGCCATAGGCACCCTGCCATTGGCCAATCATGGCTCTTACAGCAGAGCGCGCTGTGATTGGCCAAAGCATGCAGGTCAGGTGCATGCTTTGGCCAATCAGCATCCCCCAATGCACTGTGATCTCGCAGTGCATTGATGGTCTCACAGCACATTATGAGGCATTCCATGGGCGCTCAAATTTCCCGTGAATGCCTCATAATCTTTTAAATTCGGTGAATGGGTGAACATTCGATGCTCAAGTCGAACTTACGTTCGACTCGAACATCAGGCTCATCACTATCCTCCATAGACACAATGAAGGAGTAACTGTTTCCACTAGGGATGGTCCCAATATTCAAGTCGAACATAAGTTTGACTCGAACATCGGGTGTTCATGGAAAATTTGAACACTTTGGAATGCCCCATAATGCACTACAGGATCGCAGTGCATTGATGTCTGATGATTGGCCAAAGCTTGCACCTGACCTGAATGCTTTGGCCAATCACAGCATGCTCTGCTGTGAGAGCCATGATTGTCCAAAGGCAGAGTGTTTTTAGCCAATCATGGCTCAGGGGATAAGTCCACACTGCACACTATATAAGGCTGCTTACACGGCGGCTGTATATAGTGTAATGATTGAGGGAACGTTAGCTAGAGGCAGGTTAGTTAGTGGCGTGCAGGCAGTTTAGTATATTATATACACATATACAATGCTGTGAAAAAGTATTTGTCACCTTTCTGATTTTTTTTTTTTGGGGTCATATTTGTCACTTAAATTACTCAGATCATCAAACAAATTTAAATTATTACATAAAGATAAACCGAGTAAATACAAAATGCATTTTTTAAATTATGTTTTCATTTATTAAGGCAAAAAAGCTGTCCAAACCTGCCTGGCTATATGTGAAAAAATAATTACCCCCTAAACCTGATAACTGGTTGTGCCACCCTTGGCAGCAACAACTGCAATCAAGCATTAGCGATAACTGCCAATGAGTCTTTCACATTGCTGTGGAGCAATTTTGGCCTACTCTTCTTTGCAGAATTGTTTTAATTCAGCCCCATTGGAGGGTTTTCCAGCATGAACGGCCTGTGTAAGGTCATGCATGATACAGCATCTCAATTGGATTTAAGTCTGGGCTTTAACTAAGCCACTCCAAAACCCAAATTTTACTTTGTTTGAGCCATTTGGAGGTGTACTTGCTGTTGTTTTTCTGATCATTGTCCTGCTGCATAACCCAAGTGCGATTGAGCTTGAGGTCACAAACTGATGGCTGGACATTCTCCTTTATGATTTTCTGGTAGAGCTCAGAATTCATGGTTCCATCAATTATGGTGAGTCATCCAGGTACTGAAGCTGCAAAGCAGCCCCAGACAATCTCGCTACCACCACCATGTCTGACTGTTGGTATGATGTTCTTGGTATGAAATGCTGTATTCGTTTTATGCCAGATGAAACAGGACGCACACCTTCCAAAAAGTACAATTTTTGTCTCATCAGTACACAGAATATTTGCCTAAAAGTCTTGGAGATTATCAAGATGTTTTTTGGTAAATGTGAGATGAGCCTTTGTGTTATTATTGAATCATGAACACTGATCTTACCTGAAGCAAGTGATGCCTGCAGTTCTTTAGATGTTGTACTGGGTTCTTTTATGACCTCCTGGATGAGTCGTCGTCATGCTCTTGGAGTAATTTTTGTAGGCCGGCCACTCTTGGGAAGGTTCACCACTGTTCCAAATTATCTTGATTTGTGGATAATGGATCTCCCCATGGTTCACTGGAGTTCCAAAGCCTTAGAAATGGTTTTGAAACACTTCCCAGACCAATACATGAACATTAGTTTGTTTCTAATCTGTTCTTGAATTTTTTTAGATTTATTTTTCTATTTATGTGATTTCTTTATTCAACAGGTCTGGAAGTACCGTATATACTCGAGTATAAGCCAAGTTTTTCAGCCTTTTTTTAGGGCTGAAAGTACACCCCTCGGCTTATACTCGAGTCAGTACCTGAAAATCTTCTTATACTGTGGCCGGCGTCCATTGTTTAAATATCGCTGCTTTTTCCTGGTCCCTTCCGTGATAGGCGTTTCCAGCAAACACTGTGTTGAGTGTTCCGCCTATCACGGAGGTCCTCTCATTCTCGGACTCCGATAAGCCCCCCCACCCGCAGACCCACACAACCACCGGGCCAGGGTTGTGGGGACAAGGCCCTTGTCCTCATCAACATGGGGACAAGGTGCTTTGGGGGGACCCCAAAGCACCCTCTCCATGTTGAGGGCAAGTGGTCTGGTATGGTTCAGGAGCGGTGGGCTCCCTCTTGCCCCCTCATCTGGTCCTCCGGGCTGCATGCTCAGATAAGGGCCTGGTATGAACGGGGGGGAACCCACGCCTTTTCCTTGATTTTTATCTACTGTATATTACCCGGAGCCGGCAATACATTACAGCCAGCAACTTTAAATGATTTTTTTTCCTTTAGAAATTTAATTTTGCTGCGGGCTGTAAAACACTTCAGACAGATGTGCCACTTTACAGGCAGACTAAGGGGACCCCTAGGCACGATATGTAAAGGAATATTTAATTTTTATTGTTTCACTTTAAACATTCTTAAAATCACTGCTCCTGAAAAAACGGTTGTTTTAAAACTTTTTTTTTTTGCATTGATTGCTAAAACCAGAAAATACAAAATCTGGTGCGGCTCTGCATCGAAATCAGATTCCATTTTTTTTGTCCAAGATTGATTGAACAAGCTGACGTTAAAAGCTGATTGGCTACTATGCACAGTTGCATCAGATTTGATGTTCTACTGGCCCATTACCAGGTGAAAAAGACCAAAGACAGCATAAAAAAATGAAAACTACTGCAGTCACTGGTAAGGACTGGTAAACTGCAATATATAAAATTTTTGTTCTTAGGCTTGGATACACTTTAATACTAATGTTTTTTCTTTTATTTATTTTATTTTAAATGTAGTTGAAAGTTGTATTAATGATACATTTTATTGTAGTGTGCTGCAGTTTGTGGTTTATACTACCAGAGGTTTGTTGCTTGCAATCATTTCAATTAAAACCCTGGTAATTTACAATTTATTTCTTCCATTTGAGCACTAGATTGTTTCTATTTTCTATTATGTTGTAAAAGAGCAGCACCTAAATTAGGTAGCAATGAAAGAACTGAAATCAATACTTAAATAAGAAAGGTGCCTACTTAGGCAAATCTGCTTGCAAATTTAAAGGTAATGGTCTCCTCCTCAAGGGATTAGGATGTAGCTAAAAAAACTATCTATATTAAAGCATTCAGACAGATGTCATTTAAATACATTTTTAGTAAATGTATATATTATTATGTTATTAATGTATGTTAATGGAACCTTCTGTCTTTCTAAGTTGACTGTATCAGCAAGTAGCAATATTTTTCCAGTACATATGGAGCCTCTGCTTCCTGTTAAGTGAATAAGTACAAATAATAATGACTGACCTGTACAGTTCTTATTTCAATACTTTCATCCTGTTCAGACTACTTGAAAACAGGCCAAGTGGCTATTGAGGCGATTTAGTTTGCATTTGTAGCACTATACAAGTTATTTACTCACTCACTCGCTAACTGAATTTATGTTTGTAGTCATCATAACTGATATACAGATGGTCACAATAGGAAGATTCTCTTCTATGCACAAACCTCTGCCATAAACAAAACAAGCAAGCATGTCTCAACACTTATCTGAGCATACAGCCTGGAAAGTCAGGAAAAGGGGGGGACGAGCGAGCACCCCCTTCCTGAACCATACCAGACCACATGCCCTCATGGGGGAATGGGTGCTTTGGGGCAGGGGGACTCTGTGTCCCCACCCAAAGCACCTTGTCCCCATGTTAATGGGGACAAGGGCCTCTTCCCGACAACCCTGAGCTGTGGTTGTCGGGGTCTGAGGGCGGGGGGGCTTATCGGAATCTGGAAGCCCCCTTTAGAAAGGGGGCCCCCAGATCCCAGCCCCCCTATGTGAATGGGTATCGGGTGCATCATACACCTACCCATTCACCAAAAAAGTGTCAAATAGTAAAAACCACAAGAGACAATTTTTGACAAATCCTTTATTAAAAAAAAGTGTCCCACAATGTAAATCCACTGTCAATTATGCTGCCCGACGGACCCGAATAATAGCAAAAATGGAAAATGCTCCACCTTCATGGGAGGCCTCCCACAAAAGGCTCTCTCTTATCTTTGACAGCTCTTATATAGGCAAGGGCTACCCGGTGACGAAACGGGTGACCTCGCCCCTTCTGACGTCATGTGAATGGATTTTGGGGGGACCCCATATTTTTTCATCTTGTTTTTGGGTGGGGTTCCCAATTAAAATCCATACTAAACTCAAAGGGTCTGGTATGGATTTTGGGAGGGATTCCATATGCTTTTTTTTATGTTTTGTTTGTTTTGTATTTTACACTCTGCCATCTGTTTGTTTTTACCATTCAGTTAAGAATCTCTAGCTAATAGCCTAATGTGATGGATGGGGTTGAGTCAGTGGTTATTAGGACGTCAGTGAGTGCAAGCTTCCTAACTAGGGATGAGCTTCAAGTTCGAGTCAAACTCATGTTCGACTCGAACATTGCCTGTTCGCCCGTTCGCCGAACAGCGAACAATTTGGGGTGTTCGTGGCAAATTCGAAAAGCAGCAGAACACCCTGTAAAAGTCTATGGGAGAAATCTAAAGTGCAAATTTTAAAGGCTTATATGCAAGTTATTGTCAAAAAGTGTTTGGGGACCCGGGTCCTGCCCCAGGGAACATGTATCAATGCAAAAAAAGTTTTAAAAACTGCCCTTTTTTCGGGAGCAGTGATTTTAATAATGCTTAAAGTGAAACAATAAAAGTGAAATATTCCTTTAAATTTCGTACCTAGGGGGTGTGTATAGCTAAGAGAACGCAGTAAGTGCTGCTGCTGCAAATTCACCTCACTGCAAAATACTTACAGAGACTGTTAATGATTTCATGTTCCTGTTTGGAAAATACTTTATGTTGGATGGTTCACTGAATGTTATTTCTTCAATACATGGACTTTCAAATACAATGCTGTGTGGATTACTGTCTATGTGAAGATATATTTCTCAATTGGGATTTCACTTGCTATTCACAAGCCCCAATTGAGTGGAGGCACTGTACTTGTTAGAGATCCTGTCCTGATCACACAGATTATGAAGAATAGTGTTACATTTGGAGCCTACTGCTGAGATAAATATCTTGGATCAGGACATTAAGGAACAACCATGTAACGGTTATCAACAGAAGCTGTGAGGCAGTGGGCCCTGGAAGAGGGACTTCCACTTAAAAGGACATTTGCTATTTTGTGTGTACCTATCACTGTGAGCACCCATAGACTGCAGGAGGCGCTACAAGCAAATGAAACCTTGCAGTCTGCTTCTCTTGTGGATAAAAGAGAGGAAGATGAGAGTTATGAACTGTATACCCATTATCTCTGTCTCAGTGAGGTGGATTTAAATTCAGTTAAATGGCCCGTTTTGCATATATCCAAGGGGGGCTGAAGTATTTGGTTGTGCTGTAGAATTTCCAGTAATCTCACCTCCAGTAAGGCAGAAGTTACCAGCCCTGCCTGTAAAGTGTGAACCATTGAATACAACTGCTTCATCAGGAGAAACTCTAATGTTGACTGCTACAGCCGCTAAGCAGGAAACAAATATTGAGCATCTGCTGCTAAAAGTCACTGAAATCATTGCTCAGAATTTACATGTTGATTCTTATCGCAAATTAAAGGCTTTTTCAGGGGTTCTCCCTGTCCCCACTGATGAAGAAAGCTTTGAGGTGTGGAAAGATTTTGCACAACAAGTGATAGAGAAATGGACCTGCTCAGAGGAAAAGAAAAAACAGTGCATCATGGAAAGTTTAAGACCACCAGCATCCATTATCATTAGAGCTTACAAGGACTTTCATGTGAGTACCAGTGCTCAAGAATATATTGATGTTTTGACAGAAGCTTATGGACTGCACCGTGACCCTGATCAGATGCTTACTGATTTTAAACAGACAAAGCATAAAGAGGACGAAGATGTTGCTGTGTTTGTGAGAAGGCTTGAAGTGCTTTTAGGAAGATTGCTCACTGAAAAGGTAATCTCTCCTACGGATGTTGACAAATTAAGGACTGCTCAAATAATAAAGGGGCTACTGCCACATCATCCAATGTCACCAGTCCTAAGAGTTGTTTTGAGAGAGAGAAACTTTACTTTCACTGAAACTATGACTGAAGTAAAGAAACAGGAATCTGATATCTGTTTTAGTACCCCTTCTAGGAGCAAAATTAAACAGAGTTCTTTGGTTGAGCACAAAAATTAGACTGTTGCTAAAAACAATGAAGTGGATAGACACACACAGCCTAGAGCTCAATCTGCTGATAAAACCTCCAGTAACAAGCCTCTCTTCCACATCAAATGTTTCCGCTGTGGACAAGAAGGCCACACAGTTTGTCAGTGTCCACTGCTGGCTGATAGTTCTGAAATTCACAGTAAAGCTGGACATGTGTACAAATGAAAACAGGGAAAATCTAGAAAACAAATGTTTACCAAACTACCTGGGATAGGCCACAGATGTACTTTCAATTTGTTTGTTAATGATATACCCACTACTGCTCTGTTTGATACTGGTTCTCAGCTGACTATCATATACAGGCCCTTCTATCAGCAACACTTAAACCATCTCCCTTTGCAACCTATGGACACTATGCCATTTTATGGTGTGGGAGAAAATCCTGTATTTATGGATGGTTGTCTAGAAGTTGAGCTTCTCATTCCTGGTGTGATAGCTGATGAGGATCCCCCACTTAAAGTCATTGCTTATGTGAGCCCTCCACCTGGGGGTAACGAGTATGCTCCTATGATTGTGGGTTCCAGTGTGGAAGCCGTTGAGGCTGCCTTCAACAGGGAACTCCTCTACCTTCACTGCCTGTTGCTCCAGAGCTTCAAAATATCTGCCAAACATTTGCTCCTGATCTTCCTGGAGGGTGTGTGGGAAATCCATGGCATCCCATAGAGCTTCCAGCCGGGGGAGTGAGAGTGATGCGGGTTTATGTGGAAATTTCACCAAGTGCAACCGGTAGCTTTTTCCTGCTGGAGACTAATACAAAAGAGGCTGCAAAGAATGGCTGGGAGATAGTACCAGAAAGGAAAGACTATGGTTTTAAATATCCAAGAATGGATGTTGTTACAGTTCGGAACATTACCACATACCCAGTTATAATACCAGCCTGGAAAGAGGTAGCCTATTGTTACCCAGTGGAAACCATTAGCTCCTACCCTGCCAAGGTCGAGGAGAAAGAAACCAAATTAGACTTTCACCTGAATGATGATTATAGTCCTGAAGAGCACAAACAAGCGCTAGGAGAGCACCTAATGGAATACGAAGATGTTTTCTCCACTGATGACATGGATGTTGGGTGTGCTAAAAGTATTTAGCACAGTATTCGCCTAACAGATAGCACCCCATTTAGAGACAGACCCAGGCACATACCTCTTAAAGAACTGGATGATGTTCAAGTGTGCTTGCACAAAATTAAAGATAAAAACATCATTGTTGAGTATAAAAGCCTGTATGCATCCCCAATAGTGATGGTCAGAAAGAAAAATGGTGGAGTACGAATATGTGTTGATTATAGGACTCTAAATTGGCGAACGGTCCCAGATCAATACACACTACCTCGCATTGAGTAAACTCTTGATGTCCTGCAAGGCAGCAAATGGTTCACAGTAATGGACCTACAGTAAGATCCGGTTATTACCAAGTACCAATGAGCGAGGAATATCAAGAAAAGACAGCTTTTATCTGCCCCCTGGGGTTTCTCCAGTTTGCCTGCATGCCTCAGGGCATTAGTGGTGCACCTGCAACCTTCCAGCGTCTAATGGATCGGACACTGGGAGACCTTTGTCCCACTCAATGTATTGTCTACCTAGATGACATTGTTTTTAGCTCCACTCTGGAGGAGCATGACCAGAGACTGTTTAAAGTGCTATATCGTCTGAGGGAAGGTCTGAAACTCTCCCTGGACAAATGTAAGTGTAGCGGCAGCCCCTCACACTCCCCTCTTTGTCTCGTCTTTCTCTTGTCTAGGGGTATTTTAGAGGGGAGGGAGCGGGGACACTACGCCTGGCTTCCACCACAGATGTTAGTGCGGTATAAGCAACAGTTCTGTATTACCTTCGGGTCAGTGTTGTGCACCTGGATCCTCCCTCCAAGAGTCACCGCAAACCATGTCTGTCATAAAATGAGCTCCACACCATTAAAGTTCAACACTCCTTTATTCTCCTTGTCTGAACACAAACAGTTGAACTCCCTTGATAGAACAGAACAGAAAAGGAGGTGTGGATGCGAACAGGCCCAGACACAATGTAAGCTGCCACTTCCCTTCCTAGAAGTGTGTCCTGGTCTCCGCACGAGGGTAGATTTCCTTCCAGGCCGTCTCCGACGAGAGACTCACTTGTCACCGGCAATATGCTGCACCGGGTCTTCAAATGAGGAGCTCCCCCCCGTCCATTGCGCCTTCCGGATTCGGGTACCCAATCCCTGGGTTCCCTAGGATCTCCTTCCCTCGCGGAACTCAGTGTTGGGCACTGAGCTCCGGACCACCATCCAAGTACCTCACCCCAGGCTAAAGGTGCCTGGGATGGAACTCGACCTCCGCTGTCCTCTAGGCCTAAGCCACCCAGAGGAGCGACATGACCCACCGTCCACAAGCTGAAGGTGCCTGGGACTTCGACCCCCTGACAAAGATGGCCGGCCCTCCTCCCAGCAAGCATGGCAGGTTCCCCGCCCCACCATACCGCTGCTGAGGGAGGACAGAAAGAAGGCACAGCAATGATTCAACCCCAGCCAAGGGCGACAGCGCCACCCACTGGGCTGCAGGGAATTACACATCACTGATGTCTCTGCCAAATTCAAAATTACACCCGGGAAAGTACATACCCGCTACATAAGTTTGCTCGCTCTTCAGTAAACTTTGTGGGTCACATAGTATCTGCAGAAGGGGTAGCAACTGATCCTGCTAAAGTGGAGGCTGTGGTGACCTGGCCCCGTCCCACAAATCTGAAAGAACAGAGGTCCTTCTTGGGGTTTTGTGGCTATTATCACCGCTTCATTAGAGGCTATTCCAAGACTGCTCAGTCTCTTAATGACTTGCTCAAACAAACCCCTGGCAGTGAGAGGTGGATTTATGCTTGTGAGGACACTTTTCTACAGCTCAAGAAAAGTCTTACAGAAGCGCCAGTGTTGGCTTATGCAGACCCACAAAAGCCATACATTTTGCATGTAGATGCCAGCTATGATGGATTAGGAGGAGTCCTACATCAGGAGTACCCAGGGGGACTAAGGCCTGTTGCTTAAATTAGTTGCAGTCTAAGCCCAGCAGAAATAAATTATCCTGTTCACAAACGGGAAATTCTTGCCCTGAAGTGGGCTACTGTTGAAAAGCTTCATGATTACTTGTATAGAACTCAGTTTGAGGTAAGAACTGACAACAACCCCCTCACTTATGTTTTGACTACAGCTAAGCTGGATGCCACTGGTCATAGGTGGCTTGCTGCCTTGTCTAATTACCAATTCATTCTCAAGTACAAGCTAGGGCCCAAAAATATTGGGGCTGGTGCTCTCTCTAGGCGTCCTGATTTGCCAGTGAACTTAGAAGAAAGTGATTTGGAGGAAGTACCTGGGCCTGTTGTGGCTGCCTACTGTGCTACAGCGGCTGTACAAGGAGACAATATTGTTTTCTCTGACTTACGAGTTATTGACTCCTTGAGAGCTGGTGAAGAGTGTATCCCAAACATGTATTGCTGCCCCACCGCTTCAGGGGTACCAGAAAACATCCAGCTGCAAGAGAAAGATATGATCCTTCTACAAAAGAGAGATCCAGTAATCAGACATGTTATAGAATCTGTTTACCGCAAAGATCCTAATTACATGAGAAAAACCGTACCTGAGCAGAGTACCTCCTATCTTAAAGAATGGGATAAACTCAAAATAATTGATGGACTTTTATACACGGTACATTTGTTCCATGATCATCCTGGAAGGAGACAGCTAGTGCTCCCTCAAGTCAACAGAAAATCTGTTTTGAGAAGTTTGCATGACCAACATGGACATCTAGAAGTTGAAAAAACCTACGGACTAATTCAAGACCGTTTCTTTTGGCCACGAATGAGGGAATTTGTTGTGGACTATTGCCGCCGTTGTGTGAGATGTCTACAAAGGAAAACTTTGCCTACTCGAGCTGCTCCTATGGAACACTTGAAAAGTTCTGGTCCAATGGATTTAGTGTGCATGGACTTTTTGTGTATTGACAATGACAGCAGTGGTGTAGGAAATGTTCTGATTGTGACTGATCACTATATTCAATATGCTCAAGCCTATCCCACCAAAGATCAGAAAACAGTAACTGTAGCTAAAGTGTTGTGGGAGAAGTTTTTTGTTCATTATGGATTGCCAAATCGACTTCACTCTGACCAGGGGCGGGACTTTGAAATTCGCCTAATTAAAGAGCTGTTAACATTGCTTAACATTGACAAGAGCCGCCTTATCATCCAGAGGGTGATGGTCTCCCTGAACGTTTCAATTGCACCTTGTTGAACATGTTGGGTACCCTCCCTAATGGTGCTAAGCAAACCTGGAGCCGACATGTTGGAGCTATGGTAAATGCCTACAATTGTACCAGACATGAATTAACTGGTTTCTCTCTTTATTTTCTCATGTTTGGGAGAGAAGCCCGTCTCCCTATTGGTTGGTATTTACTAAAGGAAAATACACTTGGCACTACAAGTGCACTAGGAAAAACTAGGAGAAGGTAAAAGAAACACAATACATACATCCAAAAATTCATTTAAGCAGATTTTTATTTTTTTGGTTTATAAAAGGATTATTAAACATTGCCTGGCATAGGAATGGCCCCCCTACCCGTGAAATAGTCAACATTTGGCTGCCGAACCTCACGGGCATTTTGGGGGGCAAGCCAGGATAGCCAGATTCAAGGTATTGTCTCCTGAAAGTCTGGTACAATTGAGGCCATACAAGTTGGCGCATTTCTGCACAAGAAATTGTGGAGAACGCAGCAGCAAAAAACAATATAGTTTATTTTGTACTCCGCCATGTTGATCAAAGTCATAAACAGGCGGAAACCGGCTGGCCATTATCCCGAAGGCATTCTCCACAACTCTTTGGGCTCTGGCCAGCCGGTAGTTGAAAACCCTCCTCTCAGGGGTGAGGGTCCTCTGGGGAAATGGCCTCATGAGATGCGCTCCCAGTCCAAAGGCTTCATTACCAAAAACACAAAGGGAAGTCCTTCCACATTCCCTGCATCTGGTGGCAATGCAAGGTCATCACTCTGGAGACGAAGAGCAAACACTGTCTGAGCTAAGGCTCCCCCATCCGACATCTGGTCATTCTTCCCCCACATCCACATAGAGGAACTCATACTGTGCTGACACCACCGCCATCAGCACGATGCTATGAAACCCCTTGTAGTTGTAGAAAAATGAGCCCGAATGGGGTGGTGGCACGATGCGGACGTGCTTCCCATATATTGCCCCTCCGCAGTTGGGGAAGTCCCACCGCATGGCAAAATGGGAAGCCACAGTCTGCCATTCCTGTGGCGTGGAAGGAAGCTGAGGAGTCAAACAAGATATAAAAAAAAAATATTAGTACTTTTGCACATAACATTGCTAGTAGATTACACAAAAAAAAACATTCTTGGCCAACATCATGATAACTTTTATTTTAAGGAGTATTTAAATACAAAAATAGAAGGCCCAATTATCAGATTTATAACCCCCTCTGATGGCCCATTGTAAAAAAAAAATGGGGGGCTAGATGAGTTTGGGAACCAACATAAAAAAAACACCACTCAGAATTTTATGTGAAAATATACATTTGTAGACATTTTAGGGGGTGTTTGGGGGGGAGGGTAAAGCACTACAATGGAGCAGACAAAATACATAGGTAAGTGACTAGGCTAGGTGTGTTTGGGCCCAGGATAGCATGCTGGAGAGGTTAGTGAAGGGAAATATGCATGTAGGCCAAAAAAAGAGCATTAAAAGCTGGTGGTGGTATTTCAAAACTCCCCACCACCACCCCCTGTCCTTGGTGGTTAGTGGCACTTTACCCCCCCCCCTCCCATCCCTGACCCCAACACAATACATAACATTGGTGGTAAAAGCTTACAGCATGCATGGGGACAAATGGGACATTCACAGCATATTACAATCATGGTAATTAGGGAAGGATGAAAGAAATACAATACATTAGCATACATGAATTACATAGAATGTGATGTTAAAGGAGAAAACTTACCTTAATATAGTCCTTCTGCAGGACTTGGATGATGGCAGAACAGGTGTCTGGGATAATGAGTCCCAGAGCCTGGGGGGAGATGCCCGTCGTGAACTTCAGGTCCTGCAGACTTCTCCCAGTATCCAGATATCGCAACGTGCCGATGAACCTCTGCTCAGCAGTGATGGCTTCCCGCATAACGGTGTCCTGCCTGGTGATATAGGGGGACACCAAAGCCAACAGATGCTGAAAAACGGGGTCCGACATCTGGAGAAAATTCCTGTAGTCATCAGGATTATTCTCCTGGAGAAACCAATTCTTGGTCCATGAACTCCTCCTCATCCTATTCATGGACTGATCTTGGTCCAAGACAAGAAGACCAACACCAAGTGCCTGCACAGCACGAACTCTATGACAAGAATGTAACATGGCTAGAAGATGGTCATCTGATCAGAACGTACTAAACAGAACGCAATTAAGAACAGCAAGGCCAATGAAGAACGACCTGAAATTCAGAAATGAGCGGACAAGAACGCACTGAAAAACAGATACGACCTGACTACACGCCCTGAAAGACAAGATACGAACCCACAAGCACAAACTGAACCGCAGAAAACGAACTGAAAGCACGAAGACTGAAAAGTGCGAATTGTCTCTCCCCAAACTTTTACCAACACGCGGTAACACGAGATCAGCAAAAGCAGCCCAAGGGGTGGCGCCATTGGAATCGAACTTCCCCTTTATACTGCCGTTGTACGTGTTGTACGTCACCGCGCTTTAGACCAACGAGATTTTTGATTGACAGTGTGTATGCAAGGAAAGCTTGGCAAGAATCCTGTCAAGCTTGACAAGAATCTCGTAGAGAAAACCAAAGTTTTTTTTACAACGGGATTCTCGGCCGTGTGTACAGGGCTTTAAACACATGTCGGTGGTCTCCAACCTTGATGCTCAGTATCCGTTATGAGGATCTCCCATATCCTAGGTACTGACTTCTGACTTCGGATATGTTGATTGACATTTATATCTTAATTATGTATTCCTTTTTTTTTTCTTCATTTTTCTTACTGCTATTAAAGTGATATTAATGTCTTTTTTTTGGGTTTAAAAATAACAAACATATTATACTTACCTGCTCTGTAAAGTGGTTTTGCACAGAGCAGCCCAGATCATCCTTTTCTCAGGTCCTCTAGAGGCGCTTCTGGCCCCTCCCTCCTGCCGAGTGCCCCCACAGCAAGCAGCTTGCTATGGGGGCACCCAAGCTGAGCCGCTGCTCTGTATCTATTCTGACATGGAGCCGTGGCTCGACCCCCCCCTCTCTCATTATTGGCTCACTGACTTTCATTGACAGCAGCAGGAGCCAATGGCACCCGCTGCTGTCTCAGCCAATGAGTAGGGAGCGTCCCCAGACTTTGTGCCTCTCGTGCAACATTTCTGGATCTAGATGTGGCTCAGGTAAGTATTAGAGGGGCTGAGGGCGGCTCCTCCACACAGAAGGTTTTTTTATCTTAATGAATACATTAAAATAAAAAACCTTTTGCCTTTAGAACCAATTTAAGCTTCATACCTCCAGTTAGGATTCAATTTATACTACTATACTATATTGCAATTTGAATATAAGATATTGCTTTGTTATTTTGCGATCTACTACTGATTAAATTTTTGTCTGAAAACCTATTTTCTGTATTGTGCTGAATATTGGTAAATTTAATAAAGAAAGACAATTAATATTTTCAATTAGTTTTGATATCAAAACACAGAGTGGTCCTGTGGATACAAAGAAATAAACAGTGCCACGTCCTATTAATTTGCCAAAATATTATGCAATTGTTTATGATGTTGGGAATATCTGGTTTAAAATATTACGCAATTGTTTATGATGTTGGGAATATCTGGTATGTCAGATATTCCCAACATCATAAACAATTGCGTAATATTTTGGCAAATCATTGGCCATTACTTCATGGTGACCCCATTCTCAACAAATATGTCAGTACACACCCAAAATCATTTCAGAGTGTCAAGTTCCTTGCGAGACATACTGATATCCAGCCATTATTCCATCAGCTCGCACTCTAGACTGGATGTCTAAATGGCATGACCAGATGTGGCAAATGTGCTTTTTGCCCCTGGATTACCACATGCACTAGATTCACGCTCCCCAATGGAGTACTGTTTGTCCCTACATTCCTTGCTGATTGCGATACCCAAGGCGTAGTATATTTGATGTTTTGTCAATGCAGCGCGTTCTATGTGCGGAAAACGAACAGACATTTTCGTTCCAGAATTAAGGACCATGTCTACTATTCTGCTAATGGCAAAATGATCACTGCCGTTAGCAGACACCTTGATCTTTATCATAAATTCAATGTTTCTCTGGCTTCGTTTATTGCTCTGGCCGTGGTCCCCAAGGACCCTCGTGGTGGTGAATGGGACAAGCAGATTCTCCAGAGGGAGATGATCTGGATCGAACGCCTGAATGCCATTCATGCGCCTGGGATTAATGAAGCTCAGACATACAAACCATTCTTATAGTACATCTGAGATGTAAAACAGATGGCATAAACACACAGGCCTATTTCCATCTTTTTTGCAAGCTGCTGTTTCATTTCTGTTGCTTTGTCCTTACTTTTGACCCTGTATGAGACAATATAGATTGCCTCTGGACTCTATACTCTTTAATTAGATAACATTATGTTGAACATAGTTATACCCACATGACACTTAGTGGTTGTTATATTCTTAATATCTAAAATTTAATTTGGCCAAGATTAAGAATAGAATTTCTCTTAGTCTGGATGAATGGTTGGACTTATGACTTAATAAATCCCAAATGTGACATTTGAACTTGAGCTTTAAATTCCAGAAACTGTCAGGGTTTTGATGTATGTTGTAAATATATTTTAACTTCTAGACAATACTGCTATGTAACTAATATTTTGTTAGGAATATAACTGCAGTTTAGACTAGTTTCACTCATCTCCCCCATATCCTGTAATTTACACTGAGGCATTTCCTATGGAAAAATCATGTATAAGTTGAAAACAGCTGTCAAGCTCGAGTTTCTTATTACATCGTGGATAATGAGAGGGAGGTAATATTTTAAAATGTAGGTGTGGTTACTTTTGAGCGCGAATTTCAACAAAGAAAGAATTGTCTTTAAAAGCTGAGTGAGCAGGAAGGAACGCTCGCTTCTTCTACAGCCAGTCATCTTGAAACATCTATTTCTACAGCCCACAGACTATTCAGCATACACAGGGTTAATCGGCCATTTTAAGGACATTTTAAGAAGTCAGAAGAGCACATGTCTTAAGAACTATTTTATACTTGAACATTATTTTGGAACCTTTAAGAAGCTATTGAATTAATATACTGTAACTGTATTAATTCCTTTTTAGTGTGTATAATAAAACACACGGTTTGCTTTCAAGCTGATTCACAAATTTTGTCTCAGACGAATACATCAAGAACGGTATACCGTTATTTATACCGTTAATTTTAGTGACATTATTTAACATTTAACATTGGCTCAGCCGCCAGTCATTCCAATTTATACCACTTTTCCCGAGTGCTAACAGAGGGGAGAGGTCTTACTTTTGAAACGTTTGAAAAGAACCTAGAAGAAAAAGTCAAGAAGAATTTGATCGATGCATCCATCCTGAAGATCGGGAGAATTTTTTGCTTAGATTTATCCGGTGAGTACAGTCATGCAAAGTTTTAAATATTTAGCTAATAAATGTACAAGTTTAACGAAACAGGTCTCTTATTCTGTTTTTTGGAAATCTATGTATGAACAGTGTTTATAGTCAAATATGGATATTGATAAGGAAAGATTCTCATTAGCTAAAACAAAGAAAAAGTTACGTAATGTAATGAAGTTAGTTACAGGTTTTAATTCTATGGTTTCTGAGGTAACAGATACACATTTGAGTTGTGCAGAGCAGACACACAAACCTAATTGTTCAGATTGTGACACGTTATGTAATTATGTTGAACATTTAGAGAAGGAATTAGAAGTGCAGAATGTTACACTTTCAAAAAACAAGCATTTTTTGGGGATTACAGAGGGAAAAGGTAATACGCAGTCAGATATTAAATTTACTGAATTTGTTCAAAGTTCAGCTAACCTAGAGGAAAAACAAACAGAGAAATTAGATACCATTGTTGCTGCAGATTTAAATGTTTGTGAATCAATAGAGATCTCAGATGATGAAAGTGATTTTGTTGTAAAGCAATGTGATGTTCAGAGAAAGGTTTATTCAAACAAAACAGTTTTCAAATGTTGTTTGTGTAACAGGAAGGGTCATGAATCAAGATTTTGTTGGACAGTGAATCCTTATTATATGCAAAGAAGATCTTATAAAACTAACCCAAGGCGTTTCAAAGTCTATTCTGTAAGATTCTCTAGGCATAGAAGCCAGAGAACACAGATGTATTTCCCTTTTAAAAGCCATATACAATTAAGACAGGAAAAACATAACTATATGAAGTGCAGTGAGCCAAATATTTTTTCAAACATAGCAATGGAGAGAAAAAATCAATACAGTTATTAGTGAGCTGTATGGATGGTGAGAATTTACTGGTTAACGTTTTTTGGCTACGGATAAGGTTTTAATGTCAGTTTACAGCCCCTCCCGGAGTAGAAAAAGGGGGGTCAGATTCTTTTAGCTAGGAGTGTTTAGCTTACATGCTGAAATCTCTCTCACACACACACACACACATAAGGCTGATACAGCCAGATACACACACTCACATTCTTAGTTTTTTTTGGATTAAGAAACAAGATGATGAATTATGGTGTTGCATGTTCAATGAATGTTTACAAGCTAATATAATGAGATAAAAAAATTTAATTTACTTTTAAGAAATACAGCAAACAGATTAGGAATTTGCTTGTGAAAGTTTTTGATGCAATGATTTTAGAAGCTCCAAAAAGGAATGTTTGTACAACAGGGAAAAAAGAGGACAATTAATTGTTCGATTTTGACTGAACGAATAAATGATTTGCAAAGTGCAATTCAGTTGTTTGAGTTTAAAGCAGAGTCAAGCTACAGTAATGTTAGTGATGATTCTAAGTAAAAGTCTGCTGTACAAGTTATGCGGTCAATAGGGGAATTTGGCCAGGAACATGAAATTTTGTTTAAACAAAATTTTGAATAAAGCTGCAGGCATGCAAGAAAGACGGTGAACTCAGAATTGTCACGTGTATGGCCACACACAGATATGATGAGATACACGTCACAGACAGAACACAGGAAATAGGAAATGTTAATTGCTTACAGAAAGAATGTTTGAAATAGGAACTTTTTGAGCAATTTTGTTTATCTTTGTTTTATAGCAAGATATATATTGATTTAAGGAACATTTTATTCTTCTGGTAGAATTGTTGAGAATTCTGGAAGAAGAGGTTTTAAGTTGAATTTATGCAAGGTTCAGCTTATGATAAGTGAAGAAACATTTTTAGGGATTTTGATTGGTTCAGGAAAGAAAAGCCTTTACAGGAACGTATGGAGACTATGGTTTCTTTACCTGTATCAACAGCATTCTAGACATTGAGATAATTAGTGGTTGTGCATTATGCAGTAAAAGCAACTGAGAATATTGCAGGTTTTACAACCCCACATAGTATTTTGAAGTTTGTATAGTGACAGTTTTAGCAAAGGAAGCAGGTTTGCATGGTGAATTGGTGATTCAACCTGAATTTTAATGTTGCCAGGAAAACAGACACACAGATTTCTTAAATTGTAGAGGATGAGAGAATGGATGCGTCTATTTCCTTCCTCTTCGGTTGTCATAAGACCTCATTTGGTTTATGAAAACTTTGGCCTTATGACATGACAAAAAGTTGTCTGTGTCTCGTTATACGTCAACACCTACAGGTGGAATTCACTTAATTTCATCATGAATGTTTATTGTCACATGGGTAAGCAGAAATGGTTTACATTTTTAAAGAATAGTTCTATTGGGAAAAAAATGGAAGAGACAGCAGACAGTGTAATCAAATCCTGTCTGATTTGTGCACAAGTGAATCCTAGACCAAAGGGGCAGAAACCTCCTTTACAAAGAATTCCTCCAGCAGACGGACCTTGGTCTTCAATACAAATAGATTATATAGGTCCTTTACCATCAGGGAAAAATGAATTCAGATTTGCTTTAGTTTTGGTTGACGTTTTTTCAAAGTGGGTTGAAATCTTACCAGTTCGCAAAGATGATGCTTTGACAACTGCTAGGATGCTAGTGAATCATGTTTTTCCAGTATGGGGAATACCAAAAAATCTCAGTAGTGACATAGGATCTCATTTTACAGGAAAAATCATGCAGGCAATGTGTAAAATTTTGGGAATAGAACAGAGATTTCATGTGCCTTATCATCCACAGTCTGCAGGTATTGTAGAAAGGATGAATCGTACCATTAAATCTAGAATTGCTAAAATATTGTTGGACAGAGGAAATACTTGGGTTGATGCTGTACCATTTGTTTTGATGAGTGTTAGAAGCACAGCATCTTCTGCAACAAAGTATTCTCCGTTTGAACTTATGACAGGAAGGAAAATGTCACTTGTGTTTCCAATGAGTTTTTTGTCTACGCTGCACAGAGGGGCAATAGAGAAAACATAATGATTAATGGTGCAAGTTCAAAGACCTCTCAATTCAGTGGATAATGCACGTAGACAATTAAAATGTGGGTACACAATGATCAGTGGAAATTGTATATTATGAGACAATAATTGTATATTATGAGATAAAAATTTATATTTAGATAAATGATACTGCTTTTATTTTTTCCTAGGAATGGTTTTTGAACAAACCTGATTAAAGAAGGAAAATGACAACAAAAGAAAAGTTCTAAAAAGAAAAAGTTGATCAACGGATTCATTCTCTAGTGACAATTTTGTCAGTGGTAATACTATATCACAAACTGTTCCAGCCATGCAGAGGTTAACAGGATGGAAGATTTTCACAGCAAAGACATTCCATTATTCAGAAACAAAAGAGATATAGACACTGATATTAATATAGAGGACAAAAATGATAAATATTGATATTAATACGGAGGACAAAAGTGATAAAAGCATATTGATATTGATATAGATGAAAAAGAGATACATTTAGTAATTATAGTAATGTCAATACAGCAGAAGATTTGTTGGTATATGTATGTGTAGGACATAGACATACTTGCTGTATGGAATTGTAATTCATTCATAGTAATGATGTTGAAATCACTGGGAAATTACTGTGGTATTCAGTAGAACAGTATTATTACCTGCTACAAAGTTTTGGAAAAATATTGGATAGTTAAAATTTGTCGTACTGTGGTAGATATTATTGTTCCAGAAATAGAAGTGTCTCCACAGTCCTTAAAAATCATTGATAGATGAAGATGGTATGAATTTGGTATGTAGTACTCAGATATTTTTACCTCAAAATTCATTATTAGCTTGGAAAAGGAATGGTGAATTTTTGGGTAGCTTTCTTCACAGTATCACTAATATCATTAATAAAGGAGTTTTTGGTACTGTGAATTGGATCAATGATAAATTTATTTATCATCAATCAGGTATATCTTTAAATGATAACGGTATATATGAGTGCTGCATATTAATAGAAGGTTATCCGTTGAAATGTGCTAATGCAAGTGTTGTTGTAATGTCTCCAAGCAAGACTCTATGTGTAGGTAAAGATAGCGTTCTTGCTAATCTTTTCCAGATTAACCATTTCCAATCCAGAGCTCTATTGAGAGAAGGAAAGTTTGTCATTATATTGTGGAACTTTAATATTTCAGAATGGAAAATTTCTACAAGGTTTCCACAATGTCAAGGACATTTGGGTAATATGGAATTGGGAATTGAAAGATAGTTTGGAATCAATATTAGGAATCATAACAGGAATAAACCTGGTATCGTTGAAGGCATTTTTAGGAGTTGGTATGGTGGGAAGTATAACAAATAGTATGGATATTAACACTTTAAAGTCTGATCTCGAGACTGCTGGTTTAGTGGGAAGTAAAGGTATTACAATCCAAAGAAATTTGAATCAAATATTAGAAGAAATGGTTATTAAAACAGCTAATGTAATGGCTCCATCCATATTGCATCTCCAGAAAATTACTTTAAATCTAATGACAAGTGAAGAACATTCTCATATAGCTAGAGCATGTTTAGAGATCCAGACAGAATATTCCACTAACTTTAAAATACTTGCGCAAGCATTTCAGGGTGGAATAACTCCTCTTGTCATTTTGCAGAATTTACCCAGAGAATATGCATTTGCAATAAATCATACTGATTTATGGGTAAATAAATGGATAGGATGTAATCAGAATGAGTGTTATAGTTCTTCTATGATTCCAGTAGCAGGGAAAGAAGAAATGTTGGTTCCAATTACTGTTTTGGGAGTACCAATTAGTGATACTCAATTATTATATTATAAGTTGTAGTATACAGATTTTGTGTTTAACAAGGATAATTTTGACTTAGAACAATTAGATCTGTCATCATGTTTACAATTCCAATCTAAAGTCATTTGTTTACCTAATCAAGATAAAAGTATATTTCATTCTTGTTATCATAATCATACATTATGTTCAGCAAGAATAGAAAAAGTTGGAACTACTTCTGAATTGATTACTCTTATAGATAAAAAGAAGGTTTGTTTTCAGATCATGACAGACTCAGAGAAAGTGTCTCGTCATCAATGGTCGGATTTTGCAGGCGCCACCTAGTGGAGACAATTCAGAACTAGTATATCCATTTGGGGAAAAACTTCCATGACTTCCGCAGCAGGAAATATTTTATCGCATCCTATTGTTATTATTTTTATTATTATTATGTTATGCATTATATATCAATTATGTTTAATGTTTAGAATGAGAAAAATTGTATAATCAAATCAGAAATGAAATTAAGAAAGGTGATGATATGTTGCAAAATAAGCTTAAGAGAAGGATGGGTTTTGGAGTTGCAGGCTCAGTTACAGGTGACAAATCATTTGGAGTTATTGGATCAAAGTCAGAGTGTCTGTGACATTGATGGTTTGAATGGTTTAATTGAAAAATATAATTATTATTCATATTTCAGAGGGGAATGTTATATTCTTAATATCTAAAATTTAATTTGGCCAAGATTAAGAATAGAATTTCTCTTAGTCTGGATGAATGGTTGGACTTATGATTTAATAAATCCCAAATGTGACATTTGAACTTGAGCTTTAAATTCCAGAAACTGTCAGGGTTTTGATGTATGTTGTAAATATATTTTAACTTCTAGACAATACTGCTATGTAACTAATATTTTGTTAGGAATATAACTGCAGTTTAGACTAGTTTCACTCATCTCCCCCACATCCTGTAATTTACACCGAGGCATTTCCTATGGAAAAATCATGTATAAGTTGAAAACAGCTGTCAAGCTCGAGTTTCTTATTACATCGTGGGTAATGAGAGGGAGGTAATATTTTAAAATGTAGGTGTGGTTACTTTTGAGCGCGAATTTCAACAATGAAAGAATTGTCTTTAAAAGCTGAGTGAGCAGGAAGGAACGCTCGCTTCTTCTACAGCCAGTCATCTTGAAACATCTATTTCTACAGCCCACAGACTATTCAGCATACACAGGGTTAATCGGACATTTTAAGGACATTTTAAGAAGTCAGAAGAGCACATGTCTTAAGAACTATTTTATACTTGAACATTATTTTGGAACCTTTAAGAAGCTATTGAATTAATATACTGTAACTGTATTAATTCCTTTTTAGTGTGTATAATAAAACACACGGTTTGCTTTCAAGCTGATTCACGAATTTTGTCTCAGACGAATACATCAAGAACGGTATACCGTTATTTATACCGTTAATTTTAGTGACATTATTTAACATTTAACAGTGGTGCTTCATATTAAGTTGTCAGTATTATCAATATTGGATACCTAATTGTTATAGTATATACCGTAGTTTTACTGCTTATTATTATATTCTTTAACCACTTAAGGACCGCCTCCTGTATATATATGTCCTCTTTTTGAAGAGGGATATCTCGGTAATGGCAGCAGCTGCTGCCACAACCGAGATATCCATCTCTTCAGGCGGTGGTCCTGTAAACGATAATGGTGGTCTCCACGGTTGATTCGCCGTGAGATCACCGTTATCGGTGGCGGGAGAGGGCCCCCCCTCCCGCGCCCTCCGCAGCTTACCGGAGCCGTCGGTAGTGGCGGAGACGATCGGGTCCTCTTCCTAGCTGGGTATCGAGACGAGTGAGGGGAAGATGGCCCCCATCCGTCTCCATACCATAGCAGGGCGGAAGCGACGTCAAAACGTCATTTCTGCCCATACGTCTTAAAGGCACATTTTTTTGTTGTCATTTTTTCAAATGACAATTTTTTTATTTACATTTTTTATTGAATTTTAGTGTAAATATGAGATCTGAGGCTTTTTTTACCCCAGATCTCATATTTAAGAGGATCTGTCATGCTTTTTTCTATTACAAGGGATGTTTACATTCCTTGTACTAGGAATAAAAGTGACCCATTTTTTTTTTTAAACAGTGTAAAAATTAATAAAATCAAGTAAAATAAATAGGAAAACAAAAAAAAAAGTAAAAGCGCCCCGTCCCGACGAGCTAGCGCGCAGAAGCAAACGCATACGTGAGTAGCGCCCGCATATGAAAACGGTGGTCAAACCACACAAATGAGGTATCGCCGCAATCGTTAGAGCTTAGAATCAATAATTCTATCCCTAGACCTCCTCTGTAACTCAAAATATGCAACCTATAGAATTTTTTAAACGTCGCCTATGGAGATTTTTAAGGGTAAAAGTTTGATGCCATTCCACGAGCGGGTGCAATTTTGAAGCGTGACATGTTGGGTATAAATTTACTCGGCGTAACATTATCTTTCACAATATAACAAAAATTGGGCTAACTTTACTGTTGTCTTATTTTTTTATTAAAAAAAGTTTATTTTTTTTTCCCAAAAAAGTGCGCTTGTAAGGCCGCTGCGCAAATATGGTGTGACAAAATGGGGCTGATTTACGAAACGTTTGCGCCATGAGTATTGGCGCATCTGCGTGCGCAATGACTGTTTTGGTATTTACAAAACATTAGCGCCGGTAGCGCAGCCCTATTTCCCATTTACTATAGTGTTGTCGGCGGACGGGAGGAGGCGCTCAGTGCGCTACTATGGACCTGGCGCACAGCATGCTAAACACTAAATATAAAGAATATGGAAGTGAGAATATAATGGGGGTGACATGGGGTGATGTGAGGAAGTGTAGTGACACCTGCCCAAATAACAAACATGCCCAAAATTGAGTGATAAAGTAACTTTTTCAGAACCAGCCCGCTGCGCCGCAAGTACGATTCGAGCTGCGGGAGGTTTTTTTGAGCTCAGCATGGGAATTTCTTTTTTTAATACAAACGTTTTTTTTATTGGGTATAGACAGAAAAAAAAAGCACATATCTTATCGGGATGCAACCCACTCATATAACATAAAAATTACATTGCGACATATAATATCGAGAGGAAAAGAGCATAAGAGGATCAGTCACAGGGGCAGAAACTAAATGTGTTACTCGAGGTCAGGCCCAGTGACAGCCCGTCAGGTGCATCCCAGGGTTCAAACAGAAATAAAATTCTATTAATGCTTAAAAGAAATCAAGAAGGAAACAGGATTAGAGGGGAATAAGGGAGAATTTCCATGAAAGGATAAGAAAGAAGGGAAAGAAAGATTAGGGAAAAGAAAAAGCTCAGACAGGTATATGTGTAGAAAGGGGACAACAACCTGTTGAAAACTCAACTTTAATCTGCTACTTCTGGTTTGAATAATTCGACCGACCCAGTATCAAACAAAAAGAAAAAGTAGAGGATGTACTCCTCGTCGGGTTGGGATCACATGTCCTGACCATCTCCTAGCATCCCCAGGCCCAGGGCCCAAAGGAAACGGGAGAATATGGGGTACCTATCCGACCACACAGAGGCGGCCACCCCAGAGGCAGTGCGTTGGTCACAGTATAGCCGCTCCTGTCGACCACGCCGCCCATTTATTATGGAAGGTCGGCATGGTGTCCATGATAGTGTGATAGATCCTTTCCATAAGACGGATAGACTCCATCCGCTGGAGTACCTGTGTCCATGGAACCGACTGGGACCGCCAATTCAAGGCTATGGCCCAATGAGTTGCACAGAATAGGGTATTCACTAATCTCTGGGTATGGGGAGGCAGACCCGGTATAGTGGCAAAGAGCAAACACATCGGGGCCGTCAGGTCTAGGATGGTGCCCGCAATCTGCGCCACCCTGGATGCCACCCGGCTCCATAGGTGCCTCAGATGAGGGCAACCCCAAAACGTGTGCAGAAGGGTGCCAGGGCTCTGACAGCCCCTAAAGCACGTCTCCTGAACTGTAGGGTAGTATTTATGAACTCTATCTGGAGTGAGGTACCACCTCGTATGTAGTTTAAGTACTGTCTCCTTAGTGGCTATGGAGCGGGTACATCTGTGCATATTCTGTAGCATGTCGCTCCAGTCTTCTGGGGGGAATGCCACACCCAGGTCTGATTCCCAATGGGTCATAGCAGAGGACTTAACTGGCAGCTGAGAATCATTTAGTGACATATATATCGTAGAGATCGTTCCCTTGCCTCTAGCACCATTCTGGCAGATTGTTTCATACTGGGATAAGTTGGATCTAGTGTTCAATGTGAATAGGGATTCAAAAAAGTGCCTAATTTGTAGGAATCTAAAGAATTCCGTTCCCGGGGCTTCGAACTGCTCTTGGAGTTGTGTAAATGAACAGAAATGTGTGCCTTGCGATAGTGCTTTTAATGTCAGGAGGGAGTTTTGTACCCACCAATGGAAGCTCTCAGGGGCTCGGAAAGCAGGGGGAAAACTGGGCGATCCCAGGAAGGTGGACAGGGGGGGTCTGCCAGACCTAAGTTTAAATTTGTGGTGATATAGGGACCAAAGGTGTATTGTTTGACCCACTACCATGTTTAGCATGCCCAGTTCCCTGGGCTTAAGGCCCGTCTGCCAAAGAAGTCCCGGAAGGTAGTATGGGCAGACAGAGGACATTTCAAACTGTAGCCAGGGGATGTTGTCTGGTGCGGCATGCCACTGTGCCGTCTGGGCCAACCTGGCTGACAAGTAATACAACCAGATGTTAGGTAGCCCTAACCCCCCCTGTGAAGAGGGTCTGTGTGTGATAAGACCGCCATACCTAGGATGTTTATTGTTCCATAGAAACCCATTAATCTCACGTTGGATCTGCAACAGAGTATGTCGTGAGACATAAAGGGGGAGAGCCCTAAAGAAGTAAAGCAATTTCGGTAAAATGGACATTTTTACGGCTGTGACTCTGCCTAGGAGGGTGATGTGGAATGTAGACCATAGGCGTAACCATTGTCTGACTTTGGCGAAGATCTGGGGGTAGTTAGCGTTATATAATTCTCTTAGGGTGGGGGCTAGACGAATCCCGAGGTATTGGAGGGTTTTATTTGATACTGAAAAGCCAAAAGAAGATTTAAGGGCAGAGGTGACTCTGGGAGGGATATTGACAGGGAGGGCCGAACACTTGGAGAGGTTGACACCAAGGCCCGAAAAAGTGTGAAAGGATTGGAGAGTAGAGATTAAATTAGGAAGGGAAGTAACTGGGTCCTGGAGGAATACAAGGATATCATCCGCGTATAGGCTCACCTTATACTCCCCATTCCCCTTCTGATACCCCCTAATGTTCTGGTCTGTGATGATCGCCCTCGCCAAAGGCTCCACGGCCAGGGCAAACATCAAAGGGGACAGAGGGCAGCCCTGGCGTGTTCCCCTGCCCAGGGGGAAGTAATCCGAAGTGCAACCTGGGAGCTTAACGCGTGTGTGAGGATTGTGGTACAGTGCCCTAAATCCATGAACAAACTCCCCTGAAAAACCAAACCTAGTCATGACCGCGTCCATATATGGCCACAGGACACTATCAAAGGCCTTGTGTATATCCAGGCCCAGCAGAAGAACCTTGCGGGAGAATAGCTCCGCATCCTGGATAATGTCCGTCGCCAAGCGGATGTTGTCTGTGATTTGCCTAGAGGGGATGAATCCGGTTTGTTCGGGGCCAACCAGGGTGGAAATTATGGGGGCCAGTCTATCTGCAAGAACACGACCTAGAATCTTAATGTCATTGTTAAGAACCGAGATTGGTCTGTAATTCTGGGGGAGGGAGTGATCCTTGTTAGGTTTAGGGATTAGGGTCATATTGGCTGCAAGCATTTCCTCTGGAAGTGAGTGGCCTTGCAATACGTGGTTGATTAATTTAGTCAATTTAGGGGCCAACGTACCTGCAAATTTTTTATAGTAAGTCGCCGTGTACCCGTCTGGGCCCGGGGCTGTTGACGCTTTGAGCGACTTAATGACTGTCAGGACCTCCAGGTCTGTGCATGGGGCGTTCAAGTTGGTCAGTTGTTCGTGTGTCAAAGTCGGAAGTTGGATGGAGTTCAACCAGTCCTCAACTCCAGCAGGGGGAGAGAGGCTGGCGCAGATAGTAGGGAGCTGTAGAACGCGGTGAAAGTGTCAAGTACCTCCTTGGGGTGGGAGACCAGCTGGCCCGAGGTGTTACGCAATTTGTAGATATGGGTGGGCTGAAGGGAGTGATGTAGTTTACGTGAGAACATGGCCGAGGCCGCGTTTGAGTGCAATAGGAATCTCGCTTTGGCCCATCCAATAGATTTTTCAGCGTGGTCTGAGAGGATAGAATCCAATTCCACCCTCTTCTGGTCAATTTGTCTAAGAGTGTCCGGGGCGTGGGATTGTGCGTGTATATGGTACAGTTTTGCAAGGTCAGCAGTTAGGGTTTTAATTTTGGCTAACTTCTGTCTCTTCTTAATGGTGGCCAACTCTATCAGTCGGCCGCGAAGTACTGCCTTATGGGCTGCCCAGAGAATAGAGGGGGTGGTGCCTTCTACATCGTTCAGTCTGAAGTACTCTTCCAACTGATTCGCTACTTGTGTGGCTATGTCAGGGTCCGTCAACAGGGAGTCATTAAGCCTCCAGGAGGCTGTCAGGGGGGAAATGCCTACATGTGAAGTTTTAAAGGAGACCACCAGGTGGTCTGACCATGGGCATGGGTGTATAGTGGCCGCTGTGGAGTTGGCAAGTAAAATTGGGGAGCTGAAAATGTAATCTAGCCTTGCATAGCTCTCGTGGGGGGCTGAGTAATGTGTGTATTCCCTAGCTCCTGTATTGAGGGCCCTCCATGTGTCAATAAGTTGGAAAGTCTCCAGGGACCTCACTAGAGATTTGGGGAAGGCCTTAGATGAGTGGGTAACCTTGCTTCTGTCCAGTGTGGAATGGGCGACTAGATTGAAGTCCCCACCCACTATCATGTGTGGAGAAGTATATCTGTCCAAAATTCGGGTGAAGGACCTGAAAAAGGAACCCTGAGCAGTATTGGGGGCGTACACATTGGCGACTGTAAAGGATTTGCCCTGGACATCACCTTGGAGTATCAAAAACCTGCTATCCGGGTCCTTGTAAACATGTTTGACATCAAAATGTACATTATTTCTGACAAATATGGCTACCCCTCTGGCTTTAGAGCTATACGTGGTATGGTAATGTAACTTAAATGACTTGTCAAAATAATTGGGGTGAGACAATGCCGAAAAATTAGTCTCTTGCAGGAGGACAATGTCCGCCCCCAATTGCTTATAATCTCGAAAGGCCTTCCTCCTCTTTTGTGCGGAATTAAGGCCTCTGACATTATGTGAGATAACCTTCAAACCCATAATATGGTTGGAACAAATTTAGCTTGGGGTGAGGTTGGTGAGATAGGTGCGAATGTCAGCCGCACAACCCACAGGCCCAGCACCAAAGCGGGTCGCCAAATTCCTGGATCATAGATCGGGGGCACGGTCAGCAGGTTAAGTGTAGCAGTAAAACCAATAATATAACATTGATAACAGGAACATTGTAGGAAGAAAAAAAAAGGCAAACAAACTAACAGGGGTCTGGATGGATAGGCCATCCAAGCCAGCATCAAATATTTCAAATGACTGAAAAAAAACAGTCTTCCACGTGCACTCAATCTCCCCCAACACTGAAGGGGGGAGAGAGAGAGTGGCAAGAGTTCAGTACAAGGTCTCTCCCAAAACAAAAAAGGGAATGGTGGGAGAGAAGTGATTCTTGGATTGAACACTAACGTGGTTGGGGGGTAAAAGTTCCGGGCGGAAAACAGCAGGATCACGAGGACCGGAGACATAAAGGCTCGTTCAGAACCGAAAGGCTTGGGGGTCCAGAAATTGACAAGTCCAGCGAGACAGGCCAGGGGACATGGGGCTCCCGAACAAAAAATAAGGGGGGGACAGGTGGTACCGAAATCATATTTAGTACCTTGACCGCAAGCCTGCGGGAAGATCGTGTTGGAGCCGCGGAGAACTTCCACAGCTGTCCGCGGTCACGGGTTACGGTAGGCTCTGCGTCCCCTCTGAGGAGGTGGAGTGGCCCAGATTGGTGACGGGCGGGGGGTGGACGGGTGCCTTGGTGCTTGTTGAGGTTCGAGGAGGCCCAATTTGACCAGGATGGATTTACCTTCCAGGACCGTGGTGGCGGTGTATGTGGATCCGTTGTGTGGGACCGTCAGTTTGAATGGGAAACCCCATCTATAGCGGATCCGAGCAGTTTGAAGGACGGAGGTGATTTCTTTCATCTGTCGGCGTCTCTCCAGTGTGGTCGGGGAGATGTCCGGATATATCTGAATGGTGACCCCGTCCAGCTGTATACGAGGGGTGTTGCGGGAAGCTCGCAGGATCTCCTCCTTCACCAGGTAGTCTTTCAGGCACATCACCACATCCCTCGGAGGCTTCTCCGGGGGCGGTTTGGGTCGTAGGGCCCTGTGGAGGCGATCACATATGAATGCATTCACCGGTTGTCCTGGGAGGAGGGAGCGAAACAATCTCTCAGTGGCATCAGGCAGATCCAAGACTGTTTCAGGCAGGCCACGCACTCTAATATTGTTCCTCCTGTTCCGGTTGTCTAAATCTTCCATACTATTCTGGAGCTGGACAACCGTGTCCGTGAGCAATTCATGGTCTTTGCGGAGGTCATCGTATGCAAGCTGGAGCTCATCATGCTTCACCTCCAGTACGTCTGTCCTCCCGCCCAGGGAAGCGATCTCCTGAGAGAGGGTATGGGTGGACTTGTGAAGCTCAGCCTGAAACTTGCGGGCAAGTTTTTCATACATTGTTGTCAGACTGTGGTCCAAGTCTGCCTTCGTGAGGTGTGGAGTGCACTCACTCAGCTCTGAAGTCGCAGAAGGGGAAGCCATGGGCTCCGGGGCCTCCAGCATGGACGACTCCTGGTCAACGCCACTCTGGGACATCCTCGTTTGATCCCGGGCCCGTAGTAAATAATTCGTCAAGGACCGCTGGGCGGATTTCTGCTTATTATATTTTTTAATCGACGGCATGCACAACTGGTCCCTCTAGGGGTTCAGGGTGATTCAAGTAAGATTTGCAGGCAATATAACCCCCTTGGGAGTGCTAATGTCTCCGGTGCCCTCGGATCTCCTTCACTTAGCTGCCTGCCAGTTCCGCGCCGCGCATGCGCCCCCCCTTGCGGATGTGACTTTTAGTTCATCTTGTCACCTTAATACAGGTGAGGGGGTGAGGGGATCCTCCAACCATGGAGCACTGTCTCCTGGTGGGTTCTCACAACAGCCCAAGGGAAAGTCGGCAGAGGACCGGGTTGTGAGGGTAGTGGCAGGCCAGGAGTCTCGGTTCAGGCAGGGGACGACTTATGGGGAGTTCAAAAACCAGGATGGGAGGAAGTCTCTACTGATGGTGACCCCTGGGGACGTTCTTTCAGGCAGGGCTACTTTAAAAGTGTTGAGGGGGGTGAAACATCTGCAGAAGGATAAGGGAGAGCTCTGTAAATTTGAGGCCGGGTGAAGCAAGATGTCCGCCTGACAGGGTTATGGGAACCGGGCCGCAGCCGAATCCCACTAATAGGAAGGAATCCCACCTTAGTCCTCTACAAGAGCACCGACTTTTGTAGAACTGTTAGCCGAGGTAGAGGGACAGGGTCTTTAATCTGCTGCAGGGGGACTATGGAGATCGCAGAGGTGTACCAAGATGGCCGCCGTATGCTAGCAGCACAGACTTTTGTATGAAGGTAGTAGATAGCCTTATGCATATATTGGGGAGAAGTGATGGATAGTTTCCCCAGCTGAGGCAGGGACCAGGAAGAGTGACTGGGTACCGGAGATCTGCAGATGTGGCCCGGCCGCGGCCTGCTCCCGCGGGGTACTGCCTCAGGAAACACCGCGGACTCCCAGGCCCGACTAGGCCGCACCGACCGCGGCCTCCACGAATGCCCCCGAGACGTAGCTCTTGCTCCGGATCACTAGAGGTAAGTGGATGGGTGTCAGGGAGGGACGAGAGCTGGTCCCTTACTTCAAATTCAGCCGCAAACAGGTTTCCTCCGGGAGGCCTCGGGCCTGCAAGATGGCGGCGGCCCCGGGCACTGGATGCCGTCAATCTCGGGAGACCTCCGGTGTCCCCCGGCCGAATTGTCCGAAGATAAGGGTGTGGGATACTGCAGGGGGTCTAGCTGGATGGGATGGTATGCTTTGTAAGCGTGGATGGGCGATACAGCGTTCCGATGGTGATGGATGGTACCTGGAGCTCCTCTAGGAAACGTCCGCCGCCACTCACATCCAGGCCACGCCGCCTCAGCATGGGAATTTCAATGGTTCAAACGCGCCGGGACACTGCGCCGGCAAAATCTTAGTAAATGTCAAGTCACGTAAACTAATTTGCATAAGTTGAACCGGCGCAGCTCTGAACTTCCCAGTGCGCCTGCAAAATGTCATTTCTAAAGGAAAAAAAGGCATTTAAAAGAAGCCGCGGCTATAATGAATTGTCAGCTTCCGGCAATATAGAGAAAAGTCCAAAAAAAAACGTGGGGGTCCCCTCAAATTCCATTACCAGGCCCTTGAGGTCTGGAATGGATATTAAGGGGAACCCCGCTGCAATTTTTTTTAAAAAATGACGTGGGGTTCCCCCCAAATATCCATACCAGGCCCTTTAGATCTGGCATGGATTTTAAGGGGAACTCCACCCCAAATAAAAATAAATAAATGGCGTGTAGTCCCCCCAAAAATCCACACCAGACCCTGATCCGAGCATGCAACCTGGCTGGCTGCAGGGGAAGAGGGGGGGACGAGAGCGGCCCCCCTTCCTCCTGAACCGTACCAGGCCACATGCCCTCAACATGGGGAGGATGTCCCCATGTTGATGGGGACAAGGGCCTCATCCCCACAACCCTTGCCCGGTGGTTGTGGGGGTCTGCGGGCAGGGGGCTTATCGGAATCTGGAAGACCCCTTTAACAAAGGGGACCCCCAGATCCCGCCCCCCCCTGTGTGAAATGGTAATGGGGTACAAATGTACCCCTACCATTTCACAAAGAAAGTGACAACAATGTAAAAAATGACAAGAGCCGGTTTTTGACAATTCCTTTATTAATATATTTTCTTTTCTTCCTTCTTCTTCTTTTCTCCATTCGGGTTTCTTCCTCTTCATCTTTATCTTCATCCTCATCTTCATCTTCCTCTTCATCTTCCTTCTTCCTTCAGTCTTCTCGTCCGCATCTTGCTCCGGCGTCTTCCCTTCTTCTTTCTTCTCCGGCCGCTCCGTTTGAATTGGAGGTTCCTGCTGTGCGACGCTTCATTTCCCCACTTGGTCCGCTGCCACCCGGTGGCTCCGCCCCCCTCTGACACCACGGGGAAAGTCCCCATGAAATCCATGTGCGTCAGAGGGGGGCGGGGTCACCGGGTGTAAGCGGACCCAGAGGGGAACTGAAGAACTGAAGCGTCGCACAGCGGGAACCTCCAATTCAAACGGAGCGGCCGAAGAAGAAAGAAGAAGGGAAGACGCCGGAGCAAGATGCGGACGAGAAGACCGAAGGAAGAAGGAAGATGAAGATAAAGATAAAGAGGAAGATGAAGATGAAGAACAAGATGGAGGAAGAAACCCGAATGGAGAAAAGAAGAAGATGGAAGAAGATGGAAGAAAAGAAAAGACATTAATAAAGGAATTGTCAAAAACCGTCTCTTGTCATTTTTTTAATATTTTACACTTTCTTTGTGAAATGGTAGGGGTACATTTGTACCCCATTACCATTTCACACAGGGGGGGGCGGGATCTGGGGGTCCCATTTGTTAAAGGGGTCTTCCAGATTCCGATAAGCCCCCCGCCCGCAGACCCCCACAACCACCGGGCAAGGGTTGTGGGGATGAGGCCCTTGTCCCCATCAACATGGGGACATCCTCCCCATGTTGAGGGCATGTGGCCTGGTACGGTCCAGGAGGGAGGGGGGCGCTCTCTCATCCCCCCCTTTTCCCCTGCGGCCGGCCAGGTTATGTGCTCGGATAAGGGTCTGGTGTGGATTTTTGGGGGGACTCCAAGCCATTTTTTTTTACATTTGGGGTGGAGTTCCCCTTAAAATCCATGCCAGATCTGAAGGGCCTGGTATGGATATTTGGGGGGAACCCCACGTCATTTAAAAAAAAAATGCAGCGGGGTTCCCCTTAATATCCATTCCAGAACTGAAGGGCCTGGTAATGAAATTTGGGGGACCCCCACGCTTTTGTTTTTTGTGTAATCAAAGACTTTCAATGACTTTTATCTGTATTGACGGGAACCAGCAATTCATTACAGCCGCAAGGACTTTTAAATGACTATTATTTTACTTTAGAAATGTAATTTTGCTCTCCAACTGTTATAAACATGGAAAACATGTGCTACTTTACAGGCATACTATAGACACCCCCGGGTATGATATTTAGGGCCAGTTCACACCGGATGCAGTGCAGTGCTTTTTTTGATGCATGAAAAACGCAAAGAAAGTTGATCACATTAATGCCAATGGCATAGTTCACACCACTGCAGTCCGTTCCAGTGCGTTTCAGAAAGCAAAAAAAAATTGGTCATGCTGCATTTTTTAGGTACAAAACTGTACTGGACCCCAGTAAAACACATCAAAAACGCAACGGAACGTACCAAAAATGCACTGGAATGCACCGGAACGCACCTAAATGCACCAAAGACGCACTGCAACACACTTGTCCTAAGTGAAAAGAGGGGGAAAAAACACTGGACTGCATCAAAAACGCATCAAAAATGCACTGGAATGTGTCAAAAACGTGCATGCAGAAAAGCACCTTGAACACACCCAGACTGCGTTTCTATAGTGTGAACTAGGGCCAGTTCACACCATAGAAACGCAATCCGGATGCGTTCCAGGTGCTTTTCTGCATGCACGTTTTTCATGCGTTCCAGTGCATTTTTGGTATGTTTTTGATGCAGTCCAGTGCTTTTTTTTCAGCCCTCTTTTTTATTAACCATAGATAAGGACAAGTGTGTTCCAGTGCGTTTTTGGTGCATTTAGGTGTGTTCCGGTGCGTTCCAGTGCGTTTATGATGCGTTTTGCTGCGTTCCAGTACAGTCCAGTGCAGGTAAAATGCAGCATGTTCTACTTTTTTGGGGGAACTGGAACGCACTGGAACAAACACTGCCATTTAGAACCATATAACCAACTTTCCATGCATTTTGGATGCATAAAAAACGCAATGCACTGCATGTGGTGTGAAATGGCCCTTAAGCAATTTGGCATATTTAAAGGCACTTCTCTTTGTTTTGTTTTTGGTGTTTTCCAAATTGGTGATATTGATATATGTCCCTTAGGGTGGGACCTGGGCCCCCATTTTAAGGCCAATAACTAGAAGATAAGCCAGCCAAGTGGGGACTAGCAAAATTAACAAGTCTGTTCCCATAGACTGCAATGGTATTTGTTGATGGGCGGGGGGTGATTGTCCCATCTCTAATTTTGTAGCATGCTGGATGATGTGCTTAAATTTGGACGGGGGGACGGGGGGTTATTTTTTGCTAGCTGCATTTGTGTTGTTCTGCACATGCCCAGCCAGTTAGTAGTTTTTTTGGGTGCTTTTTGTGTGTGAACAGCACCTGGATATTTCTGGGCATGCTCACTCAGAGAGTCTTTTTATGGGTTAGTAATTGAAGGACATCCTTAACAGGTGTACCCACTTTGAATTTCAGTCTCTACATTAAGGCTGAGTTCACACTAATGCGACACGACATCTGTCCTACTTTGGATCCGACTTTGCCCTGCGACATGAAGCCGACATATGTCCAACTTTCAATGAACGGGGATCCGACTTGGATCCCCGCCAATAGCAGGCACTGTGTTTGGTATGAATCTTGAGGGGGAACTCCACGCCAAATTTTAAATAAAAAACCAGCATGGGTTCCCCCTCCAGGAGCATACCAGGTCCTTGGGTCTGGTCTGGATTTGAAGGGGAACCCCTATGCCAAAAAAATGGCGTGGGGGTCCCCCCCAAGGTCCAAACCAGACCCTTATCTGAGCACGCAACCTGGCAGGCCGCAGGGGAAGATGGGGGACGAGAGCGGCCCCCCTCCCTCCTGAACCGTACCAGGCCGCATGCCCTCAACATGGGGGGTTTGGTGCTCTGGGGCAGGGGGGCGACCTGCGGCCCCCCCACCCCAGAGCACCCTGCCCCCATGTTGATGAGGACAGGGCCTCTTCCCGACAACCCTGGCCGTTGGTTGTCGGGGTCTGCGGGCGGGGGGCTTATCGGAATCCGGGAGCACCCCTTGATAAGGGGGCCCCCAGATCCCGGCCCCCCACCCTATGTGAATGAGTATGGGGTACATCGTACCCCTACCCATTCACCTGGTGGCAAAAAAATTTCAAGAAAAAACACAACACAGCTTTAAATTAATTTATTGCACAGCTCCGGGGTCTTCTTCCGACTTCGGGGGTCTCCGCGCTCTCCGGTTCTTTCTTCTGCCGGGCCTCCGCTATCTTCTTCCAGCTCTTTTGCTAGCGGGGCCCAGTTTTCTCCGTCGCCTTCTTCTTCTCCCGCTCTCCGGTTCTTCTCCCGCTCTCCGTTTCTTTCTTCCGCCGGGCCTCCGCTAACTTCTTTTAGCTCTTTTGCTAGTGGAGGCCCGGTCTTCCCGTTGTCCTTCTGCCGGTCCCTCCACTAACTTCTTGTAGCTCTTTTGCTAGTGGAGGGGCCAGTCTTCCTGTCGCCGTCACCGTCTTCGTCGCCGTCTTCTTCTCTCTTCTCCTCCTCGATGTTGAGCGTCGCTTCCTCCCGCTGTAATACTGGCTGTTCGCTCTGCTCCGCATTAATATAGGCTTCTCATGACATCACAGTCACATGCTCCGGTGGCCCCGGGGTTCCGATAAGCCCCCCGCCCGCAGACCCTGACAACCAACGGCCAGGGTTGTCGGGAAGAGGCCCTGTCCTCATCAACATGGGGGCAGGGTGCTCTGGGGTGGGGGGGCCGCAGGTCGCCCCCCTGCCCCAGAGCACCAAACCCCCCATGTTGAGGGCATGCGACCTGGTACGGTTCAGGAGGGAGGGGGGCGCTCTCTCGTCCCCCCCTCTTCCCCTGCGGCCTGCCAGGTTGCGTGCTCGGATAAGGGTCTGGTTTGGATTTTGGGGGGCCCCCATGCCGTTTTTTCGGCGTAGGGGGTTCCCCTTCAAATCCAGACCAGACCCAAGGGCCTTGGAGGGGGAACCCATGCCGTTTTTTTTTTTTTTTATTTGGTGTGGAGTTCCCCCTCAAGAGCAGCAGAGCACAAGTCGCATTCCAAAGTCGGATCATGCAAGACTGCGGTCCGACTTTGATCCGACTTCAATGATAGTCAATGGGCTGAAGTCGGATCAAAGTCGGACCAAAGTAGTACAGGGAGCATTCTCAAAGTCGGACCGACATGTGTCGGACCAATTAAGACGGCTCCCATAGGGAAACATTGATTTTCACACGTCATGCGACATGAGCTCCCAATGTCGGAGCGTTTGTCGGACCAGTGTGAACCAGGCCTGAGTGAACTTGCATTTTGGGTGTTTCATGGACTGTGCATGTGTTTTCAATTGCCTCATTAGCACACAAACATATGTTATATAAAGCTCAGAGGGAACATTCGTTCGCTTGCCCTGAGAAGAGGCAAGTGTGTGTGCGTGGGGGGCAAAATGTACATGTTGGTGTACTTATCGAGTTTGTAACACATGTATTTTATTTGTTATGTCTTTGCAAAACAGGTGATTGGTTAACTTTTGTGGATTGTATTTTTTTTGTGTGGGGAAAATGTTCCCCTGAAATAATTCTGATGTTGTTAATGTGTGTTGTTTGTTCACTTTGATTTAATTGTCTGTGCTGCATTTTTTTTGGCCAAAAATTTCCCAAGATGTTGAGTCTGTAACTGTTGACCATGTTTTTTATTTTGCCTTCCCTTTTGTTTTGTTAACCAATAAAATTTGATGCAAAGTTTTGATGTTTGTTTTGTGTTTTCTTTGCAACAAATGTGACAGCTGATTGGCATGTCAAAACAACAGGTGTGATTTGTCTACCCTGGTGCCTTCATGCTGGCATATGCATGGATTGTGTGCTGCCATGGAGCGTCACTAGGAAATGAAAAATACAGAGCGGTAAGTATTCAATTTTCCTTTTTTTACTGCAGTGGTTCTCAGCCTCAGTCCTCAAGTACCCCCAACAGGACATGTTTTGTGAATTTATCTTATCGAGAATTGCTGTCCAAAAATCAAAACCATTGACTGTGATTTAAAGCACATGTGCAAGATGAAGGAAAACCTGCAAACATGGCCTGTTGGGGGTACTTGAGAAGCACTGATTTAGAGCACTGCACTTAAAAATAGCTCAAGGCCATACAATTCTAATTGTGGGCATTTTGAGTGAAACAAAGTAAGTGTTAGAACGCCTGCGTGTGTTTTTTTTTTTTTGGTAGTTTGGCCTTTGTGTCTCCTTTTCTTAAAATTGGCTTCACTTCCTGTCACACAGCTAAACAGGAAGTGAAGGTAAAACCCTACCAATGTCTTTTCTTGGGGACACACAGATCAATCTAACTAGTGTCCCCATTAAGCAAATTGTACTCTAGCACTTTGTTGTGTACACCCCAAATCATTGTATAGTTTGGGGTTTAGTAAAGACAAATCCACTCTGCAGTAAAAGTGTAGCTGCTGAAAATCTGAGGGAAAGTACTGGTGATTGGATGTTACAATCATGTAAAAGCAAAGATGGTGTTTTTTTTTTTTTGCTTGCATGTCCCCCTCAGATATACAGCAAGTTTACTTGTAGTGCAAAGTAGATTTGCCTTTAGTAAATAAACCCCAAAGTCCAAACTACCTAATAATTTGTGGTGTACCCTGCAATATGCTGGAGTGCAATGTGCATAATGGGGAAAGTATTTAGACTGACCTGTGTGTCCCCAAGGAAAGACATTATTAGGGATTTCCCCTCCCTTCCTGTGTGGCTATGTGACAGGAAGTGAATTATTTGGAAGGATAAAGTGGCCAAATTATTTAGTTTACCTTTTCAAAGACACATTCCTAAGTTGAATTGTGATGCATGTCAATGGCCCATTTAGACCCTCTTTAATCACTTGAAATCAGCGCTATAACTGATCGACGGCTACAGCATGGTCCTCAATTGCCAGGAGTCCGTCAATAAACGTCCTCCCCTTTGTGCGTGCGCGCTGCGGTCACTGAGACTCGGGTGATGACAGATCCGAGTAAGGGGGTGATCCCTACCCTTTACCATGTGATCAGCTGTCAGCAAATGACAGCTGATCACGTGATGTAAACAAAAGCTAGGTAGTAGCTAGCAGTGCTCCCTATCAGTGCCCATTACTGCCAACTATCATTGCCACCTAGCAGTGCCACTTCTCACTGCCCACCAGTGCCAACTAGCAATGCCACCTCTCAGTGCCCACCCTTGCCACCGGTGCCCATCAGTGCAGTCTCATCAGTGTACATCAATGAAGAAGAAAAATTACCTTTTTTAAAAATATTAACCAGTTTCCTACCGCCCACCGTCAAATGACATCCTTGGCTTTGTGCGGTGACATCTGAATGATGCCTGCAGTTGCAGGCATCATTCAGATATCATTCTTTTCAGCCGGCGATTCTGTGCACAATAAAAACGATCAAAGTGGCAGTTCCGCCGCTTGATCGTTCTTATAGGCGGCGGGAGGGGACGCTCCCCCCCCTCTTGCCGCCATCCGGTGCTTCTCCGGGCTCTCCCGTGCCATCTTGGGCTCGGAGAATGATTTGGAGATGACTGGTGACCAGATGGTCACCAGTCATCTCTATGACCGTCGGAGGCCCGGGCGCGACGTTAAGACATCACGCCGTGTTCCTGTATGTTAACCAAGCCGTGATCTCGGCTGTCAGCATGAGATTGGTGATTTTTTTGGACCAATATCATGCTTTCCAGCCTGGAGGAGAGATGTGGGGTCTTATTGACCCCGCATCTCTCCATAAAGAGGACCTGTCACACACATTCCTATTACAAGGGATGTTTACATTCCTTGTAATAGGAATAAAAGTGATCCAAAAAAAAAAAAGTTAAAAAAAGAGTAAGAAATACAAAAAAGTAAAAAAACAAAATAAAAAAAATAAGCAAAAATAAGAAAAAACGCCCATGTCCCTGGTAGCTCGCGCTCAGAAGCGAACACACACGTAAGTCCCGCCCACATATGTAAACGCCGTTCAAACCACACATGTGAGTTATTGCTGCGTGCGTTAGAACGAGTGCAACAATTCTAGCACTAGACCTCCTCTGTAATGCCAAAATGGTAACGTGTAAAAAAATTGAAAGCATCGCCTAGGGAGATTTTTAATTACTGAAGTTTGGTGTCATTCCATGAGTGTGCGCAATTTTAAAGCGTGACGTGTTAGGTATCTATTTACTCAGCATAACAACATCTTTCACATTATACCAAAAAATTGGCCTAACTTTACTGTTTTGTAATATTTTTAGCAAAAAAAAGGCGTTTGAAAATTTATTGCGCAAATACCGAGCGAGATAAAAATTTGCAATGACCGCCATCTTATTCCCTAGGGTGTCTGCTCCAAAAACATATATAATGTTTGGTGTTTTGAAGTACCGTATTTATCAGCGTATAACACGCACTTTTTTCCCCTTAAAATCAGGGGAAAATCGTGGGTGTGTGTTATACGCCGATACTCCGTCGAATTCCCCTGCTGAAAACGAGCGAGAGGAGCGAGCGGAGCCGAAGCCGAAGTACAATCGGCTTTACTCGGCTCCTCTCGCAGTTCCGCCCATCTCCACTGACTGCGCCGCTGACATAGAGAAAGCTTTCTCCGTCAGCGGCGCAGTCAGTGGAGATGGGCGGAACTGCGAGAGGAGCCGAGTCTAGCCGAAGTACACTCGGCCCCGCTCGCTCCTCTCCACAGAAATCGGCGCCAAATTTTAAAAACCGCCGGGACTGACACGATCGCAAAGGCACTGGGCAAGGCTGCAGATGGACAGATGGACACTGGGCACGGCTGCAGATGGACAGATGGACACTGGGCACGGCTGCAGATGGACAGATGGACACTGGGCAAGGCTACAGATGGACACTGGGCACGGCTGCAGATGGACAGATGGACAGATGGACACTGGGCAAGGCTGCAGATGGACAGATGGACACTGGGCACGGCTGCAGATGGACAGATGGACACTGGGCAAGGCTGCAGATGGACACTGGGCAAGGCTGCATGCTGCATTTAAATGTAAGGTTTTTTTCCTTGAATTTCCCTCCTAAAAGTTTTTTCCCTTAAAATTCCCTCCTAAACTTGGGGTGCGTGTTATACGCCGGTGCGTGTTATACGCCGATAAATACGGTAATTTTATAGCCATAAATTTATGATTTTTACATGAAGGAGAGAAGTGCCAGAATAGGCCCAGTGCTGAAGTGGTTAAAATATAAAAAAAAAATATATTTTTTTAAACTCTGTCTTTTGTATTTATATATATATAAAAAAAAAAAAACACAAAGGTGATCAAATAGCACCAAAAGCAAGCTCTATTTGTGTGCCAAGAAATAATACATTTTCATTGGGTTACAGTGTCCACAATGCAATGGAAGCAATTTCATTTTTATATATTGTGACAGCAGGAAGGTAAAGTCACCTGGTTGCATCCAGGGGGGTAGATATATTTCGCCCAGATTCAGGCTTTACGCCGACTTATACAACTAGGTGGAGAGTTGTATAAGCCCAGCTGAGGCTAGTGGGCTCATGGATGACTCATACCTCTAGGGAGAGTGTGGGGCGTCGTGCAGACAGGGAGTTGATGAGACCAGCTGAAGCTTGTCAGCTCATTTAGGCCTCTATAAGAACTCCCAGATTCATTAGGTGTTAGCTCATGCCTGGAACCAGACCTGTGTGGACTGTCTAGGGAGAGTGAACCCCTGTGCGGTGAGACAAAGCCTGTGTGGCTATTTGCTTGGACATTTAAAACCAGGGACTTAGGGACTAGGACAGCACTAGGCTGATCCCAGTTGTTAGTTAGGAAACCTGTATGTTTAGTCAGAGGTCAAGTTGACCAGGATTTATTTTATTTATGTTTCTTTTGCTTTGCTGTGTTTTGTCACTGTAAATAGAAAATAAACCGCACCTTTTTGATTTTGAAAACCACAACCTCCGTTTGCTGGGCCTGTTTTTGTCAGGGGAGCCCATCCCGGGGGGTCACACACACCCGCTGCCGAGCTAACCCCCTCACAGTTGGTGGAGAACCAGTGGCAGTTTTTTTTAAGCCAGCATGGAGGAGATACTGAAACAGCTGGCTCTAGCAAATGCCAATCAACAGCAGACAAATGCAGGTTTGCAAAGGAGCCTTGCAGCCCAGCAGCAAGCTCATCAACAGAGCCTTGCAGCCCAGCAGCAAGCTCACCAACAGAGTCTGGAAGCTCAGCAACAAGCCCAGCAGCAATCTGAGGCCCGCTTCATAGACCTGTTACAGAAGCAAGAGCAGAGACTACAACAAATGGAAGCAGTAATGCAGCAACGTCCGCAGACCAGTGAGGAAAGCCGTCCCACTAATACCGCGTCCTTTGGGGTGAGTCGTTTATTGACAAAAATGACTGGAGAGGATGATCCAGAGGTATTTTTGACCACATTTGAAAGGACCGCTGAAAGAGAAAAGTGGCCTGAGGAGCAGTGGGCTGGACTGGTGGCTCCTCTGTTAACTGGTGAATCGCAGAAAGCTTACTATGACCTAGAGCCTAACCAAGCAAAAGACTATGTGATGCTAAAAGCTGAAATTTTGGCAAGGCTGGGTGTCACCCAGGCTGTCCGGGCTCAGCGTGTGCATAACTGGACTTTCCAGCTTGGAAAACCCCCCAGGTCTCAAATGTATGATCTCATTCACCTGAGCAGAAAGTGGCTACAGCCAGAGACTTTGTCCGCACCAAAGATTGTGGAACGTGTTGTAATGGATCGGTTTTTGAGAGCTCTTCCTACTGCCATCCAAAAGTGGGTAAGCCATGGAGACCCAGAGACGGCAGATTGGTCTTGTGGATCGTGTGGAGAAATACTTGGCTACAGAGAGCCTGACGGCCTCTTCCAGAGACACTCGGACTTTCCACCCTAAGACCAGACCATCCCCAGGGGCGGATAGGAGGATTCCAAGGGGTGAGGGTGGAGAGAGTGAGAGGGTGGGAGCTCTACCCCAAGTTTGGCGAGAACAGCCTGGGAAATCAGCGGCTCAAGAGGCGGCAAGAAGGATCGTTTGCTACCGCTGCCGGCAAGCGGGACATATTGCAGCCAATTGCCCGGTTGTGGAGGAACCCATGCAGTGTGACTTTCTGACGGGCAGACGTCAGTCGCTGTGTGCGACAGTCGCATGCACTGCCATTCGAGGAACTGAGAAACATTTATGCAAAATGTGTGTTAATGGTAGAAATGTTGTGGTATTGCTGGATTCAGGTAGCCTTGTGACCCTGATAAAGGCTGAGTTAGTTAAAACAGAGGTCTTTGGGAATAGCAAGGTAGCTGTTATTTGTGTGCATGGGGACACCCGAGAGTATCCAGTGACTACAGTGTGTTTCGAGACCCCCAAAGGTACCCTCTCTCATCCAGTGGGCTTAGTATCTCAGTTACCGCATGACGCCATTGTGGGAAGGGATTTTCCGAAGTTCTGGGAACTGTGGGATGATCCTGAGCCCCCCACTGGTGCCCCTATGTACCAGGAATGTGATAGCCAGAACTCCCCTGAGAGTGGTGAGGACTCTCCGGAATTTCCCTTATCAGTATTGGCAGGGTAGACTCAAGAAACTGGAGAGGAGCCCACCTCCTCAGACGAAAACCTACCGTCTGTGGAGTTTTCTGATCTTGAGGTTCACAGGGAAAACTTTGCCACAGAACAGTTGAAAGACCCCGCCCTAATAAAGGCACGGGAAAACGTAGTGAAAATAGATGGCGAGTTAGTGAACCCAGATAATACCTGCACTTACCCATACTTCAGCGTAGAGAAGGACCTACTGTATCGGGTGGCAAAAAGGGCAGAAGAAACCGTTGAGCAGCTTGTGGTGCCCAAACCTTACAGGAAGTTGGTGTTGGAGTTGGCCCATGGGCACATTCTTGGAGGTCATCTGGGGACAGAGAAAACCCGAGAGAGGGTATTACAGAGATTCTATTGGCCGGGGGTGATGAAGGACATAGAAAATTATTGTTCCTCCTGCCCTGTGTGTCAGAGGTCGGCCCCGATGCCACATTTCCGTAGCCCGCTGGTCCCTCTACCCATCATTGAGGTCCCATTTGAGAGGATCGCCATGGATTTGGTAGGGCCTATAATCAAGTCCGCTAGGGGGCACCAGTACATATTAGTTATAATGGACTATGCCACCCGTTATCCAGAAGCGATCCCTCTCCGAAATACCTCGGCCAAAACCATAGCCAAAGAGCTATCTCTTGTGTTTAGCCGGGTGGGTATTTGTAAAGAACTGCTTACGGACGAAGGTACACCCTTTATGTCCCGGGTTATGAAGGAGCTGTGTAAATTGTTCAAAGTGACGCAATTACGTACATCTGTGTATCACCCCCAAACCGATGGGCTGGTTGAAAGATTCAACAAAACCCTAAAACAAATGTTGAAGAAAGTGGTGGATAGAGATGGAAAGGATTGGGACTGTCTACTTCCTTATCTGATGTTTGCTATTAGGGAGGTGCCCCAATCCTCTACGGGATTCTCCCCCTTTGAGTTACTGTATGGGAGACACCCAAGAGGGCTGTTGGATATTGCCAAGGAAACTTGGGAAAGTGAGAGTTCTCCCCACAGGAGTGTGATTGAGCATGTCGCCCTGATGCAAGACCGAATTGCACAGGTAATGCCCATCGTGAAGGAACATTTGGCCCAAGCGCAGTTAGCACAGCAGAGAGTGTACAACCGTGGAGCCAAGACCCGTACCTTTTCCCCGGGGGATAGGATACTGGTACTTGTCCCTACGGTTGAAAGTAAATTCCTTGCCAAATGGCAAGGCCCCTATGAGATAATGGAAAAAGTGAGCGAAGTGAATTACAAGGTCAGACAACCAGGAAGGCGAAAGCCCGAACAGATCTATCACGTTAATCTGTTGAAAGCCTGGAGGGATAGAGAGTCCCTAGTCGCAGACACTTGGTCACCAGCTCAAACTGGTTGCGTGATTCCTGAGGTTGGAATAGCAGCCACCTTGTCACAACCCCAACAACAGGAGGTTAAGGAGTTTGTGCTTCGCAACAAGGAGGTATTCTCTGACCTGCCGGGACAAACATCTGGGGTAGAGCATGACATCATTACCCCGCCCGGTGAAAGGGTGAAGTTAAAACCCTATCGGATCCCAGAGGCCCGACGGGAGGCAATACGGGAGGAAGTACAGAAAATGCTGAACTTAGGGGTGATAGAGGAGTCCCAAAGTGATTGGTCTAGTCCCATTGTGTTGGTGCCTAAACCGGATGGGAGCTGGCGATTTTGTAACGATTTTCGTCAGTTGAACAAAGTTACAAAATTTGACACCTACCCCATGCCACGTATAGATGAGTTGATCGACCGGCTGGGAACAGCCCGATACATGACGACTCTTGACCTCACAAAAGGGTATTGGCAAATCCCCCTGGCCAAGTCGGCCAAAGAGAAAACCGCATTTGTAACCCCAGACGGGGCGTTCCAATATAAAAGAATGCCGTTCGGGTTACAGAATGCGCCGGCCACATTCCAGCGGAAAATGGACCAGATGCTGAGGCCCCATCGGAAGTATGCTGCGGCTTACCTGGATGACGTAATTGTCCATAGCACAGATTGGGCCTCACATCTGCCAAAAGTGCAAGCAGTCCTGGACTCTGTTCGGGAAGCGGGGTTTACGGCTAACCCCAAGAAGTGTACCATTGGGCAGGAGGAGGCCAAATATCTTGGGTACACCATTGGGAGGGGAGTAATAAAACCCCAACTCAACAAAGTCGAGGCCATCCAGAGTTGGCCACGTCCCAACAGCAAGAAGCAGGTACGAGCCTTTCTGGGAATCGCTGGGTATTATCGGCGATTCATTCCCCACTTTGCTTCTAAGGCTGTGCCCCTAACCAACCTGACGAAGGGGAAAGGGTCGGTCATGATTAAATGGACCCCCGAGGCTGAGGCAGCATTCCAATTCTTGAAACAAGCCTTATGTAGCCAGCCAGTGTTGTACTCACCCGACTTCTCTAAAGACTTTGTCGTACAAAGTGATGCGTCAGATGTGGGGTTAGGAGCAGTATTGTCCCAGGTCTGGAACGGGGAAGAGCACCCAGTCATTTACCTCAGCAGGAAGTTCAAGTCCCATGAGGTAAATTGTTGAAAAGGAGTGTTTAGCGGTGAAGTGGGCTCTAGATTCCCTTCGGTACTACCTGCTAGGTAGGCACTTTGACATGGTTACGGATCACGCTCCGTTAAAGTGGATGGCTCAAAACAAGGAAACAAATAGAAGAGTGAACAGGTGGTTCCTGGCCCTCCAGGAATTCAACTTCACAGTAAAGCATCGCCCTGGCGTTCAAATGGGGAATGTGGATGCTTTGTCTCGAGTACATGAATGCCTGATTGCTGGTGTTCCAACCCCGAGTTTAAAACAAGAGGGGGGGGTATGTGACAGCAGGAAGGTAAAGTCACCTGGTTGCATCCAGGGGGGTAGATATATTTCGCCCAGATTCAGGCTTTACGCCGACTTATACAACTAGGTGGAGAGTTGTATAAGCCCAGCTGAGGCTAGTGGGCTCATGGATGACTCATACCTCTAGGGAGAGTGTGGGGCGTCGTGCAGACAGGGAGTTGATGAGACCAGCTGAAGCTTGTCAGCTCATTTAGGCCTCTATAAGAACTCCCAGATTCATTAGGTGTTAGCTCATGCCTGGAACCAGACCTGTGTGGACTGTCTAGGGAGAGTGAACCCCTGTGCGGTGAGACAAAGCCTGTGTGGCTATTTGCTTGGACATTTAAAACCAGGGACTTAGGGACTAGGACAGCACTAGGCTGATCCCAGTTGTTAGTTAGGAAACCTGTATGTTTAGTCAGAGGTCAAGTTGACCAGGATTTATTTTATTTATGTTTCTTTTGCTTTGCTGTGTTTTGTCACTGTAAATAGAAAATAAACCGCACCTTTTTGATTTTGAAAACCACAACCTCCGTTTGCTGGGCCTGTTTTTGTCAGGGGAGCCCATCCCGGGGGTCACACACACCCGCTGCCGAGCTAACCCCCTCACAGTATATATATATATATATATTATGGATTTTCCTCATTTGCCATAAATTTTGAGTTTATCAATGTAAAAAAATAGGTCACCTTTAAAAACGCTTCTAAACTAAAATGCGGCTAAACGCACCTAAGGGTCTGGTATGGATTTCGGGGGGACCCCCACGCCGTTTTTTTGGCTTAGGGGTTCCCCTTAAAATCCATACCAGACCTAAGGGCCTGGTATGCTCCTGGAGGGGAACCCCCACGCCGTTTTTTCATTAAAATTAGGCGTGGAGTTCCCCTTCATGATTCATACCAAACACGGGACAGCGAGGCTGCCGAGAACCAGCGCGATGCCATCACGCTGGATACATTCTCGGCCAGCTAGTCGCCTCTAGGACACGACTTGAGTGGCTTCTTCACGCGCTCAGGTCATGTCCTGGCAAAGTCGCGCTGTCCCTGTGTCAGCCGGCACACGAGTCGCCCCGCGAGTCGGATACACTTCATCCGACTTCCCGGGCGACCTCTATTCAAATCAATGGGCTCCCATAGGGAAGCATTCATTTTCAATAGAGCGCCGCTGACATTTCTATTTACTATAACAGTGCACCGCTGGTTCCTGGGCCAAGTGAAGGAGTTATCTGGCGCACCAATTAAGGTTAGAACCAGTGCAGCGCACTGTTATTAGTAAATCAGCCCCAATGTATTGCAATGACTGCCATTTTATTCTCTAGGGTGTTAGAAAAAAAACAATATATAATGTTTGGGGGTTCTAAGTAATTTTTTATCAAAAAAAACAGTTTTAAACTTGTAAACACCAAATCTCAGAAAGAGGTTTGGTCCTTAAGTGGTTTTAATGTATTTATATCTATATCTTATTCTGTTCTGGCTTGCTGTCCGCTGTTCCCTCATTGGTCTCTCCCTTGGTCACCCATTGGTAGGATCAGCACTATGCGTCCCAGCACTATGCGTCACACTTGGCATATTCTATGTGCGACGTGTGACGCATGGATGATCAGCTGGAGGGCGTCCACCCTCTCTCTGATCTTTTTTATGTCACTGACAGCACTCCTTCCCCCCTCGCCGAGCTTCTACACCATCCTTCTACGCAGGCGCGGGTGCTGTATCGGGCGCATATGCAGTGACTACATTCGGCCAGTCTGGATGACGTCCCATCGGCCATGCCGATTCACTGACTACAGGTAGAGCGTGTATACAAAAGCACGCTGCTTTTAGCACTCCATCTGGCTACCACACACTAGTGTTGCTTCTCTTACGGGGGCTGTTGGACATAGGGGTCTCTCTTAATAAGTTAACTAACCTAAACTCTGGCTAGTAGGGATGAGCTTGGTGTTCGAGTCGAACATAGGTTCGACTCGAACATCGGCTGTTCGCGCGTTTGGCGAACAACGAACGATTTGGGCCTTTCGCGCCAAATTCGAGTGACGCGACTGGCCCACAATACACTGCGCCATCGCAGTGTAATCCCGGCGCTGTGATTGGCCAAGCATGCACTGTGACCCTGCATGCTTGGCCAATCACAGCGCTGGCAGCGAGGAGAGCAATGATTGGCCACAGGCAGGATGCCTGTGGCCAATTATAGCTGAGGGGGTTTAGTACACGCCCCACACTATAAAAGGCCGCCAGTGTGTTCTGGAGCAGGGAAAGTGAAGGATAGGCAGGGACAGTGTCAAATCTTGTCAATTCTATTCTTTGCTAAACCTTGTGTGTAGGGACAGAGAAGGATAGGCAGGGAGAGTGTCAGTGTCATATTCTTTGCTAAATCTTGTGTGTAGGGAGACAGAAGGATAGGCAGGGAGAGTGTCAGTGTCATATACTTTGCTAAACCTTGTGTGCAGGGAGAGAGAAGGATAGGCAGGGAGAGTGTCAGTGTCATATACTTTGATAAACCTTGTGTGCAGGGAGAGAGAAGGATAGGCAGGGGGCAGTGTCAGTGTCATTGTTGCTAAGCCTCCTGCACATTATACACATGAAGTTAGCCCGTATTGCTGCTTTTTCCTGGTGTGTTACACCAACAGGATTTTGTGGCACTTACAGCGGGCGGAGTGTGCCTCCTGACCAAATTACACCTGAACTTAGCCTGTATTGCTGCTTTTTCCTGGTGTGTTACACCAACAGGATTTTGCGGCACTTACAGCGGGCGGAGTGTGCCTCCTGACCATATTACACCTGAACTTAGCCTGTATTGCTGCTTTTTCCTGGTGTGTTACACCAACAGGATTTTGCGGCACTTACAGCGGGCGGAGTGTGCCTCCTGACCATATTACACCTTAACTTAGCCTGTATTGCTGCTTTTTCCTGGTGTCTTACACCAACAGGATTTTGCGGCACTTACAGCGGGCGGAGTGTGCCTCCTGACCATATTACACCTGAACTATAGCCTGTATTGCTGCTTTTCCCATTTCCCTGCAGGCCATTAGAATGTCTGGAAGGCAAACAAGGAGAGGCAGACAGTCAGGAGCCAATAAAAGAGGGCAAGCAGGCTCTGTGTCTAGAGACAACAGTGCTGGTCGTGGACACGGTGCATCGCCATCAGCACGTGGCCATGGGACACGCTTGTCCTTCTTTTCGGCAGCTGGACGTGTTGAGCCGCATCATGCCGAAGACTTGGTAGAGTGGATGACCAAGCCCTCCTCATCCTCCTCATCCTCTCTCACCCAGGCTCAGGGTACTGGCAAAGCAGCTGCCAAAGCGTCCTCTTCCCTGGTATCAATGTCATCATCAGTCACTCCTTCCCTAGACCAACCATGTCCTCCTGAGGAGTCCCCCGAACTGTTTGAGCACAGTGTTGGGTACATGCTCCAGAAGGATGCCCAGCGTTTCGAAGGGTCTGATGATGATACCCAGCTAGAGGAAGGCAGTAGCGTGAGAGCAGAGAGAGGGGATGCTCAAGAAGGACACCAATCTGGCAGTCATGTTCCAGCAGCTGCAGCATACTGCCAGATTGGCTCCAGTGATGAGGAGGGAGGGGATGATGAGGTCACTGACTCCACGTGGGTGCCTAATAGGAGAGAGGAGAAGGAGGAAGAGGAGGATGAGGAGGAGGCACATCTCCAACGAGGCAGGATGCCCTCGGGGGGCCAGCGTAAGGGCAGCACACCGACGGAATCACACCGCAGAGCTCCGCCTGTGCAGGGCGCTGCCTCTGCCCGTTATTAAAAAAGTTCTTTGGTGTGGGCCTTTTTTGAGTCGAGTGCATCAGATTGCACAGCTGCTGTTTGCAACATATGTCTCAAGCGTATATCGCGTGGCCAAAACATCACCCGCTTGGGCACCACATACTTGACCAGACATATGTTGACCTGCCATGCAGCTCGTTGGCAAGCCTACCTTAAAGACCCACACCAAAGAACAAAGCTGACCTCTTCTTGCACCGCATCAGCTGGGATCTCCAACCCCACTATACCTTCAGTCCTCTCTGAAACCTGCTCTGAGAGGAATGAAGGTGTAGAATTAGGTGTGTCACAGCCAAGTACTTGCAGGCACTCTGCTAGCAGTACACCGACATCCGATTCTAGCAGGCAAATTTCCCTGCCCCAGCTGCTGGACCTTCACAAGAAGTTCACTCCCAGCCATCCACATGCCCACCGGTTGAATGCTAGCTTGGCTAAATTGCTAGCGCTTCAACTGCTGCCTTTTCAGTTGGTAGACTTGGCCCCCTTCCGTGAGTTTGTGCAATGTGCGGTTCCTCAGTGGCAGGTTCCCAAACGCCACTTTTTCTCACGGAACGCGATTCCGGCTCTCTACCGGCATGTGGAAGGCAATGTCTTGGCCTCGCTGGACAGGGCGGTCAGCGGTAAGGTGCATATTACCGCTGACTCATGGTCCAGCAGGCATGGACAGGGACGTTACCTTTCTTTCACAGCCCATTGGGTCACTCTTTTGGCAGCTGGGAAGGATGCAGGACAAGGTGCAGTAGTGTTGGAGGTTGTTCCACCGCCACGCCTCCAAAATGCTACTACTGGTTGTGACACACCTCTGTCCTCCACCCCCTCCTCTTCTTCCTCCGTTGCCTCTTCCTGTGCTTTGTCCTCGGAACCAGCGGTGCTCCGTAGGCGTTCAAGGGGCTACGCAAGTACGCAGGATATAAGATGCCATGCCGTGCTTGCGCTGGTGTGTTTGGTGGACAGGAGCCACACTGGGACAGAGGTTCTGTCTGCTCTGCAGGGGCAGGCCGAGAGGTGGTTGACGCCACGCCAGCTTAAGCCAGGAATGGTAGTTTGCGACAATGGCACCAACCTCCTCTCCGCTCTCCGACAGGGACTACTGACCCATGTGCCCTGTGTGGCTCACGTCCTTAACCTGGTGGTGCAGCGGTTCTTGGGCAGGTACCCGGGCTTACAGGATGTCCTGAGGCAGGCCAGGAAAGTCTGTGTGCATTTCCGCAGATCTTATAATGCCAGTGCTTGCCTGGCTGAGCTGCAAAAGGAGTTGAACCTGCCCAAGAACCGCCTTATATGTGACATGCCCACCAGGTGGAACTCAATGTTGGCCATGCTGCAGCGGCTGCACACGCAGCAGAGGGCCATCAATGAGTACCTGTGCGACTACGGCACCAGGACAGGGTCAGGGAGCTCGGGTTTTTTTCACCACGCCAGTGGGGCATGATCAGGGATGCATGCACTGTCCTGGCACCATTTGAGGAGGCCACGAGGATGGTGAGCAGTGACAGTGCATGCATCAGTGACACTGTACCTCTTGTCCACCTGTTGGAACATATGCTGCGTGGAATAATGGACAGGGCACTTGAGGCAGAACAGAGGAAGGAAGAGGAGGACTTCCTTGCCTCTCAAGGCCCCCTTTACCCAGACAGTGTTCCTTCTGTCCCACCCATCGCACAGGAAGAAGAGGAGGAGGAGGAGGAGGATTGTGTCAGCATGGAGGTGGAGCCTGGCACTCAGCATCATCAGCAGCAGTCTTTTAGGGATGATTTACAGTCCCAAGAAACCAGTGGACTTGTACGTGGCTGGGAGGAGGTGGCTGCGGATCATGTCGTCCTTAGTGACCCAGAGGACTCCGGACCGAATGCCTCAGCTAACCTACGCTGCATGGCCTCCCTGATCCTGCAAAGTCTGCGGAAGGATCCTCGTATTCTTCGGATCAAGGAGAGGGACCATTACTGGCTGGCCACTCTCCTTGATCCACGGTACAAGGGTAAGGTTGCGGACCTTATCTTACCGTCGCAGAGGATGAGACAACTCTGGGAGGCCTTGCAGAAAGGTCTGTGCAACGCGTTCCCAGAGACTGGGAGGTTACAAACTCCTGGTCCTGGACAACGAGTTGCTGAGGCTTCGGTCAGTCAAAGAAGGAGCGGTGGGGAAGGTGGTCGTCTGACCGATGCGTTCAGACAATTCTTTAGTCCGCAGCCCCAAGGTATGATCGGTTCCAGCAACCCTCACCAGCGTCTGATATACATGGTGCAGGAATACCTAGGGGCAAGGTCAGACTTGGACACCTTCCCCACCGAAAATCCTCTGGCTTACTGGGTCTTGAGGATGGATCACTGGCCAGAGCTTGCACAGTATGCAATTGAGCTACTGGCCTGTCCTGCATCCAGCGTTCTTTCAGAACGCACATTCAGTGCTGCTGGAGGATTTGTCACGGATCACAGGGTGCGCCTGTCCACCGACTCTGTTGATCGACTGACCTTCATAAAGATGAACCAGTCTTGGATCACCACCAGCTACCAAACACCTGAAGCTGATATAACAGACTAATTTATTTTCAAATGTCACATCCCTTCAAGACGTCCTGTTGCTGATGCTGAGAGACTGTCCTGTTATGTTGACTGACTATCCTCCTCCTCCTCAATGATCCGATTGATGATGATAGCTTGGAAGAACATTTTTGTTTCTGGGTGCCGCCACCAGTGGCTAAGGCCCAATTTTTCAGCCCCTGTTTAACAGGGGTGTGTTATTAAAAATGTTTATGCAATGCTTTGCAGTCGGGCTCATTCCTGCACTCCAACTAGAGTATCTGGGAGAGGTTGCAGTGTCGTGGCACCAGCACCAGTGGCTAAGGCCCAATTTTTCAGCCCCTGTTTAACAGGGGCGTGTAATTACAATTTTTGATGCAATACTTTGCAACAGGGCTCATTGCTGTGCTCCAAGTACAGTATCTGTGAGGGGTTGCAGTGTTGTGGCACCAGTGCCTAAGGCCCAATTTTTCTGCCCCTGTTTAACAGGGGCATGTAATTACAATTATTGATCTAATAATTCACAGCAGGGCCCATTCCTGCGCCCACCAAGACTAACTGTGAGGCCTTACAGTGTTGTGTCAACACCACCACCACCACCAAAGGCCCAATTTTTCAGCCCCTGTTCAACAGGGGCATGCAATTACAATTCTTGATCTAATAATTCACAGCAGGGCCCATTCATGCGCCCACCAAGAGTAACTGTGAGGGCTCACAGTGTTGTGGCAACACCAACATGTAAGGGGCAAATTGGGAAATTTCAGCTGAGTATATACGGCAGGCCCCTACTTTCAAACATCCAACTTACAAACGACTCCTCCTTGCAAACGGAAGGATACAACAGGAAGTGAGAGGAAATCTACCCCTAGGAAGGCAAATTATCTCCTGTAAGAGTTAATATGGGAAAAAAAGTGTCTCCTCTCCACTGATGCTTTATCACCAATTCTTGTTTCAATAAAAACCCCAAATTTTCAAAAAACATTTGTCATTAGGACGGAAAGTGAGGTGAACTGTTCTGAACAGGTGCACACTGCACAGACAGCAAAACAAATGTTACAGGGGTGATGACCCTTCCCTATGTTTTCCAAAAAGCTTAAAAATAGATTTTTTGCCTGGAGCTACACTTAAACAATGTACCTGTTCAAAATTACAAACAGGTCCTACATGAGAACAAACCTACAGTCCCTGTCTTGTATGCACCGCCTGTATACGGCTGTTCAGAGTATATAGGGCCTTTTTTATTTTGTGTGCGGGGTTCCCCTTAATATCCATACAAGACCCAAAGGGGCTGGTAATGGGCTGGGGTAGGGGGGGTGTGTGATGGGGTAGCTATGCCATTTTTCCTAAAGATTTTCATCCATATTACCGGGACCAGACATTACATTAAAGCCGCAAGCAGTTTTAAATGGCTTTTTTTCCTTTAGAAATGTAATTTTGTGCAGGGACAGTTCTAAACACGGGAAACACGTGGCACTTCACAGGCATACTTTAGACACCCCCCAGGTACGATATTTAAAGGAATATTTGACTTTTTTTTCACTTTATGCATCATTAAAATGACTGCTCCAGAAAAACGGCCGTGTTTAAAACTTCTTTTTGCATTGATACATGTCCCCTGGTGCAGAACCCGGGTTCCCAAACCCTTCTTAGGACAATAACATGCATAATAGTCGTTATAATTAGCACTTTAGATTTCGAACGTTCGCATCCATTGTATTTAATAGGGTTCTAAAGTTCGTGCGAACTTTCGGTCCGTTCGCGGGTTCTGGTGCGAACCGAACATGGGGGTGTTTGGCTCATCACTATTGGCTAGTACAGTTATGGTTCTGCCGAGGCTTATGCTCATAGAACTATATTTTGTCTACCTTTCCTCAGGTATATTACTTACCTCCTCAATCCAGGATATACCAGCATTCTTACATTTATGACTCCCTTTTACAGGAATGGGCTGAATGGTTGAATGAATCTTCACTTATCTATTGCCCTTACCTGGGAAGTGATTTCCTAATTTTTCTATATTTATATGATAATCTCTCCCTGGCCCTCCTTTGTTCGATGAACCATCTATAACATTGGTGAGTCTTATTACCAGAGAACTCTCTGGTTCACCTATTATATATATCAGTATATTCCTTAGCATTGGTAGCTTATGCTATCCCTGTTATGCCTTCCATCATAGGTATTTTCCAGTTCTGTTAATCCTTTGAGCCAGGACCATTATCTACTTTATCCAATAGCCAGCTGCTAGGTGCCCGTCCAGACTCTAATCGGTTGTTTTTAAACTGCATCATAGGTTCCACAATAACTAGTAAGTATTATTCACTGTCATCTTGGTTTTATGTCCTACTGATTGATATATTATTTGGCTTAATTGACAGTATGTTGTTTCACACTACGCTATATATCCCCTTTTTTAAGGGCCTCATTACCATAATATTTTCTCATGTTTTTTACTATTCCCTCTTTTCCTCCCACTCCCATTGTCTGTCACCTATTGTCCCTTCACAGCCCCCTTTTAATTTTATTATCACCAAGTATATTAACCCCTCCCTTCTAGGGATATTTAGAGCAGGTTCACACTACCGCGACCTGGGAACCGACTTGTGTCGCCCCAAGTCACCCCAAGTCGCGTGACATGAAAAATTCAATGGAAGTGAATGAGAGCCATCTTAATGTACACTACTGAAGTCGTTTCGACTTCAGAAAAGGTTCTTGTATGACTTCAAGGTGACTTCTAGGCCACTTGTACCCATTGATTTCAATGGCAGTCGCCTCCAAAGTCGGATCAGTGTCTTAACTGAAGCAACTTTCCAGGAAGAGAAAATAGTTTTCTCAGGCAAACCCCTCCCTCCCACAGAGCTGATTACTCTTTGATTGGCCACTGGAAAAGTCCCCTGTACTGGAGGCGACTTCAAGTCGCTCCAAGTCGCGCTGTGGTTCACGCTAAAGTGGTGTCCAAGTCGCCTAGCAAAGTTGCGCACAAAGTCGTGTTGCCTCTGTGTGAACCGGCTCTAAGTCTTCGCTCATTAGCATTAATTGGTATCATGTTATATACGTTCCCATAGTTGATTGGTTTGTCCAATCCTGACCGTTCATATGGGTGTCTGGGTTTGGCTAATCTGGGACCAGTGACAGCCACTATTAAGTATTATATTGTTTATGTATATTAATTATTATGTATTTTTTATTTATTTGTGTTTCTTCTTTCCCATTTTTTGTCAGTCAATTTCAAAGCTCCTGAAGAAGCGCATAAGAGCGCGTAACATATAGAGCAAATATTTGACCACCTTTCTGCCACCCTCCTGTAACCTAACCACTCTCTTGGACTGACTACTACTATGGAATAATTGTTACTAATTTCCAGGTCTCCACGTAGTGTATTGATGGTTATGTACAGTAGCAGCATTTTAGCTATTTGTGTTGGTATATCAATGTGTTTTTTTTAGAGATTCTTTTAAAAAAAATGTATCTATAATAAAATTTATATTTTTGTATATATGTGGTTGGTTGTGCCTAAAAAGTCCAAGCCCTATCTTCTGTATTTGTTTCAAAGATCGAAACTAAAGTATATTTAAATCAAGGAACAACATTTTTATATATTACAGCTTACCTGGCAAAAAATCCTGCCTGTTTTACTGGCCGGATGCCCAAGTGAAAATAAGGTTAACCGATTCATTCACCCCCTTCCTGCCCAGGCCCATTTTCAGCTGTCAGAGGTGTTGCACTTTGAATGACAATTGTGCGGTTATTAAACACTTTACCCAAATAATTTTTTTTGAAACAGATATAGCTTTCTTTTGGTGGCATTTAACCACTTGGCGCCCGCGCTATAGCCGAATGACGGCCACAGCGTGGACCCCAAATGCCAGGAGGCCGTCAATAGACATTCTCCACTTTGCGTGCTGTGATCACCCGAGTCACTCAGACTCGGGTGATCACAGATCCGTGTAAGGGGTCCTAGCCCATTACAACGTGATCAGCTGTCAGCCAATGACAGCTGATCACGTGATGTAAACAAAGGATCGGTAATCGTTTTTCTTTTCTCCTCACGTTGACAGCGTGAGGAGAAAAAAAAGCCGATTACCGACTTGTTTACAAGGGACATCGGTCCCGAAGAGGAGGAGGCAATTCTGCCTCATCTGTGCAAACAAATGCCGCCTGCCAGTGCCACCTGCCAGTTCCCACAGTGCCCACAGTGCCACCTATCAATGCCCATGAGTTCCACCTATCAATGCCCACAACTGCCACCTATCAATGCCCACCAGTGGTGCCAGTCAGTGCCTCATCAGTGCCACCTAGCAATGCTGCCTATCAGTGTAACCTATCAGTGCCAATCAGAACCCATTATTGCCACCCATCAGTGCCCATCACTGCCACCCATAAGTGCCCATTGCTGCCACCTATCAGTGCCCATCACTGCCAGCTATCAGTGCCACCTTTCAATGCCACCCATTAGTGTAAAATATCGGGGTATTAACTGCGCTAATGTGAGAGGAAGTATATTGAAAACATATGTGCTAGTCACACAATGGCTGCGACAAATAAATATGTGAAACCATACAAAAACAGCATAAAATTAAAAAATATATCGCGCCCAAATAAATGAAAAAGTGAAAATTTAATGATAAAAAATTATTAACATACACAAGTGACACAAACCATAAGGTACCAAATCACCTGAGGACGCCACTACATCCACAAAAGTGAATGTAAATTATTTGAGGTAAATGGTTCAAAGTGACACAAACTAAATACCAAAAACAAAGCAATCATTCAAAATGAATAACCACCAAACAATAATAATATTACAAAAATATATGAAAGTATAAAAGTAAATACATATGTGTTAAAGTGCTTAAGAAAGTCTATATAGCGTAGCTCCAAACAACCAAAATTAAAGGGGAAGGAAGTCCAACACATATATAGATATAAAGGGAATAATTCCTTCACACTGGAGAAAGGGAAGCTCTGAAAGATGTTTCAAAACGTAAGATGATGGTGCAAGAGAAGTGCCCCAGAAGATCCACAGAAGTCAAAAGGAGCCACATCCACCTCGATGAGTGAGTACTTAAAGATGGGTACGTTACCACTATGGCAAGGTCTAACGAGCCTGCAGATATCACCCTCTGCGGGGTACCGGAGTGGATCCACCAGATGTCAATAGGTTAAAGGTCCCAATACTAATTCTTAGCGTCCGCTGTGCTTCATTCGCTGAAGCTGCTACAATTAGTCTCTCCAGACGGTGAAAAAACGAACCTCCAAGTTTGTATAAAAATACATGAAAAAGAGGAGAGGGACTCGAGTAGTGTAATACCTGAATGTAAATTTATTCCCAGTTGCAGAGGTATACAGGTAAGCAGTTACAAAAAAGATAAAAAACAATGATTTAAAATAGCCGGCATAAAAGTGACGTTCACCCGTGCTAGCGGGGTCACGTGGTAGTGACGTCAGTGCGTTGCACCGCCCTGACTAGTTTCGTTTACTCCAAACGTTTTCAAAGGGCATGGGCGACGCACTGAAGTGTCACTCAATATATAATAGTGAGGCGCGAACCACGCCTCGCTTTCATGTCTGTTGTCCTGACGATACAGTCATGGCGCATCCACGCCTCGTTTCCACATCGTCAATCATGATGGTGAAATCCTGACGTACGTCCAATACCATTACGCTCTTACAAGGGGAGGGGCCAAGAACTCGCAACCTCCTCCCTCGACAGCGGAAGGAATGGCAAATCAATACGTACAAATGGAATGCATCCAAGCCTCACTTTCACATCAGCAGTCATGATAGTAAAATCATGACGGAGACGTGATTACATTCCACTGATGCTAGGGGAGGAGAAAAAGAAAAAACTTGACCGCCCTCATCAGCAGTAAAAAAGCGTCCCACCCACGTCTATAAGGACGTGGATGACATGCAAATTAAATTCAGTCTAGAATATTGATGTTTAAATCAATATACACACAACAGAATTAAAATACATATTCACCAAGAATTAAAGGTCCACATATAGCGGGGATGAACCTTAAACCAGAATAAAACAATAATCATAAAACAGAATGGAATGCATATTAGTACTAATAATGCAGAAATCCGCATATAGGCTAAAAAAACAACTGAATAAACAGCTGGCTGCATGGTAATTAATAGTAGTTAATAGTAAAAAAAATTAAACTTAATGTATCAACTTATAATCTAAATAGCACATAAAGTTACCTGCTAATACACAATAATATGAAGAACTGATGAACTATACCCTATACATTCACCTAACAGTCTGAGAAAGATAATAATTAATTCTCAAAGAGATAGAAATGGGAGGTTACACCAATTAAGGGGTATGAAGCATCACTTCCCGAAGAGTAATAATGATAAATATATTAAACTCAACTGATTAAGGAAGAGTAAGGGAAGGGAGGTTTGGGAAGAATAGGGTTAGGAAAAGAGTGGGTGAAAAAAAGGAGGGGGGGAGGGGGGAAGGAGAGAGTTTGAATGATCAAGAATTATCTATAAATGCATTGATTTCAATGTCTACATTCAACCCAAAAGGTCTAAGACTTTTAACCCTATATATCCAACCCATTTCAAGTTTGGATATCGCACGCCTCTTCGAGCCACCCCTCCAGTGACTCTTCAGCTTGTCTATAGCCACAAAGGATGTCCCACTAGGGTCCCTATTGTGGACATCCCTGTAATGTCTAGACACAGAGTGCCCCTTAAAACCTCTCCTAATATTTCCGATATGTTCATTGAGCCTAACTTGAAAGGGCCGAACAGTCCTTCCGATATACTGTAACCCACAGGGGCAGGTAAGGAGGTACACAACGTGGGTAGTTGAACACGTAATAAAGGTTTTAATGTCAAACTGCTGAGAAGTGCTATTAGAGACAAAATTCAGAGTTTTCCGTTCCTTGATATGGTTGACATTGCAGACAGCACATTTTTTACATTTATGATACCCCACCAGATTTTGAAAGAACATGGGTTTATTGATAGGAGGGTCACATACGTTAGGGGCCAATGAATCTCTCAAAGAGGGTACACCCCTAAATACCACCTGCGGGTGATCAGGTAGTATGGATCCCAGCACCACATCATCCTTAATAATGTGCCAATGCTTGTGAATCAGCTTTCTCACCAGGTAATGCTGGTTAGAGAAGCCAGTAATGAATGGCACAGTAAAGGGAATTTTATCATCTGTATTGACCATTCTATCACTCAAAGTGACTCCCTATCCAATTGTTCCACTTCCAAAGATTTGTGTTTAGGATCACTGGCGAGATATCCTTTCTCGAGAAATCTCCTAGTCATGATATTAGCCTGCTCTCTATAATCACTAAGTTTGGTACAATTTCGCCTTAGGCGCACATATTGGCTTTTGGGAACTGCATTAAGCCATGACCGGTGATGACAGCTGTCTTGGGGTATGAAAGCATTCCTGTCTGTAGTTTTAAAATAAGTGGAAGTAATAAAACGTCCCTCCTCCACCTTGATCTGGAGATCCAAAAAATGTATTGACTTCTGGTCTGCTTCGTATTTTTATTAATTTTTTTCACAAAATTTTTATTAGGATGTATGAAAAATAACAGCAGTTACAAGACATGTTATAAAGTAATTTTCAATTTTTCAAATAGAGAAAGAGAGAAGGAGAGAGAGAGAAAAAAAAAGAAAAACATACCAAAGGGAGGCATATTAAGGGCAAGAATAAGCGTAATGTATACGCAGCTTAATCTCGGAATCTTATAGGATAGAATCAGCGTGGTATATCATTGAAAAACATATAGAGAAAGCAGAAGATCAAAAGACCTACGTACTTTATCTGTTGTCTACTAGAGGGTAACTGGATGGATCAAATAGAGTATCTACCTAGAGTCACAAGTATTACAACAGAATAACCAACCAAAAAATAAAAATAAAAATGTCTGGGAACAACACAGGGGAGTAGGGAGGGAGGAGGAAGGGTGGGAGGAGGAGGGGTGGGAGGGGGGGAGGGCATTAGCCAAGTCCAGAGAGAAGTAAGTATGAGTAAGCTTATTTCGGGTAACAGTTAGAGATCGTTGGTGGCGGATTGACCGTCAGGGGAGATTTCCTCTCCTGGGCTTGAAGAAAGGGGGGTAGATTTGACGTATGAGAAAGAGTACTGATCAAAGCTGGCTATATCCTCCAGAGATAAAGCTGAGCGCATGAAGGGTTCCCAAACGGAGTAGAAACGGCTCTTAGAGACTGCACATGTGAAGTCTGCATTAGCTCTTTCTTTAAATAGGAGAAGAAGGAGGTCCCATTTGATTTGAGTGGTAGCAGGGCAGTGGGAAGAAATCCATTGCTTTAGTATGGTTCTCCGTGCGATCAGGAGGCAGATCAAGGACCAATCTTTGTGAGTGTGACCAAGGTTAGGGTGAACAGTGTTAGTTGAGTTCGTCACTCGGGACCAAGGCAGTAGTTGGGGGTCCCAGTAACCAAAGATGAGGAGGAGCGGATCCTTCGGAAGCTTCAGTAGAGTTATTTCGAAAATGTAGGCTAGAACCTGATCCCAAAAGGAGGAGATGAAAGAGCACGCCCAAAAACAGTGGGTTAGGGAGGGTCTCATATGGGGGCAGAGGGGGCATTTAGCACAGTTTTGATCCGTATCGGAGTAAATGAAGGGTATATGTGCACGGTGGACTATTTTCAGTTGAGATTCTCTCCAAATTTCATTGGGTGTTAGTCGTTGCACTTTGTTGAATCCAATTAGAATTTTGTCTATCAGGTCATCGTCTGGGAAGTCTTTTCCCCAATTGGCTGCAGATGAGAATGCCAGCGGAGGGGTGGTCTTTTGAAGTAATGGTTTGTATATGTCCGATATCGTATATGATCCTTCCAGGAGTAGCAGGTCTGTGAAATTTGGTGTGAACCGCTTATAGTCCTCTTTGCATGCAGTTCTTAAGTAGCTGGTACATTGCCAAAAGTGAAAGGCATGTGATTGTGGGAGTGAATAGATTTCAGCAACGGTTGAAAAGGATAAAGGACGACCCGTTTTAGTGTCGCATAAAGATGCAAATTTTGTGAGACCGTTTTCTTGCCAAATCTTGAAAGGTTTATGTTCCAAGCCAGGTGGAAAGTTTGGGTTTCCTTGTATTGGCAGATGGCTTGACATGAAAGGGGAGAGCTTGAGGCTCTTTCTGGTTTCTCTCCAGGCGATGGCCATGTCTCTCAGTAGTAAGTTGTGTTGATACAAAGGTGGGACCGATTTCCACTTGCAGTGAAGAAGAGCTGCTAGCGAGAAGGGATGTGCCATTGCGGATTCCAAGGAGTAGTTGGAATACCTCGAGGACTGTGAAATCCAGTCTAAACTAGTTCTTAATAAACATGCTAGGTTATAGGTTCTGACATTCGGGAGACTTATACCCCCTTCGCTTCTGGGAAGATATAGTTTCTTTAAAGCTATGCGTGGTCTTTTGCCTTGCCATAGAAATTTTGAGATGGTCGTATTGATGAGTTTAACATCTTTGTGGTGAAGTAGCAAGGGGATAGTTTGTAGTGGATATAGTAGTCCGGCAAAACTGACCATTTTTATCAAGTGGCATCTTCCCAGGAGCGAGAGGGGCAGATCCATCCAGTTAACCATTTCCTGAGAGAGCTTAGAGAGCAAGGGAGGATAATTGAGGTGGTACAGGGAGGAAGGCAGTTTGCCTATTTTGATGCCAAGATAGGTGATATGGGATCTAGCAACAGAAAAAATGGAGTGTTGGACCCAGGTAGGGTTGGATAGAGTACCTATGGGGAGGATTTTGCTTTTGCCGTAATTTATGCGGAGGCCAGAACAGGATCTAAAATCATCAAATACCTCTTTGATGGTGGACATGTCTGAGGAGGGGTTCGCTGAAAAGATAAGTACATCATCAGCAAAGAGGGATGTGCGGAGATCGTGATTTCCTATTTTTATGCCATGCAAGGGGGCTTTTTGGGTAAGGTGTCTGGATAAGGGTTCTAGAGCAATGTTGAAGAGGAGGGGGGATAGGAGGCAGCCTTGTCGTGTACCTTTGTGGAGGCGGAAGTCATCTGAGAGTAGGCCCGCTGCCACCAGCTTAGCTGAGGGGGTTGTGTACATGGCGTTTATTAGATGGCAGAAGGGGCCTGTAAAGCCCATCTTTGTCATGGTCATGGAGAGCCAATCGAAGCTGACATTATCGAAGGCTTTCTCCGCATCTAACGTAATGATGGCAAAATCGCCGCCGGGATTTTGTTTGGCATGTTCCAAGGCCAACATGACCTTACGAATGTTTAGGGTGGCCGTTCTGCCTTTCACAAAACCAGATTGCGCTGGATGTATCAGAGATGGGATGATGGCAGCAAGCCTAGAGGCGACAATCTTGGATAGGATTTTGACATCCAGGTTTAAAAGGGAGATGGGCCTATAAGATCCTGGTTCCTGGGGGTCCTTGCCTTTTTTTGCGAGTAATTTAATAGTGGCCTGGTTTCCCGAGGGTAGGTAGGGGCCGCCAGTCCATATGCCGTTATAGACCTTGTGGAGGGTGGGTTCTATTATGTTTTGGAGGGTCTTGTAGAATTCGCTAGTGAATCCGTCGGGGCCCGGGGCCTTAGAGGGGGTCAACTTTCGTATGGTGTTTGAGACTTCGAAAAGGGAGATGGGAGCATTAAGGTACTCAAGTTGTGAGGGAGTGACTTTGGGAATGGCTAAGTTCTCTAGGAAAGAGCCGGCTGCCTGTTTGTTTATAGGGTCTGGGGCATAAAGCGTAGCGTAGTATTGAAGCATAGCTTTATTTATCGTTTGCGGTGTGGTGTTCACCTTGCCTTTAGCATCTTTTAGAGATGTAATGTGAGTTGGGCGAAAGGGCCCCTTGCAGAGCCTGGCTAGTAATTTGCCTGATTTATTTCCGAATTTATGGAAGGTGGCATCTGAGTGTGCTTTCTTAGTTAGTTCAAGTGTGTTTGCCCAAGTATCAAAAGATCTCTTGGCTGCATGCCATTCGTTTCTATTATCAGTGGAGTCCATGGTGTATAAAGATCTTTGCGCCTCGTGGAGCCGGGAGCTAGCCAATTTGTACTTTGATAAGGTATTCCTCTTGAAAGAGGTCGCATAAGAGATGATCCGACCCCTGAGGAACGCTTTACCGGCGTCCCAGAAGAGGTTCGGGACATCAGAGTGTGGAGCATTGGCCGTGGAATATTCTGTCCATGACCTTGCCATGAATTGCTGGAAATCAGAGTTGTTGTAGAGGTATGAGGGAAAGCGCCAAATCTTGGGATGGGGAGGTAGGTCGAGGTTGTCAAATTGGGCCGAGATTGGTGCGTGGTCAGATATGGCAATGTCGAGGATGTCTACATCAGTTAACATGGGGACTAGGTTGTCAGAGCCAAAAAAATAATCTATTCTGGTGAATACGTTATGTGGGTTGGAGTAGAAGGTAAATTCCCTGTCCGCTGGATGTTTTAAACGCCAGAGGTCCTGGAAGTGAAGGGATTCCATGGTGGATGCAAAGAGTGTGGGGGAGACAGGGTCAAGGCCTGGCGAGGGGCGTCTAGGGGATGATCTGTCATCAGTTGTGTGTATAACGTCGTTGAAGTCACCTCCTATTAAGTGGGGGAGGTGGGTGTTATGAAGCAACCATGCCGAAAGTTCACTATAAAAGGTTGTGCCAGGGCTGTTGGGGGCGTATATGTTGGAAATTACCAATTCCGTGGAACCTAGTTGGACATGAGCTGTGACAAGCCGTCCGTGATCGTCTGAATTTACCGATAGGACCGTGCAGGGAAGGTTCTTATGGATCAGGAGAAGGACTCCAGCTTTACGGCTGCAGGCCCCCAAGCCTAGGACCGTGCCTACCCAGAGTTTTTTCATGCGATGAAAATCAGGAGCTGATAAGTGAGTTTCCTGGAGTAGGGCGATATCAGTGTTGAGTCGTTTTAGATGACGGAGGATCTTCATTCTTTTATTGGGGGACCTAAGCCCTTTCACGTTCCAAGAAACTATTTTCATGTTGGGGATATTGGGAAAGGGAATTGTGAGGAAGTTATAGCTAATCTACCGTGTAAGTGGCGTTTTAAGGTAAATACCAGATGAAGAGGAAAGGTGTTATACCTGTCTTGGGAGACAGGTGACAGGAGGACTGTTACCACAGATGTTCCTAGGCTAAAGGGGGGAAGGGAGGGGGAGGAGATAAGAGGTGGGACCTGAAAGAAAAGCAAAAATAACATAAACAACATAAGCAATCGCAAGAACTTCACTTCTTCCAGCAAGGAGTCACTGTGTAAGTCGGTTCCCAAAGCACGGCTCTGATGTAGGGCAGCCGAGAGCCCGCGTTAGGAGAGGGGTTTTTTATGCGATCGGCGAGGGACGCAAACGGAGGGGGGGGATGTTGCGGCTATACACAGTGAGGCCGGGAAGGGTACACATAAAATAATGAACACCGTTTGGAGAGCATCCAAAAGAAAGCTGATCCTAGCTGGGCAAGGATATCATAGAAAACATAACTAGTTGAGCAGTCATCAGTAGGGTACAAATGTATATAACTGTGTAGCTGTGTAAAACTGCCACCTGAAAAAAAAAAACTAAGTGAACCCAGGGGGGGAGTCCCATGTGGGTACGAGGTGAAGTAATAGGCGTGTAAACAACTGAAGGGACAAGCCTAACGTACTGCGTTGTAAGCAGCATTGAGGATTTGAGGAATAAGTGCAAGAGTCACTTCAACCATTTTAACGCTGGGTTAGCCTGAATTGGACTGGGGCAGAAGCTCTGAAACGTTTGGGGGAGTCCTTTCGTGGGCTTCTTTGGTCCAGAGGACGGATGAGTGGTGCGGCTTTCGATGGAGTGTGAGGGTGCGAGTCGTGCTGGGAGGCCCGCAGGAAGGCTTCCGCCTCGGAGGGGTCATGGAAAGTCAGTTGTTCGCCGGTAGAGGCTTTGAGGCGGAGAACTGCTGGAAAAGCCAGAGTGAATTTGATTTGCTGATTATAGAGTTCCGTGCAGACCTGCTGAAAAGCTTTCCTTTTTTTTGAGACCTCTATGGAGTAATCAGCAAATATGAGGACTCTTATGCCGTCAATTTGAAGTGAGCGGGTTTGTCTGAACTTTTGTAGAATGAGGGCCTTGTCAGAGTAGTTGAGGTATTTGGCAATTATTGGCCGGGGATTTTTGCGGTCAGAATTTAAAGCTCCCACGCGATGTGCCCTTTCCACTGTGCAGGGGCCCGAGAGGCCTAGGGCTTCCGGAATGCGCACAGCACAGAAATCTGAAATGGCAGAGGCCTGCAGCGATTCCGGGATACCTACGAATCGCAGGTTACTCCTCCTGGCCCTGTTCTCTAAATCGTCCAACTTTTGGATGATGTATTGATTAGTCTTATCCTGGGCTTGCTCTGTGGCCTGTGCCTGGTATAACTCCTCTTCCACGCTGGATAGGCGGTGCTCCAGCTCATTGAGTCTGGTGCTGTGTTCCCCTAACTGGGACTTGATCTGGGCCATCCCTGCATTCACTGCCTTCTCCACAGATGCTGCTATCATGGGGGACAAGAGAGCAGCCACAGCCTGTGCTATGCGTTCTGTTGTGTTGTCACAGGGTGGCTGGGATGCTGAGGCATGAGGGGAGGTAGGAGGACTAGGGCAGGTGCTTACCTCCATCCCCGTCGGCGGTGGTGGTGGAGAAGGAGCCGTGTAGGCCAAGACCGGGGCCTCGATTTGCGGCTGGGCCGTCGGCGCCGTCAGGGCCGTTTGCGACCGAGCGCCGGATTTTTCCACAAATCGGTCCATATAGAAGGCGGGGAGTGCCCGGAGGTGTAGGGGTGACCGTAGGGCGTCTCAGGCCGGTTTTATAGGCCGTTTTGTTGCCGTGATGCGGGAGCTGCGGAGAGAGGCAGTCACTCCATGCGGCGCCGGAACCGGAAGCTGCTTCGTATTTTAATTCAATGCCCCTATCGTTCATGTTTAAGGACTTCATGAACAGATCCAGGGACTCTTTAGATCCCCTCCATAGGAAGAGGACGTCATCGATATACCTGGCCCATAGGGCAAGTTGTGGTCTCTCGACAGCATAGATGACGTCCTCCTCCCACTTCCCCATAAAGAGGTTAGCCAGACTGGGGGCAAATTTTGCCCCCATGGCTACCCCCCTATGTTGTAGAAAAAAAACTTGTTGCTGAACCAAAATAAATTATGAGTAGTTGCGAAATTTAGAAGTTCCAAAATGAACTTCCTGTACTTCCGTGGTAATCCTGAATCCCTATTCAGAAAATACTTTACTGAGGAGATTCCCTATTCATGGGGTATGATTGTATATAGGGATGTCACGTCTGCAGTGACCATTGTGGGGGGGTTAGCTCGGCAGCGGGTGTGTGTGATCCCCTGGATGGGCTCCCCACACAAAAACAGGCCCAGCAGACGGAGGTTGTGGTTTTCAAGATCAAAAAGGTGCGGTTTATTTCTCTATTTACAGTGACAAAAAAACACAGCAAAGCAAAAAGAAACATAAACAAAATAAACCCTGGTCAGCTTGACCTCTGACTAAACATGCAGGTTTCCTAACTAACAACTGGGATCAGCCTGGTGCTGTCCTAGTCCCTAAGTCCCTGGTTTAGTAAATGTCCAAACAAATAGCCACACAGGCTTTGTCTCACCGCACAGGGGTTCACTCTCCCTAGACAGTCCACACAGGTCTGGTTCCAGGCATGAGCAAACATCTAATGAAGCTGGGAGTTTTTATAGAGGCCTTAAACGAGCTGACAAGCTTCAGCTGGTCTCATCAACTCCCTGCCTGCACGACGCCCAGCACTCTCCCTAGAGGTATGAATCATCCATGAGCCCACTAGCCTCAGCTGGGCTTCATCAACTCCCTCCCTAGTTGTATAAGTTGGCATAAAGCCTGAATCTGGGAGAAATATATCTACCCCCCTGGATGCAACCAGGTGACTTTACCTTCCTGCTGTCACATACCCCCCCTCTTGTTTTAACCTTGGGGTTGGAACACCAGCAATCAGGCATTCATGTACTCGAGACAAAGCATCCACATTCCCCATTTGAACGCCAGGGCGATGCTTTACTGTGAAGTTGAATTCCTGTAGGGCCAGGAACCACCTATTCACTCTTCTATTTGTCTCCTTGTTTTGAGCCATCCACTTTAACGGAGCGTGATCCGTAACCATGTCAAAGTGCCTACCTAGCAGATAGTACCGAAGGGAATCTAGAGCCCACTTCACCGCTAAACACTCCTTTTCAACCGTGGCGTAATTTACCTCATGGGACTTCAACTTCCTGCTGAGGTAAATGACTGGGTGCTCTTCCCCGTTCCAGACCTGGGACAATACTGCTCCTAACCCCACATCTGACGCATCACTTTGTACGACAAAGTCTTTAGAGAAGTCGGGTGAGTACAACACTGGCTGGCTACATAAGGCTTGTTTCAAGAATTGGAATGCTGCCTCAGCCTCGGGGGTCCATTTAATCATGACCGACCCTTTCCCTTTCGTCAGGTTGGTTAGGGGCACAGCCTTAGAAGCAAAGTGGGGAATGAAGCGCCGATAATAACCCGCGATTCCCAGAAAGGCCCGTACCTGCTTCTTGCTGTTGGGACGTGGCCAACTCTGGATGGCCTCGACTTTGTTGAGTTGGGGTTTTATTACTCCCCTGCCAATGGTGTACCCAAGATATTTGGCCTCCTCCTGCCCAATGGTACACTTCTTGGGGTTAGCCGTAAACCCCGCTTCCCGGATAGAGTCTAGGACTGCTTGCACTTTTGGCAGATGTGAGGCCCAATCTGTGCTATGGACAATTACGTCATCCAGGTAAGCCGCAGCATACTTCCGATGGGGCCTCAGTATCTGGTCCATTTTCCGCTGGAATGTGGCCGGCGCATTCTGTAACCCGAACGGCATTCTCTTATATTGGAACGCCCCGTCTGGGGTTACAAATGCGGTTTTCTCTTTGGCCGACTTGGCCAGGGGAATTTGCCAATACCCTTTTGTGAGGTCAAGAGTCGTCATGTATCGGGCTGTTCCCAGCCGGTTGATCAACTCATCTATACGTGGCATGGGGTAGGTGTCAAATTTTGTAACTTTGTTCAACTGACGAAAATCGTTACAAAATCGCCAGCTCCCATCCGGTTTAGGCACCAACACAATGGGACTAGACCAATCACTTTGGGACTCCTCTATCACCCCTAAGTTCAGCATTTTCTGTACTTCCTCCCGTATTGCCTCCCGTCGGGCCTCTGGGATCCGATAGGGTTTTAACTTCACCCTTTCACCGGGCGGGGTAATAATATCATGCTCTACCCCAGATGTTTGTCCCGGCAGCTCAGAGAACACCTCCTTGTTGCGAAGCACAAACTCCTTCACCTCCTGTTGTTGGGGTTGTGACAAGGTGGCTGCTATTCCAACCTCCGGAATCACGCAACCAGTTTGAGCTGGTGACCAAGTTTCTGCGACTAGGGACTCTCTATCCCTCCAGGCTTTCAACAGATTAACGTGATAGATCTGTTCGGGCTTTCGCCTTCCTGGTTGTCTGACCTTGTAATTCACTTCGCTCACTTTTTCCATTATCTCGTAGGGGCCTTGCCATTTGGCAAGGAATTTACTTTCAACCGTAGGGACAAGTACCAATATCCTATCCCCCGGGGAAAAGGTACGGGTCTTGGCTCCACGGTTGTACACTCTCTGCTGTGCCAACTGCGCTTGGGCCAAATGTTCCTTCACGATGGGCATTACCTGTGCAATTCGATCTTGCATCAGGGCGACATGCTCAATCACACTCCTGTGGGGAGAACTCTCACTTTCCCAAGTTTCCTTGGCAATATCCAACAGTCCTCTTGGGTGTCTCCCATACAGTAACTCAAAGGGGGAGAATCCCGTAGAGGATTGGGGCACCTCCCTAATAGCAAACATCAAATAAGGAAGTAGACAGTCCCAATCCTTTCCATCTCTATCCACCACTTTCTTCAACATTTGTTTTAGGGTTTTGTTGAATCTTTCAACCAGCCCATCGGTTTGGGGGTGATACACAGACGTACGCAATTGCGTCACTTTGAACAATTTACACAGCTCTTTCATAACCCGGGACATAAAGGGTGTACCTTGGTCCGTAAGCAGTTCTTTACATATACCCACCCGGCTAAAAACAAGAGATAGCTCTTTGGCTATGGTTTTGGCCGAGGTATTTCGGAGAGGGATCGCTTCTGGATAACGGGTGGCATAGTCCATTATAACTAATATGTACTGGTGCCCCCTAGCGGACTTGATTATAGGACCTACCAAATCCATTGCGACCCTCTCAAACGGGACCTCAATGATGGGTAGAGGGACCAGCGGGCTACGGAAATGTGGCATCGGGGCCGACCTCTGACACACAGGGCAGGAGGAACAATAATTTTCTATGTCCTTCATCACCCCAGGCCAATAGAATCTCTGTAATACCCTCTCTCGGGTTTTCTCTGTCCCCAGATGACCTCCAAGAATGTGCCCATGGGCCAACTCCAACACCAACTTCCTGTAAGGTTTGGGCACCACAAGCTGCTCCACGGTTTCTTCTGCCCTTTTTGCCACCCGATACAGTAGGTCCTTCTCTACGCTGAAGTATGGGTAAGTGCAGGTATTATCTGGGTTCACTAACTCGCCATCTATTTCCACTACGTTTTCCGTGCCTTTATTAGGGCGGGGTCTTTTAACTGTTCTGTGGCAAAATTTTCCCTGTGAACCTCAAGATCAGAAAACTCCACAGACGGTAGGTTTTCGTCTGAGGAGGTGGGCTCCTCTCCAGTTTCTTGAGTCTCGCCTGCCAATACTGACAAGGGAAATTCTGGAGAGTCCTCACCACTCTCAGAGGAGTTCTGGCTATCACCTTCCTGGTACATAGGGGCACCAGTGGGGGGCTCAGGATCATCCCACAGTTCCCAGAACTTCGGAAAATCCCTTCCCACAATGGCATCATGCGGTAATTGAGATACTAACCCCACTGGATGAGAGAGGGTACCTTTGGGGGTCTTGAAACACACTGTAGTCACTGGATACTCTCGGGTGTCCCCATGCACACAAATCACAGCTACCTTGCTATTCCCAGAGACCTCTGTTTTAACTAATTCAGCCTTTATCAGGGTCACAAGGCTACCTGAATCCAGTAATACCACAACATTTCTACCATTAATACACATTTTGCATAAATGTTTCTCAGTTTCCCAAATGGCAGTGCATGCGACTGTCGCACACAGCGACTGACGTCTGTCCGTCAGAAAGTCACATTGCATGGGTTCCTCCACAACCGGGCAATTTGCTGCAATATGTCCCGCTTGCCGGCAGCGGTAGCAAACAATCCATTTGGCTGCCTCTTGAGCCCCTGACTTCCCAGGCTGTTCTCGCCAAACTTTGGGTAGAGCTCCCACCCTCTCACTCTCTCCACCCTCACCCCTTGGAATCCTCTTATCCGCCCCTGGGGATGGTCTGGTCTTAGGGTGGAAAGTCCGAGAGTCTCTGGAAGAGGCCGTCAGGTTCTCTGTAGCCAAGTATTTCTCTACACGATCCACAAGACCACCGGCCGTCTCTGGGTCTCCATGGCTTACCCACTTTTGGATGGCAGTAGGAAGAGCTCTCAAAAACCGATCCATTACAACACGTTCCACAATCTCTGGTGCGGACAAAGTCTCTGGCTGTAGCCACTTCCTGCTCAGGTGAATGAGATCATACATTTGAGACCTGGGGGGTTTTCCAAGCTGGAAAGTCCAGTTATGCACACGCTGAGCCCGGACAGCCAGGGTGACACCCAGCCTTGCCAATATTTCAGCTTTTAGCATCACATAGTCTTTTGCTTGGTCAGGCTCTAGGTCATAGTAAGCCTTCTGCGACTCACCAGTTAACAGAGGAGCCACCAGTCCAGCCCACTGCTCCTCAGGCCACTTTTCTCTTTCAGCAGTCCTTTCAAATGTGGTCAAAAATACCTCTGGATCATCCTCTCCAGTCATTTTTGTCAATAAACGACTCACCCCAAAGGACGCGGTATTAGTGGGACGGCTTTCCTCACTGGTCTGCGGACGTTGCTGCATTACTGCTTCCATTTGTTGTAGTCTCTGCTCTTGCTTCTGTAACAGGTCTATGAAGCGGGCCTCAGATTGCTGCTGGGCTTGTTGCTGAGCTTCCAGACTCTGTTGGTGAGCTTGCTGCTGGGCTGCAAGGCTCTGTTGATGAGCTTGCTGCTGGGCTGCGAAGCTCTGTTGTTGAGCTGCAAGGCTCTTTTGCAAACCTGCATTTGTCTGCTGTTGATTGGCATTTGCTAGAGCCAGCTGTTTCAGTATCTCCTCCATGCTGGCTTAAAAAAAAACTGCCACTGGTTCTCCACCAACTGTGGGGGGGTTAGCTCGGCAGCGGGTGTGTGTGATCCCCTGGATGGGCTCCCCACACAAAAACAGGCCCAGCAGACGGAGGTTGTGGTTTTCAAGATCAAAAAGGTGCGGTTTATTTCTCTATTTACAGTGACAAAAAAACACAGCAAAGCAAAAAGAAACATAAACAAAATAAACCCTGGTCAGCTTGACCTCTGACTAAACATGCAGGTTTCCTAACTAACAACTGGGATCAGCCTGGTGCTGTCCTAGTCCCTAAGTCCCTGGTTTAGTAAATGTCCAAACAAATAGCCACACAGGCTTTGTCTCACCGCACAGGGGTTCACTCTCCCTAGACAGTCCACACAGGTCTGGTTCCAGGCATGAGCAAACACCTAATGAAGCTGGGAGTTTTTATATAGGCCTTAAACGAGCTGACAAGCTTCAGCTGGTCTCATCAACTCCCTGCCTGCACGACGCCCAGCACTCTCCCTAGAGGTATGAATCATCCATGAGCCCACTAGCCTCAGCTGGGCTTCATCAACTCCCTCCCTAGTTGTATAAGTTGGCATAAAGCCTGAATCTGGGAGAAATATATCTACCCCCCTGGATGCAACCAGGTGACTTTACCTTCCTGCTGTCACACCATCCACAAATCATCCTCATATGGCGTTTCACACAATAAGTTAATAACTTGTTTACTGTCCCTAAGATAAGCTGGTAGTGCCTTGACTAATGGTTGTAAGTACCCGTCAATGTATTTGCCTGCTCTAGAAGTAATAGAGTCAATTCCACTTATGATGGGACGACCCGGTGGATGTATAGGGTTTTTGTGTATTTTAGGCAAATAGTATATGACGGGCAATCTAGACGAACTCTGGACTAAAAATGCTTTTTCTTTTTATTCAAAATTCCTGTGCTGAAGCCCTTTTCAACTAAATTGACAAGAGTTCTCCTATACGCGGGACGTGGGTCACCGGGTAAGGGAACGTAAGTATTCCTATCTCCCACCAGAGAATTTAACTCCTCTAAATAGTCTGTTGTATTCAAAATAACAATTCCACCCCCCTTATCGGCGGGGCAGATAACAATCTGCTTGTTTTCGCACAACTGATCCAAACCTGTCTGGAGAGATTTATTTAATTTTACATTTTTGAGTTTGATTTTTTCTAAATCTCTAAGGAGAACATCCCTAAACACTCTAACAGAAGGAGTCAAACCTCCTGGAGGGTTAAAAAGGGAAGCATTGGCCTATTTGAATGTAGGATGCCATCGGACCTAATTGAGCTAGGATTGATAGGGTTAGACATAATATATCTCTTTACGCTAAGTTTTCTACTGTACTTATGTATATCCATGTAGGTCTGAAATTTATTCAGCCTACATGGGGGGGCAAACTTTAATCCTTTGTCTAAAATAGACATTTCATCCGTAGAGAGGGTGACCGAGCTAAGGTTATAAATGCCCTGGCCCACTATACCCTTTTTCTTTTGTTGCCTCGATCTCCTTCCTCCTCTGGTTCCTCTCTTCGTTCTCTGGGTCTCTGATTTTGATCTACCCTGTGAAAATCCCCATATTGTGGATAGGGTCTATGTCGCCATGGTTCCTGTTGATATCCAAAATCACTGGGACGATCCCCTCTGGGGGGAAGAGGAGGGAGGGGAGGTGGATAATGTCTAGAGAATCCATCATTCCACATATCCCTATTAGAGGTACGGTTATCATGATAATGATCCCGGTCCCCATACGGATAATGGCTGTCATGGAGAGGTTGGAATCTATTATATACAGGCACTTGGTATCCCCCATAAGGTTCTCTACCAAAGGGGGTCCCAAATGGACCACGTATCCTCTGTCATCATTCCGAGCTGGTTGTGGTCTAGGTGTCTTATTTTTATTCCTCCACATAGGAGATTTGGGGGGGGGGCTCCTTTAGGATAGACACCCCCAGGTTTGGGTTTGGTAGAGGGGGGAGGGCCTCGGGAGTCTCTATTAGGTGATCTATACGAGACTCTTCTAAATGTACGATTCACATCGTTGGGTGCCTGAGTTTGAACAAGGGATCTAAGGGATTGGCCTAATGTCTGTCCCATCCCTGGTCCCTGGTTTGCCTCCATAGGTTCGCCCTCATTGTTCAAAAATTTGCTTTGCCAGTCAAAGACAGTCCCAGTGTTATAATCCCCTACATCTCTACTAAATTTATTTTTATTTTATTTTTTTGTTCTATTTCTTCTTTCTCTAGAGTCTTTTTTAGGTTAGTGGATCGTTCTTTATACTCTTCACTATTAACATGGGGCATTAATTTCTCTTTAATAGTTTTAATTTCGACGTCTAAGCGAGCAAGTTTACATTTCGTCCTTTGATTTAGAAATTCCAGAAATTTAACCCCTGCATCATTAAAATATTTGAACCATTCTAACACTTCAAGTTCACCTTTCTGGGGGCCCACTTCCCACCTTAGACTTCTGGGGACCATGTTATCACTAACATATTGATCTAAAAATGCTATGTCCCATTGGGTGTGGACTTCTGAAATCATGAGATTTTTGAGTCGCATGAAGAGACCTCCTAATCACCCTCTTGGAGCGGTACTCAAATACATCCATAATGAATGTTATAGGAAGAGATGGGGGAAGAATAAATGTAGAGTGCAAACAAAATTGAGTGAAAAAAATGTAAATACAAAAGCTGCAGATAAATTGTGTCAAAAAATAAGTGTAAAATATCTGGGTATTAACTGCGCTAATGTGAGAGGAAGGATATTGAAAAAATAAGTGCTAGTCACACAATGGCTGCGACAAATAAATATGTGAAACCATAAAAAAACAGCATAAAATTAAAAAATATATCGCGCCCAAATAAATGAAAAAGTGAAAATTTAATGATAAAAAATTATTAACATACACAAGTGACACAAACCATAAGGTACCAAATCACCTGAGGACACCACTACATCCACAAAAGTGAATGTAAATTATTTGAGGTAAATGGTTCAAAGTGACACAAACTAAATACCAAAAACAAAGCAATCATTAAAAATTAATAACCACCAAACAATAATAATATTACAAAAATATATGAAAGTATAAAAGTAAATACATATGTGTTAAAGTGCTTAAGAAAGTCTATATAGCGTAGCTCCAAACAACCAAAATTAAAGGGGAAGGAAGTCCAACACATATGTAGATATAAAAGGAATAATTCCTTCACACTGGAGAAAGGGAAGCTCTGAAAGATGTTTCAAAACGTAAGATGATGGTGCAAGAGAAGTGCCCCAGAAGATCCACAGAAGTCAAAAGGAGCCACATCCACCTCGATGAGTGAGTACTTAAAGATGGGTACATTACCAGAAATGATGGACCTCCACTATGGCAAGGTCTAACAAGCCTGCAGATATCACCCTCTGTGGGTACCGGAGTGGATCCACCAGATGTCAATAGGTTGAGGTCCCAATACTGATTCTTAGCGTCCGCTGTGCTTCATTCGCTGAAGCTGCTACAATTAGTCTCTCCAGACGGTGAAAAAACGAACCTCCAAGTTTGTATAAAAATACATGAAAAAGAGGAGAGGGACTCGAGTAGTGTAAAACCTCAATGTAAATTTATTCCCAGTTGCAGAGGTATACAGGTAAGCTGTTACAAAAAAGATAAAAAACAATGATTTAAAATAGCCGGCATATCAGTGCCCATCACTGCCAGCTATCAGTGCCACCTTTCAATGCCACCTATTAGTTCCACTTCTCAGTGCCCACCAGTGCCTCCTATCAATGCCCATCAGTGCCACCCATCAGTGCCACCTCTCAGTGTCACCTCTCAGTGCCCACCAGTTCCGCCTGTCAGTGCCCGCCAGTGCCGCCTTATTGGTGCCCATCAATGCAGCCCATCAGTGCAGCCCATCGGTGACCAGCAGTGCAGCCCATCAGTGCCCATCAGTGCAGCCTCATCAGCGTACAACAATGAAGGAGAAAAATTACCTGTTTGCAAAATTTTATAACAAAATATAAAAAAATAAAATTAACAATAAATAAAAACCGCAGAGGTGATCAAATACCACCAAAACAAAGCTCTATTTGTGGGGAAAAAATGATAAAAATTTCATTTGGGTACAGTGTTGTAGGACCGCACGATTCTCATTCAAAGTGCAACAGCGCTGAAAGCTGAAAATTGGTCTGGGCAGGAGGGGGGTTTAAGTGCCCAGTAAGCAAGTGGTTAAAAAGACTGAAATAAAGTTAGAAAATGTTGTAAATAGTTTTTCTCCTTCACTGATGTGTGCTGATGAGATGGCACTGATGGGCCAAACACCCCCCTGTTCGGGAGTTCTGGAACCAAAAAATTCTAGCCCAAACGGCGAACCCCATTGAAGTCTATGGGAGCCGAACAGGAAAAATCAAAAGTGCCCATCATTTTTTTAAAAGGATTGTTTTTTCAGGAGCAGTGATTTTAATTATGCTTAAAGTGCAACAATAAAAAAGAAAAATCCCTTTAACCACTTTAGCTCTCGAAGGTTTTACCTCCTTAATGACCAGGCTAGCTTTTGCGATACAGCAGTAAATCACTTCAACTGAAAATTGCACGGGTATGCAATGTTGTACCCAAACAAAATGTATGTCTTTTTTTCCCACAAATAGAGCTTTCTTTTGGTGGTATTTGATCACCTCTGCGGTTTTTATTTTTTGTGCTATAAACACAAAAAGACTGACAATTTTGAAAAAATATATATTTTTTACTTTCTGCTATAACACATATCCAAAAAAATATATAAAAAACAAATGTATTCATTAGTTTAGGCCAATATGTATCCTGCTACATATTTTTAGTAAAAAAAAAAAATCACAATAAGCGTATATTGATTGGTTTGTGCAAAAGTTACAGTGTCTACAAAATAGGGGATAGATTTATGGATTTTTTTAAGGTTTTTGATGGTAATGGCGGTCACCAATCGCTGCATTGAATGGTCCCTGGGTGCACATGTGTGGCGAGACTGGAATGCTGTCATATGACATTGTCCCAGAACAAGAGAACCCTCCTGCTGCTGTCATTATACATTACGATGGGTGGGAGGTGGTTAAAAAAAATAGAATACTGATGCTGCCACCACATCAAAGGACTGGTAAGCTTTAGTATGTTGAATTTATGCTTTTTGGGTTTAGAGATTTTTAAGGTAGAGAAGTTTTAAGAACAGGAGTAAGCATTAATGCTCCGTGCTGGTAGGAGCTTATTAAAAGTGGAATACATCACTATACCTACCCCTCGGAATAATTATAAGTATTGATTTGTTTGATATTACCGTATGAAAGAAGAATCGTAGCTTGAAATCTTGCGCTTCTAAAAGTGACATCCAATTCAGTGGAAAAAATATACGCTGAATATCAAAACTGAGATCATTGCTACTTATTTTTCACATCCTCTGAATGAAGGCTAAACTGTGCTCCAGAGCTCAAAAATGACCAAAACGATGAATACATCCTAAAGTTATTGCTTATTCAGCGTGCCTGTCGGAAAACTAAATAACACCGAATGATATTAGCAAACATCCCTTATTATAGTTAATTTAGTGTTCATTGCATAGTCAACAATCCCAACAATTTTATATTGATCAGTCTTAAATACAATGAAGTAGAAAAGCCATGTTGTTTTTGCAAATAACTAATTGCTAGAACAAGAGCCGTCTCTTAATGCTCAAGCCCTGGTATAATAAATCAATGCATGTCTTTTGTTGGTCTGTAAGCCGGAATTGTTGTATATCGATGACACCGGCATTTACCAATGTTTGCTGCTTAATACGAAGGAAAAGAGATTTATTTTCTAATAATTACAACTATAGCCAATTAATAATGTTGGCCACCTATACATTATTAGATCTTTTAGAAGATGAAGTTAAAATAGTCTACTCATGTGTTTAAAGCAGCAAATGTGTATGAAGCAGCAAATGTGACATTCACTAAACATTTACTGCACTAAGATCAATCACCGTAGTTTAAAACACATGCCAACATCAATTTTTTCCATATGTTTGACATCATGGGGGTGATTTATTAAAGGCAAATAGCCTCCAGGGCCCCAATGCAACAAAACCATGAAGGGCCCCCCTGACCCCCGGACAGGCCCTTTTCTCCAAGCCCGGTGGCGGAACATCAGGGCCCGGTCGCAAGTGGGTGGCTGCATATAAATGAACCGATTTCTCCATTTCCCCCTGCTTCTCCTCCTCTCCCTCCTGCAGGCATTCAGCGGTTGCAGGAGAAAAATTGAGAGATCGGTTCCTCTATGTTGGTTTTTCTCAATCTTTTTGCAGTCAGGGCACCCTTGAAGTATACCCCTAGGTGAATGGAGCTGCACTGCAACCACCCCGCAACTGTGTGCATTGCATGCAGTTGCAGCATAGTGATGATCCATTTAAGGGTTTAAAACAGGGGGTCAGGAGGCAACATATTGCCTCTTTACAGGCTGTCAAATGCCTCTGAAAAGCGATCTAAGCATGGATCACTTTTCAGAGGAACAGCATTTTGTTGCTGGTACTATGAACAAGCAAGAAAAAAAAATCTGTTCTGATTGTACACATATAGGGGGTCAGGATTAAATGTGCATACATACATGTAAACACACACATACATACACATGTATAAACACACACACATATACTGTATATATATATATATATATATATATATATATATATATATATATATATATACACACACATATATATAAATACACACACACATATATGTATATATGTATGAATGCACATATGCACACTCATATAAGCACATGCGCACACATACATACATAGATTATCTCACAAAAGTGAGTACACCCCTCACATTTTTGTAAATATTTTATTATATCTTTTCATGTGACAACACTGAAGAAATTACACTTTGCTACAATGTAAAGTGGTGAGTGTACAGCTTGTATAACAGTGTAAATTTGCTTTCCCCCTCAAAATAACTCAACATACAGCCATTAATGTCTAAACCGCTGGCAACTAAAGTGAGTACACCCCTAAGTGAAAATGTCCAAATTGGGCCCAAAGTGTCAATATTTTGTGTGGCCACCATTATTTTCCAGCACTGTCTTAACCCTCTTGGGCATGAAGTTCACCAGAGCTTCACAGGTTGCCACTGGAGTCCTCTTCCACTCCTCCATGATGACATCACAGAGCTGGTGGATGTTGGAGACCTTGGCTCCTCCACCTTCCATTTGAGGATGCCCCACAGATGCTCAATAGGGTTTAGGTCTGGAGACATGCTTGGCCAGCACATCACCTTTACCCTCAGCTTCTTTAGTAAGGCAGTGGTCATCTTGGAGGTGTGTTTGGGGTCGTTATCATGTTGGAATACTGCCCTGCGGCCCAGTCTCCAAAGGAAGGGGATCATGATCTGCTTCAATATGTCACAGTACATGTTGGCTTTCATGGTTCCCTCAATGAACTGTAGCTCCCCAGTGCCGGCAGCACTCATGCAGCCTCAGACCATGACCTTCCCACCACCATGCTTGACTGTAGGCAAGACACACTTGTCTTTGTACTCCTCACCTGGTTGCCGCCACACACGCTTGACACAATCTGAACCAAATAAGTTTATCTTGGTCTCATCTGACCACAGAACATGGTTCCAGTAATCCATGTTCTTAGTCTGCTTGTCTTCAGCAAACTGTTTGTGGGCTTTCTTGTGCATCATCTTTAGAAGAGGCTTCCTTCTGGGACGACAGTCATAGAGACCAATTTAATGCAGTGTCCGGCGTATGGTCTGAGCACTGACAGGCTAACCCCCCACCCCTTTAACCTCTGCAGCAATGCTGGCAGCACTCATACGTCTATTTCCCAAAGACAACCTCTGGATATGATGCTGAGCACGTGCACTCAACTTCTTTGGTCGACCATGGTGAGGCCTGTTCTGAGTGGAACCTGTCCTGTTAAACTGCTGTATGGTCTTGGCCACCATGCTGCAGCTCAGTTTCACGGTCATGGCAATCTTCTTATAGCCTAGGCCATCTTTATGTAGAGCAACAATTATTTTTTTCAGATCCTCAGAGAGTTCTTTGCCATGAGGTGCCATGCTGAACTTCACACCTGCTCCCCATTCACACCTGAGATATTGTAACACTAACGAGTTACATGACACTGGGGAGGGAGTAATGGCTGATTGGGCCCAATTTGGAAATTTTCACTTAGGGGTGTACTCACTTTTGTTGCCAGCAGTTTAGAGATTACAAAAATGTGAGGGGTGTACTCACTTTTGTGAGATACTGTATATACATGCACACACACCTCTACATACATACATGCACATACACACATACATGCACACACATACACATGCATGCACACACACACACACACATATGAAAACACACAGATAGCCTTTATAAAATCGGCAGTGCTTTATCTTACCTCTTCCTGCTGGGTACTGCACTGTAGGGGGAGACAAAGAGCACAGCACACACTGTGCTTTCACTTTAGATGTAATAAATGTGACGCGCTCCCTGCACAGTGCCAATTACAGTTCAGCTGAGGAACGGGGAGCTCGGTCTCAGCCGACCTTGCCGCTCCTCCTATTGAGGTATACAGGGCCCCCTGCAGCATGGCGACCTCAGCGACCCCTATACTTACGCCACTGCCGCAAGTTCAGTTGCTACAGAGCTATTATTTTTCTTGCATGTTGTATATTCTTCGTAAAGTCAAACGTTACCCCATTTACTAAGCTCTGGATCAACCACACCTGCAAAGTGCACATTTGCCTTTAGTAAATCAACCTTCATATCTCACTGTATACAGCTTTATTAAAGCGGTAGTAAACCGCACTTTTTTTGTATTATACCCTTCAAGGTAAAGGCATATTGTGCTAGTATGCATCACATACTAACACATTATGAAATACTTACATTAGAACGAAGCCTTCCAGCACCCGGTTGTTCTTCCGAGTTTGCATGCTTCAGCTGTCCAATTGGCCGTGCAGCGATTACGTCACTCCCGTGCTTGCGCGCGTGTGTCATGGAGCATCCCTTCAGAGTGCATGCACAGGTGATGTCACCAGCTGCATGCGGTGTGAATATCTCCTAAACCATGCAGGTTTAGGAGATATTCACTGTACCTACAGGTAAGCCTTAGTATAGACTTACTTGTAGGTACAAGTAAAAAAATCACTTTAAGCAAAGAAGGTTTTGTGAATCTATTGCAAAATTTTATCCTGGAGATCTTACTAGTAACAGCACTTCCTGTTTCAGGATGCCATGCTCTTCTTTAGTTGGCCTTTGGGCTGCCTATTAAGTCCTATAGATAGGCAACCTAATGGAAAGCTGATGACGCGCACACTGTAGGCCAGGGGTGCCCAACCAGTGGCCCGGGGGCAACATGTGGCCCGCAAAGCCTTCTGATGTGGCCCGCAACCTCCTGCTCTGGAATGGTGGGTTGGCAAGCCTAGATTGCAGGTTGCCGACCCGCCATGCCAGAGCATCAGTGTTGTGAATGAAGCCAGCAGTAGCGGAAGCAAGCAGCTGCAGAGCAGAGCCGCATAAGCCAATGCTTCCTGTATAGCACGGCTCCTATCATAGGTGGAGTGATACCAAATGCATTCTGCCCTGGGACAGCAACAGCCGGTGATACCTGAATGGAAGACTGTTATTAAGGTACGTTTTTTTACTAAAATCACAGTGTACATATGGACATATCTGTTTTGCAGTGGTTACTAGGCTACTTTCAAACTGATCTGCAGGTGTAGCGCAGTGCACCTGCAGGTTATCTGCACTGAGCCATAGACTTCTGGTTTTACCTGTGGGTTTGGTGCACTTTCAGAAAGTGCACTACACCTGCAGGATATAATAGAATTCTATGGCAAAGTGTAGCCAACCCGCAGGTATGCCACAGGTGCACTGTGCTGCACCCGCGGTGTGGGTAGACTGCAGACCATCCATTTAAAAGCAGCCTTAGGCCCCTTTCACACAATTGGTCTGACCCAATTGGACCCTCTATTCACCTCTAAGGAGCGGCAGATGTAAACAGATTTGTGTCCATTTACACCCGTCTACCTCCAATCCGATCTGCTAAAAAAACAGTAATGGATCAGTCCCCTTTCATCTGATCGGATCAGAGGGCCCATAGTGTAGAGTGGGCCGTGTCTGTTTTACATATTCAGAGTGTACACAGACCTGTCACCCGCCCACTCTGCTCATTGTGGCCCGCGACTAGTTACTAAGTCGCTTAAGTGGCCCTCACTCTTCAAAAGGTTGGGCACCCCTGCTGTAGGCTAACAACACTGCTGATATTTGTGAATGATACTAGCAGGATCTCCATGAGAGTAACTTTGCAGCACAATTACAAAAAAAAAAGCTTTTATTAAGAAAACTGTATACAGTAAGATATACAGTACATGTCAAACATACTAAAATATAGATTTAGGGTTTGCATACACTTTAAGCTCCTTTAATGTTCTGTGGAGCACTGCATTAAGTGTTATTGGCGCTGCACCAAAAGGAGATGATCACTGCTTGTAATCAAACATTAAACAGAGGAGATGATGGGTAAATGCAAGCAGCTACAGGCACAGCAGGAAGATAAACTAGAATCATAAACTAGAATCATACTGCAGGGATTAGCCAATCAAAGCAATAAGATAGAAATCAGAAGCAAGACAAAACGGAGGTAAGCATGCAAACTAAAGACACACAGTTATGAGAATCACATAGTATTATGCTAAAACAGCAAACACCAGAATCTAACATCAAAGTTTCAACAAAGACTCCGGAAAGAAGTATAAATGTCAGAGCTGAAAACAATGTACAATTGAAAATATGATGGATTTTGGTACAGTGAATTGTGGATAGAAGACATAAGACCAAGTGGGGAGAAACCTACAGAGCACCAGAAAATGAAAAATGTAATCCTGATAATTTTTTATACTTTCACTTTGCTTATAAATACCATAAGTTCAAATTGTAAATTAGGGATAGAAAGAAAGAAAGGGTTATGTATTCTCTTTAAAAATTGCAATTTTTCTTGAACTTTGGAAATGTATTATGGTAATAAGCTGTATTTATTATTTTTATTTGTATAAGGCCCTCAATGGGAACGCATTGTATAAGGCCCTCAAAGGGAACCAACTGTTGAGACAATTAAAGTGATTGTAAAGGATCGTTTTTTATTTTTTTTTAAATAACAAACATATCATACTTACATACACTAGTTTTGTACAGAGTGGCCCCGAACATCCTCTTCTGGGGTCCCCTGGCGGCTCTTGCGGCTCCTCCCTGCATCAGATAACCCCCTAGGAGAAGAGCTCTCCTGAGGGGGTTACCTTGCGGGCGCACTCCCGAGACCAGCATTTACATCCACAGACACAAACGCCAGACTTGGCCCCGCCCCCCTGCGCTCGCGTTATTGGACTCGGTTGACAGCAGTGGGAGCCAATGGCTGCGCTGCTATCTATCTTTCCAATCAACCCTGTGGAGAGAGGGACAGAGTGTCCCCGCCGAAGAGATGAAGGGGCTCAGGTAAGTAAAACGGGGGGGGCTGGTGACTGCCAGCTGTTTTTACACCTTAATGCATAGGATCCATTAAGGTGAAAAAACACGAGGGTTTACAACCCCTTTAACTCTTTGTTCAAAAGTATGAAATGTAAAATATAGCATAAAGTTCAGTTTTCAGGAGTATATTATACATAGCCCAGTGCAATTGTCAAGAGTATGAAATGTACAACACATTATATGCAGTGCAGGGCTTTGGAGTTCATAACTCACAGTTTGCAGGGCTCAGGAGTGCATATCACACAGGGTACAGGGCTCAGGAGTATATGTAATACAGGGCTCAGGAGGTCACATCACACCGAACACAGTGTCTAGGAGTGCCTATTGTACAAGGAATAGGGCTTATGGGTGCATATTGCACAATCTCAGGAATGTACACATGAAAGAGGGAAGATTCTACACATAATTTTATGAGGGGGAGGTCCCCAATATCATATATCTATCTTTATAAATGTACACACACAGATAGAGGTCTGTGGTGTCTCTAGTGAGGGTTAAGAAAAAATAGCAAATATGAGTAGAGGAGGGAAAAAACATGAGTAATGGGGGTCTCTAGACAAAATGTAATGCGCGGTAGGCCCTGATGACAGAAAGGAAAGAGTTACAGTGCTTCACTGGGTAGAACGATTTATACTACTGATTGACAGAACCTTGGGCATGCTGGATCTCTAATTGGTGAGCAGTCAGGCCACAGCTCTCTGCAGATTTATGAGGTCAGTGAGGTGCAGTGAGAGGGGGTGTATTCCCCAGTTGCTCCTCCCCTAGTCCTCAGCCCACCTCACCTTGTCACGCATCTCCCTGCCTTTTGGCTTGTGGGGTCATGCTGCTGCTGCTGTGTGCACTAGGGCTGTTGACGTGTCTATAGAGCAGGGGTGTCAAACTCAATGTCATCGTGGGCCGCATCAGCATTATGATTGCCCTCAAAAGGGCCGGTTGTATCTGTAAGATTAGATGTCCAGCGCATCCCCTCCCCATATATTATATGTCAAGAACCTTCAGAAGTTGAGTCCCCCACTGTCCCATACATCAGAGTGCTCCCCCCTTTCCTTATGCTGCTGCTGGGAAGAAGCTGGATGCATTGCTTGAAAGCAGAAAGTAAGGGTCTGGAGGAGGACCGGAGGAGCTGTATGAGAGGTGCGAGGGCCACATGAAATGGCCTGGGGGGCCAGATTTGGCCAGCGGGCCTTGTGTTTGACACCTGTGCTATAGAGGAACCCATAAACATCGGCATAATCCTGAGTGCTTGGGCAGGAGTCATGTGACAGCAATCTGCTTGCCAATCGAATGGTGCAAGATGATATGTTCTGGGAGGCTGAGAAGTACAGACCTTCTGAGAAAGCACATGGTCCTCTTTTCAGTGGGGGATTGCCTGAACAACCTGGACATAGCTAAGACAACCTGTAGGTACAAAACAAGGCCTGCATACATTTATATTAATGCACATACAGACACACCTATACACACACTTTCCACTTTAGAATCATTCCTGTATTCTAGTAGAATACAGACCCCTCCACCTGGCGAAAGTGAACCTGTTTTTTTAAACTATGTACGGCTATAAGAAATATCATCATATATGTTATGTGATCACTGTGAGATATACAGAGGAGTTCCATGTCCAAATATCATTGTTTTTTTTACTAATGATAAATGTTATATTCCATTTATAGAAACATAAAGTATGTGACTCTCCCCCGCTATAGCCGTGAAGAAAGGATTGACCTCTTCCTGAAACACGTTGGAGACATTGTCACTGCATTTATACAAAGTTTCATGAAATTTCAGCCGTCTTTGTTTTTATAGCAACTGTATGATTTACAAAACTTTTAATGAATGTTATAAAATATATGTTTTATAGAAATTCTACTTGGTGTCTAAGTTGTCTTTAAAGTCCTATTGTATTGGGGCGTGGCCGACCAGAGCTAAAGATGGACGCCTGAACTCTCTGCTCGTCAGCCAGGGGAAACTATAAAGTGACGCAGGCTGCACACATGACTCAATCCATAGCCATCCTCGCTCCAGAGACACCGGAGACCCTGTACAACATGTCCAGAAAGATGTTCACTGACTACAAAGCCCAGAAACTGACCAAGTTTCACTTCAAACTGGCAGAGCAGGTCAGTCATTACAAAGATGGCGCTGACCCGGCCACTCTACGGGACTCATACATGGACCTCCCGGATGAAATCTCTAGGATTCACCTAACTCAGGTACCCCTGCTTTGCCCGCTCACCCCCGGAGTGCGACCCCCTCCCCAGCAGCCCTGCAAAGGCTAAAATGCATCTCGATGTGCCACTGCAGCGGCCGCTGCAGGCAAAAATCGAGGCCCAGGCTTTCAACCCTCTCCTCTCCAACCAGGCCTTACATTCATCCATGGCATCTTTCCCAACCTCAGGCCAACCAGTCATTGACACCACCCTGATAGACATGCTACTCTCATTGCAGACCTCCCTAATGACTGATCTCTCCTCACTATTTACAAAAATCTCCTCAGACATCCACTCCCTAGATGATAGAGTGACCAATATTTAGAGAGGAATGAATGAGTGCACCTCCACAGTAAATTAAGTCATAGAGGTTTATGATGATGTAAGAGAGGAACAAGCATGGATGCGTGCCTAGCTGGCCGATTTAGAAGACAGGTCACGCAGAAACAATGTTAAGCTGAGAGGTATTCCTGAAACCATATTACCTGCGTACCTACCACGCTACGCTAAAGAGCTGATGCATATCATTATCCCGAAGCATCCCCCTGGGACATTATAATAGACAGAATACACAGAATTGCCAAACCATCTCACCTAGCAGCCTCAGTTCCCAGAAACGTGCTAATGAGGGTCCACTTCTTTCATGTCAAAGAAAACCTTTTTTTTTCTCAATGGATTTTTATTGCCAGATTTTTCAATGGTACAAAATCAAAGAACATGTACATGTTATTTCTAAATTAGATCAGGGTCGTTGACCACAATAATGAAAAAGAAAGGTGTAAACAATGAAAGCAGTTAGAATGTAGAAAAAGTGATGAGTATTGAACAATTAAACTGCGGTAGACCTTACAGAAGATTCCATTCAGAGTTGAAGGTTAAATGCCTTAACAAGTTCCGGAGAACTAACCCAATCAGTCCACTGTTGCGACTTTCAGAGAATCTGTGACTTATCACTATGGCGTATTGCTAGGGTCGTTTCATGTGTAAAGTGCATGTGTGTGGTGTGGTCTGGACTACGTTGTTAAGAGTGGGGGGGTCTGGGTCTTTCCATTTCCTAGAGATACTAAGGTGTGCTGCTAAGAGGATATGTGTTATGATAGTCCTCGTCTGATTGGGGAATCGGTCTATATTCAGTGATAGTAGTGCTAGGGATGGTTGTCCTCTAATTGTTAGTTTTGTGACATCAGACAATAATTGGAACACTGAGTGCCAATAATGCGTAAGTTTGGGGCATTCCCAGAATGTATGTAGTAAGTCACCTTTTTTTCCGCATTTCCTCCAGAAAGTGTTATCAAGTGTTGTGTCAAATTTGGACAATCTGTCAGGGGTCAGATACCAACAATAGGTCAGCTTAAGCGCAAGTTCCCAGAGAGCGGAGCAGCAGGTGGCCTTATAAGTGGAGTGGCAAGCCTTTTCCCATTGGGCTAGTGTGAAGTGTTGACCCAGATCTCTTTCCCATCTAGACAGCGCAGTGGAGCTAGTGAATGTAGTCTTAGATCAAAGTAAATTATAAAACAATGATATTTCTTTTTGATGAGGTATAGCGGACCTGTAGTAGATCCAGGCTTTTTGGGGGAGTTTACATGTCCATGTTTTGAGTGAGGTTAAGGCAGTGTTGGGTATGTAAGTTTAGGAATATATCAGAATTTGGGAGCTGATATTCTTTTTGTAGTGTGGGAAATGTTTTTGGTTTGTCATTGTCTGTCAGATCAGATATGTAGGTAATACCTCTGCCTTTCCAACAGGAGTAAGATGTCGAGAACATCATCTTTTGTAGGGCGTCTATAGGGATGTGAACCGTCGATTTTATGGGGTGAGTTGCGGAGATTTGCACAAATTGGGACCAAACTTTAATAGTTGCTACTATTGTCGGTGGTAGGGGGGGAGGGAGTTTCGCTCCCAGAGTGGTGGCAAATAGCCAGGAAGATAGGTTACTGCCTGGGACTAAAGATGATTCTATTTTTCCCCATAATGTGGGAGGGGGGTAGGGTAGAAACCATTCCTTAGATTGTGTGAGGATGGATGCCATGTAATAGTCTTGGAAATTAACATATCCCAATCCTCCTGCCAAGTAGGGATGAGCTTCAAGTTCGAGTCAAACTCATGTTCGACTCGAACATTGCCTGTTCGCCCGTTCGCAGAACAATTTGGGGTTTTCGTGGCAAATTCGAAAAGTCTATGGGAGAAGTCTAAAGTGATAATTTTAAAGGCTTACTGTATATGCAAGTTATTGTCATAAAAAGTGTTTGGGGACCCGGGTACTGCCCCAGGGGACATGTATCAATGCAAAAAAAAGTTTTAAAAACTACCGTTTTTTCGGGAGCAGTGATTTTAATAATGCTTAAAGTGAAACAATAAAAGTGAAATATTCCTTTAAATTTCGTATCTAGGGGGTGTGTATAGTATGCATGTAAAGTTGCGCTTGTTTCCCATGCTTAGAACTGTCCCTGCACAAAGTGTCATTTCTGAAGGAAAAAAAGTCATTTAAAACTCACTCGCGGCTATAATGAATTGTCGGCTCCCGGCAATACATAGAAAAGTCATTGATAAAAAAATAAAAAAAAACGTGGGGGTCCCCCCAAATTCAATTACCAGGCCCTTCAGGTCTGGTATGGATATTAAGGGGAACCCTGCCACAAATTTTAAAAAAAAATGCGTGGAGTTCCCCCAAATATCCATACCAGGCCCTTCAGGTCTGGTATGGATTTTAAGGGGAACTCCACCCCAAATAAAAAAAAAAATGGCGTGGAGTTCCCCCAAAAATCCATACCCGACCCTTTATCCGAGCACGCAGCCTGGCAGGCCGCAGGAAAAGAGGGGGGACGAGAGAGGGCCCCCCTCCTGAACCGTACCAGGCCACATGCCCTCAACATGGGGAGGATATCCCCACAACCCTTGCCCGGTGGTTGTGGGGGTCTGCGGGCAGGGGGCTTATCGGAATCTGGAAGACCCCTTTAACAAAGGGGACCCCCAGATCCCGGCCCCCCCTATGTGAATTGGTAAGGGGTACATTGTACCCATACCATTTCATGAAGAAAGTGTAAAAAAAAATGTAAAGAAACACACGCCGACACCTTGGAAAAGTCCTGTATTAAAAAAATAAATAAAAATTCCAGCGATGAAATCCAGTGTCCCGCGGCGATCCGATGTCCAGCGCTGTCCGTCATTGGCTGAGCCTGAGCGGACCTGATAGGGAACTTCCTCCGCAGTGTATTAAATTAATACACCCGCCCCTTCTAAAGTTCCCCATCAGGTCCGCTCAGCCAATGACATAGGTGTAAGGCTGAAGACCTGATGTGTAACGTGTGAAGGGGTGGGTCTATTCATGTATTATACTGGAGGAAGTTCCCCATCAGGTCCGCTCCTCCAATGATGTAGGCGGGGTCTGACATACGAGGGGGCGGACCTGATGGGGAACTTCCTCCAGTATAATAAATTAATAGACCGCCCCTTCTCACGTTCCGCATCAGGTCCTCAGCCTGCATTTTTGGGGGTGCTCCATGCCATTTTTTTTTAAATTTGGGGTGGAGTTCCTCTTAAAATCCATACCAGACCTGAAGGGCCTGGTATGGATATTTGGGGGAACCGCACGCATTTTTTTTTTAATTTGCGGCAGGGTTCCCCTTAATATCCATACCAGACCTGAAGGGCCTGGTAATTGAATTTGGGAGAACCCCCACACTTTTTTTTATTTTTTTTATCAATGACTTTTCTATGTATTGCCAGGAGCCGACAATTCATTATAGCCGCGAGTGAGTTTTAAATTACTTTTTTCCCTTCAGAAATGACACTTCGTGCAGGGACAGTTCTAAGCACGGGAAACAAGCGTGACTTTACATGCATACTATACACACCCTAGGTACGAAATTTAAAGGAAAATTCCACTTTTATTTTTTCATTTGAAGTATTATTAAAATCGGCAGTTTTTAAAACTTTTTTTTGCATTGATACATGTCCCCTGGGGCAGGACCTGGGTCCCCAAACACTTTTTAGGACAATAACTTGCATATAAGCCTTTATAATTAACACTTTTGATTTTGAAAGTTCGAGTCTATTGTATTTAATAGGGTTCTAAAGTTAACGCAAACATTCTGGCTGTTCGCAGGTTCTGGTGCGAACCGTACAGGGGGGTGTTCGGCTCATCCCTACTGCCAAGCGATGTTTAACTAATTGAGAATGACCGGATCTGGCTTTATTACCTTTTCAAAAACAAATTGACAGGATCAATTGAAGCGAGTTGAAGTAACTTAGGGGTATAGGGATTGGTATAGTCTGAAATAGGTACAATATTTGGGGAAGATGGAACATTTTGAATGCCGCTAAGCGGCCCAACCATGAGAACTCATAGGACGCCAGCCTGTTGAGATCTGCTTGAAACTTAGTGCAGATCGGCAAGTAGTTAGATGGAAACAACGTTTTAGTTGATGTAGTTAGTTGGATTCCCAGATACGTTATGCTGTGGTCCGCCCAAGTATATGGGAATTGCAGTTTAAGTCGATTGCTAGTGGGTACGTCTAGACCCAGGTTAAGTATGTACGATTTAGTCTTATTGACTTTGTAGTAAGAAACATCACTGAACCAGGCGAGCGTCCTTTGGCTCTCGGGCAGGGAGCGGTCAGGGTCAGTGATCATGAGGATCACATCATCTGCGAACAAGTTGATTTTATGTTCCAAGCCAGCTAGAGGTATGCCAGAGATTTTGTTGTTAGATCTTATGCTCTCAGCTAGGAGTTCCATGACAAGATTGAATATTATGGGTGATAATAGGCATCCTTGTCTCGTGCCATTCGAGATCTGGAAGGGTGAGGAGAGGGTATCTGCCGAGAATACCCGAGCAGAGGTGTTGGAGTACAAAGCCATTATCGCATCGTGTATATGTCCTGTGAGGCCGAACTTGTTCAGCACTGCCAAAATGTATCCCCAATGGACCCTATCAAATGCCTTTTCGGCGTCTAGGGATAGGAGTAGTGAAGGTAATTTGGTGGTTTCTAGGTGGTGAATAAAGTTTATCATTCGCCTAGTTCCATCTGAGGCTTGGCGACCCTTGGTAAAATCTGATTGGTCCTGAAAGATAAGGGAGGGGAGAAGGTCTTCTAGTCTGTTGGCTATGAATTTGGCGTAGATTTTTAAATCAAGGTTAAAGGGGTTGTAAAGGTTCGTTTTTTTTTTTTCTAAATAGGTTCCTTTAAGCTAGTGCATTGTTGGTTCACTTACCTTTTCCTTTGATTTACCTTCTAATTTTTTTTTTCTTTGTCTGAATTTCTCACTTCCTGTTTCTCCTCACTAAACTTCACACCATCTTCTGAGCTGTGTTGAGTCAGCCAGAACAGCTTACTGAACAGCTTACTGAGGAGGAACAGGAAGTGAGAAATTCAGACAAAGAAAACAAAGAAAAACAATTTCTTGTTCATACATCACGGGACACAGAGCAGCATAGTCATTACTATGTGGGTTATATAGATTACCTTCAGGTGCTGGCACTGGCAACTTCCAAAACAGGAAGTACCCTCCCCTATATAAGCCCCTCCCATCCGGGAGTACCTCAGTTTTTTGCCAGTGTCTAAGGTGTTGGCCAAGGTTAACATGTATTCATCTGGGCTTGTGTACAGGTTCTCTGGGCCTTAGCAAGCTATTCCGGATCCGACCAAAAAAGCTTCATAGCTAAACGGTCGGTACCCGGGCCTTGCAGAGAAGAGCAGGGTTTTGCCTGTAATGCCTCTCTTAGGAGGGCTGGACCCTGGGATCCAGAGCTCTGGTCATACCCAAAACCAAGAGGCTATCTGTGCAGGGTGCTATACAGGTCCAGGGGAGTGGAATCCTTGGGAACCCGGTCCCTGAAGGTCTAGTACAATGCCTGCCGTGAGAGGTGAAGTTTGGGCTTCTGTGGACCAAACAAAGTCCTGCGGCGGGGAAAAGGTAAGTGGGGGCCCCTCAGGAACTTGGTTCTATTGAGGGGACCCCCAAGCCTAATATGTCTTTCTGCCTGTTACCTAAAGGGTATTCCCGCTAATAGCTGTATATACCTAAGAAATCCTAGAAATGTTTTTTCATAAGGGAAGTTTTAAAAAAACTGTAAACCTGGAAATGTTTTTTCATAAAGGAGGTTTAAAAAAAAAAAAAAAAAAAAGACAAAGGTGCGGTACCTGTGTTTGTCCACTAGAGGCCGCTGTGGAACGTCTTTTTTCTTGGGACTATTCCTTCCATGGTGAAAGTCCAGGCAGATGAGTGAGCTCTCTATCAGGGAAGCTGCATTCCTCTGTCATGCTGCCAAGTAGTTTCCTTCCATCCCCGAGTCCTGGTGAAACAGGGACCCTGGCTCCTCTCCCTACATGGCGCCAAGAGCGCACACGTGCACGCGCGCGCGCGCACACATGCTTTCCTTTTATAAGGTTTAGCTTAAAAAAAGGGGGCGGAGCCTGGCGGATGACGCGCTCTGTGCGCCCAGCGCTTCTGCGCATGTGCGGGCGTCCCAGCAAGATAAAAGGACTCAGTCCACGCTGCTTGCTATGGACACAGAGCATGAAAAGGAGCTGGTAGCATGGTATAGGGGCTTACAGCGGGCGGTTGATACAGGCATCCCCAGAAAGACGCATTAGTAGACACCCACTGATGTACATAGCAGCAAATTGCATTAGACTATTTCAGTAAGGGGTGTATTGCGGCTGGAATACCTCAGCTTTGAACTAAGGAATATGCCGCCTAAAAAACTCCGAGATATACCTCTCAGGAAGTGTAGGGGGTCTCCATCGGGCTCTGAGGATCTGGAGCAGTCATCGGCACCCTCCTCCCCTGAGAAATCAGAGGTTAATACCCATAAGGAACCCCCGGGAGTGCCAGGTACTGCGGCTGTCCTCAGTCCACCTGCTCCTGCATATATAACAGAGGAGGTTTTTTCCTCAACTCTGGAGGGATTGGAGCAGAGATTGGCAGCATTGATCGCTTCTTCTCTACAGGAAAGAAAGCGCGCCAGATCTCCATCACCTCCATTAGAGTGCCTGTTGGCAGAGCAACAGTCCCAGGAAGGGACCGACCTACCTGAAGGGGATCAGGAGGAGGTTAGCTCTGTTTTTGAGGAATCGACAGTAGATGAACCATTTTCAGCATCGCAGACTGAAAGATTGTGGGTCCAGACCCTAACTGACATGGTTCGATCTGCATTTAAAATGCCTCTTGTTGAACCATCAACTACTGCTGTCTCCTCATTGGGGTCGCTAAAAGCTCCCCAGGTTAATTGCTCCTTTCCAATACATCCATTATTGGAAGGACTTATATACCAGGACTGGGAACATCCTGATAAACTATTTGTTCCGCCTAAAAGGTTTCCGGTGATCTATCCCATGGAGGAAAAGTTCACTCAGAGATGGAATGTTCCTACGGTGGATGCAGCCATCTCTTCTGTGAACAAATCACTGACATGTCCAGTAGATAATGTTCAAATGTTCAAAGATCCAGTGGATAAAAAATTGGAATCTTTATTAAAATCTGCTTTTTCCACAGCAGGGGCTGTTACACAGCCAGCAGTGGCAGCTATTGGGGTCTGCCAAGCTTTAAAGGATCAAATGAAAATGGTCCTGAGGGATTTGCCAGACCAGCAGGCCCAGGCTCTGGCTGATCTGCCTAGAGCATTATGCTTTGCGGTTGACGCCATCAAGGATTCTATCCATCAGGCCTCCCGCCTCACGCTGTCTTTGGTACATATGCGTAGGCTTCTGTGGCTCAAAAACTGGTCTGCTGAAGCTCCCTGTAAGAAGCTCTTAGTTAGCTTCCCATTTCATGGGGAACGCCTTTTTGGCGAAGACCTGGATAAGTATATCCAGAAGATTTCCAGTGGTAAAAGTACTCTCTTACCGAGTAAAAAGAGGTCTAGGGGTCCATCTTTTAAGAGGACTACCTCTCCTATCCCTGCGACGTCTGCTACTAAGCAGTTTCGACGGCCTCCTCGGTCAAACTCAGGAGGTAAAAATCAGGGACAGCCACAGGGTAATAAAAAGCCCTGGATCCGAAGAGGTACTAAACCAGCCTCCAAGTCAAGCCTATGAAGGGCTGCCCCCACTCAAACGGGTGGGGGGAAGACTTCAGTTGTTCGCAGAGACCTGGCGGGAGACGATCAAAGACAGATGGGTGCTCTCCGCAGTAACTCTGGGATACAAGTTGGAGTTAAAAGAGTCTCCTCCGTCCCATTTTATGTGGTCAGGCATGCCAAGAGACCCTCTAAAAAGAGGGTCTCTCCTATTGGCGTTAGAACAACTATTGCTCCAAGGAGTAATTATGGAGGTTCCTATGGAAGAGTGGGGGTTGGGTTTCTACTCAAACCTTTTCACAGTCCCGAAGCCAAACGGGGACATAAGACCCATATTGGACCTAAAGAGTCTAAACAAATTTCTAAACGTCCGGTCTTTCCGGATGGAGTCGATCCGATCGGTCACCGCTGCCCTACAAGGGGAGGAATGGTTAGCCTCGATCGACATCAAAGATGCTTACTTGCATGTTCCCATCTTTCCAGGTCATCAAAAATTCCTACGCTTTGCAGTAGAAGGGCGCCATTTTCAGTTCAGAGCCTTACCATTCGGTCTGGCCACAGCACCACGAGTGTTCACAAAAATTCTGGCCCCACTGTTGGCCGATCTAAGAACACGGGGTGTAACGATAATGGCATACCTAGACGACCTGTTGTTGATGGACCACTCAGTTGCCAAGCTAGAAGTGGTAATTGTCGATACAATCAAGTATCTAGAGTCTCATGGTTGGGTCATCAACCTGGACAAGTCAGCCCTACAGCCAGTGAAAAACCTGGTATATCTAGGGCTACGGCTGGATTCAGACCAGAGGAAGATTTTCTTACCTCTAGACAAGGTATCCTCTTTGAGGGCCTTGGTCCGTCTGCTTTGTGCAAAAAGACAGCCGTCCATACGCCTGTGCATGAGGCTGCTAGGAAAGATGGTAGCATCATTCGAAGCTGTACCATACGCCCAATTCCACTCAAGGAATTTACAAAGGGCCATATTGTCAGCCTGGAACGGAAAAGTTCAGGCTCTAGACTTCCCGATGGCTTTGTCCCCTTCCGTTCGGAAGAGTCTCTGCTGGTGGTTGATCCCCCAGAATCTCCAGAAGGGAAAACCCTTCAGCCCGATATCTTGGAAGGTGGTCACTACAGATGCCAGCCTTATAGGCTGGGGGGCAGTACTGGAGCAATGGTCTCTCCAGGGCAGATGGTCAAATGTAGTAAAAACCCTGCCCATCAATCTCTTAGAGATACGAGCAGCCCGGTACGCCCTAGTAGCCTGGACATCCAGACTCCAAGGGTCCCCTGTCAGAATTCAATCAGACAATGCCACAGCAGTGGCATATATCAATCATCAGGGAGGCACCAGGAGTCGTGCAGCCCAGAGGGAAGTAAGTCACATCCTGGAATGGGCAGAAAAGCATGTCCCATGTATATCAGCTGTCTTCATTCCAGGGGTGGAGAATTGGAAGGCGGACTTTCTGAGTCGCCAACAGTTATGCCCAGGGGAATGGTCCCTTCATCCCGAGGTCTTCTGAGCAATATGTCAGCGGTGGGGAACACCGGATGTAGATCTGCTAGCATCCAGATTCAACGCAAAGGTGGACAGATTTGTCTCCCGGACAAGGGATCCCCTCGCTTGCGGCTCGGATGCTCTGGTGTTCCCTTGGGATCAGTTCAGACTGATATATGCATTCCCTCCGCTACAATTGTTGCCTCGACTCCTTCGCAGAGTCAGGTTGGAGAAGAAGCCGGTGATCCTGGTGGCTCCAGCGTGGCCCCGAAGGGCCTGGTACGCGGAGATCATCAGAATGTCTGTGGGGAGTCCTTGGACCCTTCCACGTCGTCCGGACCTGCTTTCGCAAGGACCGATATACCACCCTTCCTTACTAACTCTAAGTTTAACGGCCTGGCTATTGAATCCCACATCCTAAAGAAGAGAGGTCTCTCTAACTCTGTGGTATCAACTATAATCAATGCCAGGAAGCCTGTATCCAGGCAGATCTACTATAGAGTTTGGAAGGCGTACATCACTTGGTGCGAGGCCAGAAAATGGCATCCACGTAAGTACGTTATAGGCAGAATTCTGGACTTCCTGCAGTGGGCTGTAGACAGGAAGTTTGCCTTAAGTACTATCAAGGGCCAGGTTTCGGCCTTGTCAATACTATTTCAAAGGCCCCTGGCTATGCATTCACTTGTCAAATCCTTTATGCAAGGTGTGACTTGTATTATTCCACCGATTAAGGCTCCCATATGCCCATGGGATCTAAATTTGGTTCTGTCGGTTCTGCAGAAGCAGCCATTTGAACCTTTGCGGCACATTTCCTTGGTTCTACTCACCAGGAAATTGATATTTTTAGTAGCCATATGCTCGGCTAGAAGAGTGTCGGAATTAGCCGCCATGTCCTGTAAAGAGCCATATCTGGTTATCCATAAGGACAGAGTAGTATTACGTCCTCACCCAGCCTTTCTTCCTAAGGTGGTATCGAGGTTTCACTTGAACCAGGATGTGGTTCTTCCTTCTTTTTTCCCCAAACCAAGCTCGGTAGAGGAAAAGTTATTGCATTCTTTGGATGTAGTAAGAGCAGTTAAAGCTTATCTAAAAGCCACTGCTCAGATTCGTAGAACGGATTCTTTGTTTGTTCTGCCGGAAGGCCCCAGAAAGGGTCAGGCAGCATCAAAATCTACTTTAGCCAAGTGGATTCGACAGGTCATAATACAAGCCTATGGCTTGAGAAGTAGACCGCCTCCGTTCAAAGTTAGGGCGCACTCCACGAGAGCAGTTGGAACTTCATGGGCAGTGCATCACCAGGCCTCCCTGGCGCAAATTTGTAAGGCCGCAACATGGTCTTCAGTACACACGTTTACTAGGTTCTACCAGGTGGACGTTAGAAGTCAGGAGGATGTCGCCTTTGGGCGCAGTGTGTTGCAGGCCGCAAAAGATCCTCATGCCTGATGGCGCCCAGCTTATGTATGGTGTATCCCCCCCCTCATGTGGCAAATGCTTTGGGACGTCCCACATAGTAATGACTATGCTGCTCTGTGTCCCGTGATGTATGAACAAGAAAGTAGGATTTTTAAAACAGCTTACCTGTAAAATCCTTTTCTTGGAGTACATCACGGGACACAGAGCTCCCACCCCTCTTTTGGGGACACGTATTGCTTTGCTACAAAACTGAGGTACTCCCGGATGGGAGGGGCTTATATAGGGGAGGGTACTTCCTGTTTTGGAAGTTGCCAGTGCCAGCACCTGAAGGTAATCTATATAACCCACATAGTAATGACTATGCTGCTCTGTGTCCCGTGATGTACTCCAAGAAAAGGATTTTACAGGTAAGCTGTTTTAAAAATCCTACTATTTAGAAGGGAAATCTAAGGAAAAGGTAAGTGAACCAACAATGCACTAGCTTAGAGGAACCTATTTAGAAAATAAAAAACAAACCTTTACAACCTCTTTAAGCAGTGAGATAGGCCGGAAGTTTTTCGGGGGAAGTGGGTTCTTTACCCGGTTTAGGCAGGGTTACCACCATGGCAGCGAGCATTTCAGTAGGGAAAGAAGCATATTTGGCAGTGAAGTTAAATGTTTGGCACAATGTGGGGGCTAAGATATGTTTGAATTGTTTGTAGTATTGCCTAGTGAAGCCATCTGGGCCAGGCGATTTGGAGGTAGGGAGTTTGTTGATTACCGTTAATACTTCAGTGATCGTAAAAGGGATAATTTAACGCCGAAAGCTGTGTAGGGGTTTTGGATGGGAGATTTACACTGTCTAGGAATGTTTGAATCAGTGCTTGGGAGGATTGGGTGGTGGTGGGGTCATATTTGAGATTGTACAGGTCCTCATAGTACTTACTAAAGGCGTTTGCTATGGCCTGGGGTTTAAGGAGTTTTTCGTCTGTGTGGGGGTGATGTAGAAATGGGATTTTTGTTTTGTTCCTGTGGCCTTTGACTCGTAGGGACATTTCTTTACCTGATTTGTTCCCTGTCGTATATGAGTTGGCTCTGAGTATCCTGTATGATTTTTTGTGTTTTTCAAGGAGAAGGGATCTCAACTCATGCTGCAATGTGAAAATTTTAGCTTGTAGGAGTGGGGACAGATTGGTTTTGTTAAGAGATTCAGTGGCGGTTATATCCGCTGTGAGTTCATCTAGTTCTTGAGTTCTCTTTTTCTTAGCTCTAGCTCCCAATTGGAGGAATACCCCTCTTATCATTGCCTTTTGGGCGTTCCACACCACCAGCGGGTCAGACACAGAAGCTTGGTTGAGTGAAAAATACTCTCCCAAGTGTTGTTTGATGGTTGTGGAGTAGCATGGGGTGTTGAGGAGGTAGTTATAGGCTCTCCAGATGTAGGAATTGAGTTGGGGTGAGTCATCTGAGATGTTGATACTAATGGGAGCATGGTCTGACCAGGTGGTGGTGTGAATAGTGGAGTTTGAATTTCTTTGCAGTAACCACTTATCAGTTAAGAACAGGTCAATTCACGAGTAGGTGTTGTGACGTGGCGAAAGGAATGTGAAGTCCCTCTCGCTCGCATGACAACACCTCCACACGTCATACAAATCATTGGAAGAGATAAAGGTATCTAAAGTAGAAGCATGTCTTTTAGTTCCTGCCGTTGTGTCCATTGTGTTATTTGGAACCATATTGAAGTCTCCACACAATAGCAAATGACCGTGTTGGAATTTACAGGCTGCCCGTAGAGTTTTTTTTTGAGAAAGGTTATTTGGCCATAGTTTGGGGCATAGATGGATACCAGGGTATAAGGCACATTGTTAATTGTACACTTCAAAAAAATGCAGCGACCGTCCGGGTCCGTGACAACTTGCTGCAGCGTAAAGAGAACAGTATTCCTAATAGCGATCAGTACTTTGCGCTGTTTTTTGGAGTAGGAGGACTGGAACACATGTGGAAATTGTCTATGGTGAAATGAAGGGGCAGCATTTAGGGCAAAGTGTGTCTCTTGAAAGCATAACACGTCAGAGTTATGGGCAATCGCTGACTTCCATAAAGAGGTGCGTTTTGCTGGGGGGTTTAGCCCTTTGGCATTGAGGGAGAGGACGGTGATCCCCCATGGCAAGTGAAGAAGTGGTGCTGGACAGATGCAAGTACTCACAGTTTTACGTGGTGATGTACTAGGTCTCAGGAAACCGAGTGATGTGGATGAGAAGGCTGTTATCGGCGCTTTAGTAGTTCAGGTAGCAAAACAATATCAGGGTTCTAGAAAGGTATAAAACAAGTTAGAGGTAGTGAACAACGACGTTCTATGCGAACAGTTTGTGTGTGCCTGGAGAAGTTGGAGTCACATAAACGGTATAGATAATCAAACCTGGATAAAACTAAGTAGAAAAAAAAAAAAATGAAAACATCCTACAACTGGGACTAACGGGTGCGTCAGCAACAGACAGCTCGGTTGAGAAGCTGACCAAGAACGGGGGAAAGTTCAGCAAGCAGATGTTGGAGCGCATGACCAGACCGGACTAGTAAATTTGCTCAGTAAAGTGTGTTTGGGCTAGGCTCTCAGAGTTATTTGCTTTTGTACTTCTCCCGTCCAGGACCAAAGGTAAACGGGTTCGGGATCCCGTTAGGGTTCGGATGATTGTGGGAGGGTTCTGGCAGGATTCACCAGGACTGCAGAAGTTTCATGCCCCCCTCTAAGGTAGAGATGGTTTGGGGTATGCCATTGTAGGTGGCCAAGATGGTCGCTGGGTGGCGCCATTTGTATGTAATTTTGTGGTTATTCATGGCTTTCATGATTTTTGCCTCCTCATTTATATGTATGTTGAGACAAGTCCGCATACAGCTGGATGTCTGAGTATGGCGCTGGGAGTGGAGATATTTCCCTGGCTTTCATAAGAATCTTTTCTTTAGCTTGAAAAAAGTGAACTCTCAGGAGGACATCTCGGGGTATATCCGCTTCAAGATGGCGGGGCTTAGGAAGTCTATGGATGCGGTCTATAGTACGTTCAATTGGGGAGAGCTCTGGAAGCATACTAGAAAACATTGTGCTGGCAAAGATGTGCAGCTATTTGGGCTGGACGGACTCTGGGATCCTGGGGATTTTAATATTATTGCGTCTGGAGTGGCCCTCATGGTCCGCAAGCTTTGCTTTGATCCAGAGAGAGTCGTCCTTCTGCTCAGTGTATGCATCCACCAGCTCATTAACTGTTTCGGTGCATTCCTCCATTTTATTTTCCATAAATTGCATCCTATTGTCCATGTGTTTAATTTCTAATGAGAATTGATTAATCAGGGAGGATAGGTTAGTCATGAGAGAAGATTGTAAAGATAGGAGCATATACAGTACTTCATAGTGGTGTCCAGCACCGGTTGCCCTGAGGTTGGAAATTGTGCTATAGAAGACTGAAGTGAGGAGATAGCAGAGTCATTAGGTAGGCCTGTACTCACTGCTCCTGAGGCCTGGTCAGGAAGATCCATCTGCATCCTCGATTTCGCTGGGCTCTGAGATGCTGGAGTTGCAGGCAAGGAGTCAGGAGGGAAGGAGGGAAGCATCCCAGTGTATTTCTTGTGGATGAGCTCCAGGTAGGCCCGTGCAGTCTATGAGTGTCGCGCTAAGTCTCCGGCGGTGCCATCTTGGCTTATGCTTTGCGAGTGGCGGGGCTGGAAGGAGAAGTGATCATGGCACTGTGGGGCTGGATAGCACGGTGATTGTGCCCGTTTGTCGCTTCTAGTCCGGTCAGGCTGGCGGAGCTCACCGCTTAGGTGTCCATACCAGTGCGCACGCAAGCCACGCCCCCCCAAAGCAAACTTTTGATGGGGTCAAAACTAAATCACTCTTGGCCGCTCCCTACACGGGGATCCAATTCTTCCCAGACCTGTCCAAGTACACGCTCCAACTAAGACGCCAGCTGAACCCAGTCACCAAAGGTCTTCAAAACCATAAAATACAACATAAATGGCACTATCCAGCAACTCTCCTATTCACGAGAAATGGACAATCCCACACCATAAGTGATCTTGACAAAGGGCTGCATCTCCTCCACACTTGGGGAATCATACAGGAACCTCTCAAGACAACTCAGCCACACAGAGGAACAACCACACCACACAGAAATCTGGACCAAAACTGCAGCTAAATAGTTTCCACAATTTTTGCCAAGATGTTCCAAAAAACACCATTACAGCTCCCCTAAACTCTGACGAATTGAATCTCTCGATTCTCAGCTCCCCTTGTTACTAACTGTTTTTACCCCCAATTAGAGGTTAAAGCGGTGCTCTGCACCACCTCTACAAACCTTTTTACAGCTAACTAGAGTTTTGTTCACTAACAGTTTGCTAATCAATTTTTCCACTGTTGTGTGTGATTAACTTATTGCTCTATTCGCAGCTCTATTAACCATCCTTCTGACAAGCCCTCGGACTTCCGCTCATCTCTTATGCCGTCTCCTACGCAGGTACCTTCAAACCCTGAACCTCGGCGACTAATGCTCCATACACACGATCGTTTTTCATGCCGTTAAAAATGCAATTTTTCAAAATGGGCATTAAAACCGATCGTGTGTATGCTCCAGAGCATTTTTAACGGCGTGAAAAACGGCCATTAAAAATTTCAAACATGCTCTATTTTTTCACGTCGTTTTTTCATGTCGTTTTTTTTAACGACGTGAAAAATGATGGTGTGTATGCTTTGACGAGGTGAAAAAAAAACGCGCATGCTCAGAATCAAGTATGAGACGGGAGCACACGTTCTGGTAAAACTAGCATTTGTAATGGAGATAGCACATTCGTCACGCTGTAACGGACTGAAAAGCAGGAGGCTGAAAAGCGTGAATCGTCGCTCAACAAACTTTACTAACATGAAGGGTGGCACCATCCGAACTGAACTTCCCCTTTATAGTGTCGTCGTACGTGTTGTATGACACTGCGCTTTGCTTGAACGTTTTTTAAAATGATCGTGTGTACGCAAGACAGGCTTGAGAGGAAACATGAAAAAAAAACGACAAGAAAAACGTCGGTTTAAAAAATGGCATGAAAAACGATCGTGTGTACGCCGCATCACTGTACACACGATTGGATTTCCGATGGAATAAAATCCGATGGATATTTCTGTCGGAATTCCGATGAAGCTGACTTTCATCAGTCTTGCCTACACACCATCCGACAAAATTCCGACCGTCCAAAACGCGGTGACGTAAAACACTCCAACGAGCCGAGAAAAATTTATGTACAATGCTTCTGAGCATGCGTCGACTTGATTCTGAGCATGCGTGGGTTTTTTCACCGATGGAGTTCCCCACAGATGATCGGAATTTGCTATTGTTTTTTTTTTTGTCGATCGGTAAAATTTAAAACATGTTCTATTTTTTTACACCGATGGAAAAAAGACTGATGCCCACACACGATCGTTTCTTTCCGATTAAAAAAGTCCATCGGTCTTTTTTCATAGGAAAAAACGATTGTGTGGACGCGGCATAAGTGTTACTACATCCAATCCACTAATCCTACACCCACAAGATGCCGCTCACTATCCTATCACTGAATATCAACGGGCTAAATCACCCAGCTAAAAGGCACTCACTCTGGAAAACCGCCAAGGCTCTCCACAGTGATATTCTTTGTGTTCAAGAGACTCACCTATTGCCAACAGACTCTTCCCTATGCAGCAACCACCAGTTCCCACACATCTTCCATGCCTTCCACTCTACTAAATCTAAAGGGGTCATGGTTGCAATCAGACATACTGTGGACTTTCAATCATCTAATGTACTACTGGACCCTGAAGGTCGCTATATAATTTTAATATGCACCATCAACCGAGTATCATATACTCTTTTTATTGTCTACGCCCCGAACTCCCACCAAATTAAATTTCTTTATAAAGTGCTGCGCATCGCCAAACCCATCCAGAAAGGTCAACTAGTAATTTGTGGAGACTTTAACCTGGTCCCCAACATCGTCATGGTTACCACATCCGCTGCGAAGAGGCGAGACTCGCCACTGAAAAAATGTATCTCTGCACATGATCTCTTTGACGTCTGGTGTTGTCATCATGGATCTGAGAGGGACTTCACCTATTACTCCCCCAGACACAATTTATACTCGAGAATTGATTTGTTCTTAACCGACAAATGGCTGTTACAAAAAATTTGTGCGCCTGTGATCCACACCACAACATGGTCAGTTCACACCCCAATCTCAATTACAATTGAAGACTCCAATCTACAGCGAAACACGTTTCTCTGGCGTGCAAACAACTATATACTTCATCACGATAAATATGCACCAGAGATCTCTGATCAAAATACAGAATTTTTGTCACTAAACAAGGGCTCAGTGTTTGAACCTGGCGTGGTGTGGAGCACACATAAAGCTTTTATGAGAGGAATGCTGATAAAACTAAGCTCTTTTCACAAAAAGAAGAGGATGCAGCATTTAGATGAGCTAACGTCTCACATAGCAACCCTAGAACTACAACATAAAGCCAATCCTCAGGCCCCACAGACAAATCAACTGCTGTCCCTTAGACAAGAACTAAAAACACTGCTCCTTCACTCCTTTCAATTCCTTCAACGTAAGTCGAAAGCCAGTACATACTCCACCTCTAACAAGGCAGAAAAAAGACCAGCACAACACCTCAAAGGCAAAAGATCCAAAATACGCCAACTTTACCACCCCCCATACAAAAATCCCTCTGACGAACCCACAAGACATAGCCAACGCATTTAGCGACTACTACAGTGGCCTATACAATCTAAAACAGGACCCCCAAACTCCACAACCCTCCCAGGATGAAATTAACCAATTTCTCCAAAATATTCACCTACCAACTTTGACTGACAATCAAATTGCGACCCTCAATGCCCTGTTCACAGAACGGGAAATTCAGGCAACGATTGACTCACTCGCCAGAGGGAAAGCACCAGGACCTGATGGTCTGTTGGGAGAATACTATAAACGATTCTCTACACACCTAATCCCACATCTCACAGAAGTATTCAACAATGCTGCCTCCCCTTCTAGATTTCCAAATGAATACCTAAATGCACTTATAATAACGATACCGAAGTCAGGGAAGGAGCCGAACATCCCCCAACATTTCTGCCCAATATCTCTTCTCAACCTCGATCTGAAAATTTACGCTAAAACTATAGCAGCGAGATTACTAGACATTATGCCCACCCTCATACACAGACTGGGTTCACTAAAGGTAGTCAGGCACCAGATGCCACTAGAAGGATGATTAAGCTAATACATCATGCAGAATCCAGCGGAACGCCTTCTCTGCTTCTATCTTTGGATGTAGAGAAGGCGTTCGATAGGGTGCATTGGTCATACCTCAACATGGTTCTCCAAAAATGTGGTTTTAGGGATCACATTCTTAGCGCCATCATGGCAATATATTCTACCCCTTCGGCCCAAGTGTTCACGGAAGGCATAATCTCCCAACCATTCCCCATCACAAATGGCACGCGTCAAGGCTGCCCATTATCCCCGCTCATTTTTAATCTGCTCATGGAGCCTCTGGCAGAACACATCCGTTCCAACCTCACTATCTCAGGCCTACAGATAGGCAACTCTTCTCACAAAATCAGACTCTTTGCGGATGATGTCATACTGATCCTCACTAATCCGACTTCCTCCCTGGCAGAAGTACAAAACATACTAAACTGATTCAGCAAGGTTTCATATTACAAAGTAAACGCAACCAAATCATTCATACTAGACATAAAGCTGGACGCCACAACAAAAAAACTACTTCAACTACAACACCCCTTCACATGGGCAGATAAAGACATCTCTTATCTAGGAGTTCAACTACTCATGCCGTGTACACACGATCATTATTCACGGCGGTTAAAAAAACGCCGTGAATAATGACATTAAAAACGAGGGAATGGCTTGTTCCCCACACACGGTCGTTTTTCACGTCATTTTTTCTCTTGTCGAGAAAAACGACCGTCTGTGGGCTCCGCGGCAGTGTTTCCCTATGGGAAAACTGCCGCAGAAAAAATGTCGGAAAAAACGACGAGAAAAATTAGAACATGTTCTAATTTTTCTCGTTGTTTTTAATGCCGTTTTTCTCGTCGAGAAAAACGACAAAATGCCCACAGACATCGTTTTTCTCGTCAAATGGAAAAAAAAATGTTTTTCTCGACGAGAAAAACGGTCGTGTGTACACGGCATAAGATCAATAAAAATTTCTACTCCTCTAACTTCTTACCACTCCTTCATAAAATCCAAACAAAATCACATCAAATAGCGAAACATGAACTCTCCTGGTCGGGGAGGCTAGCAGCCTTTAAAATTACATGTCTCTGTATATCATGTTTCTGTATATATTCTTTTGCATTTATATTTAATTCAAATTATAATAATAAAAATATTGAAACAAAATTATATGTCTCTCTCAAATATTCTATTTCTTTCGAACCCTTCCCATACCCATACCCTCCTTATTCTTCAGATCCCTCCACAATATTCAACAAATTTCTCTGGGAAAGTAAAAGACCCAGATGTGCACACCTAAAATTGATTAAACACAAATTGGCAGGGGGCACAGGATCCATATAATTTGAGGACTATTATTTAGCAGCCATACTTGCCCAACTACCTGGTTGGTTCCAACCCCTCCAAAGCTCTCTTTGGGGCCAAGTAGAGAATCTTTCCCTCATCCGTCCTAATCTAAAAAACTGGTTATTGAGTACCCCTCTAGGCGCCATCATTCCACCCTCCATCTCCCCAACCATGAAGGCTTCAGTCCATGCATGGAAAAAAATTACTACCCTCTCTGATTACACCCTCTCCATGCCACTTTACCATATTCCTTTAGCGTCCCTTCACTACTTAACTCCAGATCTAACGCTATCACAATGGACCCTCAAAGGGATTCATTACCTACAAAACCTACTACAGGGTAATCAACTCAAATATTTTTCCCAACTACAAGCAGAATATGATTTGCCCTCCTCAGAACACTTCACGTTCTTGCATATCCACCACTGCCTAGGTAAAATACCCCTTCCCGCTACAAAATTCACCCAAAGACTTTCTGACTATTTAACAAACCCTGCTTCCAAAACCAAAGGCATTTCTTATTTCTATAACCTCCTCCATCAAAAGTACACCTTCATCAAGATGACTGATGACCCCACATCACAAATGAGAATCTGATCTAGCACACACCTATACTGACACACAATGGCAAGATGCATTCAAGTCCATCTACAAAGCCACAAAATGCTCGGCCCTCTGGGAACTTACACAGAACATTTTGCTACGGTGGTACATGACACCTGCTAAGCTGGAATTATTCAGCCCCCAAACCCCCAATACGTGTTGGAGATGTATATCCTCCAAAGGAGACATGCTCCATATTTTCTGAACATGTCCCTGCATCCAGAGATATTGGGAAGACATCTTTAAACTTGTCTCAACCATAACCAACCACACAATTTCCCCCTCGCCTGAACTTGCACTACTAAATCTAAACATATAAAACATCCCTTACCCCCTCAAACATATAACAACCCACATACTTTTGGCCTCCAGACTCAACATAACAAGACAATGGGGGGGCGTGTCCGGATGTGAAGCAGAGAAGACGTGCTGGTCCTGAGCTTTGCACTCCCGGTGACAATCCTTTGCCATCCTTTGCTTATTTCACTTTGGTGAAACTTCAAACTCCCTACATCCATCCCTGGGCATCTTCTTTCGCAGTCCCAGCTGGTTTTGCGGTGTTTGGTTGACTATATCCGTACCAGGCTTGCAGCTAATTCCACACTGCCGAGGCCCACCGCCATCTTGAGGCCTGCGGAGCCTCCTGTATACTCCGAGCTTGGCTGCCGTGACCCGCAAGATAATCGGGCGCTCCATCCCTACCCATCAGCCATCGCACCTCCGGAGGTATACAGCGGATCTACAGTGGGAAAGAGTCATCAAGGGTTCCCTGAAGGATGGCTCCCTAATCCTGCGGCCCGACGCCATCTTGAGGCCTGCGGATCCAGCTGCATCCACCCCTCTCAGGTACTGTGAGTCCCAGGACACTCACCCATCCCTTACTATCTTTCTCAAGCCGATACTCCTGGTGGTGACTGTCCATCTTAACATTGGCTGAGATCTGACACCTGTCCTTGGTGGGGAAGCTGTGGCCCAAACGGAGTGGAGCCGTTCTCAGGAAAGTCCGTGGCTTCGGCCTACTCCCGGAAGACGGCGGCCATCTTGCTACACCTGAAGTCTAACTACACCTGATTTCACTCTATTCCAGCCCCCCTGACGCCCAGCTCCCTCTCTACAAGGCATAGTGAACCGCTCATACTACAATCCTCTTCTCACAGCCATTACAGGAATCCCCTTCTTAACTGGCAGGTGAACCCAACAAGTGCATAGCGGCCATCTTACTACAACCTGTAGTTCATTCACAGCCTCTGTATCTCTCCACTACCTGACCGACACATCCCCTTGTCATCAGAGTTTCTCAGTTTGCACAGCTAGTCCCCCTGCTGAATCGGCACCGCATACACGGCCCCTCTAGGGCAGCTAGCTCTGCATGGCGCTAAGGGGAAGCACTTGAAATGAACTCCGTCTAGCACTCGGGCTAAAAACAACCAGCAATGCCATCTAAAGGCTCTGCCTCCCATTCAACTTTAGGTAAACGATCCGCAAAATCTTCAATTCTACATCAAGCCACTGTAGGGACCATCAAACGATTCCTAGCAGCGGAACAAGAAAGCCCCAGCTCTCGGATCAACAAAACCAGAGCCTCGAGATCACCTATCTCTCCAGCCTTGCACGCCGCCTCCGCCCGCGAAAGCACATCTGCCTCATCCTGCGGTTCGGAGTTAATGGAGGACCCCGGCTCCGCCACAGGCTCAGACATGTCTTCTTTGGTGAGTGAACTCGAGAAAGAGATGGCGGGTATGTTTCACAATATGGAAAAATCTATCAAAAAAGGAGATTTCCGCGGTTAGGGCGGACATGGCGCACTTACTCGTCAGAGTAGAGGAAACAGAACAGCGCCAAGACTCACATGAAGTTGCCATTAAAGAACTGCAGGAGACTGTCACCCAATTAGCGTATGCGCACAGGGCCTCATTATACAAACTCGAGGATCTCGAGAATCGCAACCGCAGAAACAATCTGTGTATCTGCGGACTGCCGGAAGCGACCAAAGATAATGATCTAGAACCCTCGATCCGAGGCATCTTTAATACCATTTTAGGTATTCCGGTTACAGATCCTCTGCAATTTGACAGCGTTCACCGCGCCTTGAGGCCTCGCAATTTCTCCTCTGACCAACCCAGAGATGTGATTTGTCATCTCTATTATTTCAAAGACAAAAACGCCATCATGACCAAACTGTGGAACACCCCTAACATTGACTTTGATGGGGCTACCTTAACATATTTTTAGATATAGCTAAGGAGACGCTGCAGGGCTTTAAAGCCTCTCTTGGAGCAACTGAGGGGTGATGGAACTAACTAGCGATGGGGTTTTCCTGCGTGCTTAATAGCTACTAAGAATTAGATATGTGCACTGCCGAAAAATTAATTTTTTTTCGTGTTTTTGATTTTTTCGGAAATTCATGAAATTCGAAAAAAATATTTTTTTCGTTTTTTTGCTTTTTTCGGAAATTCGGAAATTCTAAAATTCTGGAAATTCTAAAAATTTGTTTTTTTTGTTTTTGTTTTTTTGTTTTTTTTCGGAAATTCGGGAAATTTGAAATTCCGAGATTCGGAATTCCGAATTTCCGAATTCAGAATTTTCGAATTCAGAATTTTCGAATTTCCAAAAAAACGAATAAAACGAAAACAAAAAAATACGAATTTTTAGAATTTCCGAAAATCCGGAAATTCTAAAAATTCGGAATTCGGAAATTCACCTTTCCAAGTTTCCCATTTTCGAATTTTAGATTTTCGAAATTTCCAATTTTCGAAGTTTGCAATTTCGAATTTTCGAATCTCGAATTTTCGAAATTTCCGATTTTCTAAATTGGAATTTCCAAATTTCGGAAATTCGGAATTTTGAAAATTCGAAAATCAGAATTTCCAAAATTACGAAAATCCGAAAATCCCAAAATTCGTAAATTGAAAAATTCGGAAATCCGAAAATTCGTAAATTGAAAAATTCGGAAATTCGGAAATTCGAAATTTCGGAAATCCGAAATCCGAAAATTCGGAAATTGAAAAATTCGGAAATTCGGTAATTTCGGAATTAACAAATTTCTCTAAATTCGTGAAAAACTAATTAGAAACTAAACAAATTGCACATGTCTACTAGGGCGGTGCAGCGCACTGTCGTCACTAATACGTGACCCCGCTAGCACGGGCGAACGCTTTCTTTTATGCCGGCAATTTTGAAATTATTTTAATCTTTTTGTTATTTACTTGTATACCTCTGGAATCGGAAATAATTTTTTTTTTTACTGAGGTAATACACTATCCGAGTCCCTCTCCTTTTCATGTAATCCACAAACCTGGAGGTTTGTTTGTTTCATACTATCTGGGGAGATCAATCAGCAGCAGCTTCAGTGAGTGAATCTGCACAACGGACGTCAATAATCTACACCGCGACTTCAACTCAGTGGAATTTGGTGAACCCACCCTGGTACCCCGCAGAGGGTGATATCTGCAGGCTCAATAGACCTTGCCATAGTGGAGGTCCACCATTTCTGGTAACGTACCCACCTTTATAGTTTTCACTCACTGTGGTGGATGTGACTCCTTTCTGGCTTTTGGTGGATCCTCTGGGATATTTCTCTGGTATCATTATCCTTCGTTGAATCATCTTTCAGAGCCTCCTGTTTTTCAGTGTGACAGAAATGTATCTCTACCTGTGTTGGACTTTATTTTTTCTCTGCAACTATATGGTTGTTTTGAGCTAATTTACAGGGACTTTCTCTCAGCACTTCTTCACATATGCATGGAACTTTACATGTTTATTATCATCAATAATTTGTGATATTATTTAATCCAATTGACTGATTGATTTGTATATGTTATTTAATTTTTGTCAGATCAAAATTATTTATTTAAATCAACTCACAGTTTATTGTGTGGATGAAGTTGGATCCACAAGTGTTTTAGGTTTGTGTCACTTGTGGATGTCACTATTTTCTGAGTATTTGTTCATATTATTAGATTTTTCACATATTAGGGTGCGATAATTTTTAATTTTTCATGTTGTTTTGTATGGTTTCATTTGTCGCAGCCATTGTTTGATTAGCACATTATTTCATTACACTTTATTCTTTCTAATTAGCGCAGATAACACCCCTTGATTACACATGTCTACTAGGAATGGCCGCTCCTCCACATTGCGGTTCCCTGAGGACCTCCCTACCTTTCTTCAGTATCTACACCTGCCACACATGGAGCTGCCGGGCTGGCAGAACCCCATACCCACTTTTTCTGCTCCCCGATCCTCCCAAAGACGGAAAACCCCAGCCAAACAAAGGCGTGTTTCTACTCCAGGTTCATCTCAGAAAAATGGATGAGATATTTTGCTGCATACATTCATCTCCCTTGCTACCTTTTCTCCCTGTATGGATGGTCGCCTACGTTTCAATTTCAAATGTTTTCTCTTCCATATCAAGAGTCTGACTCTCTGGTATATCCCTGAAGAACTGTTATGATCATATTGGGTTTATTTTCTTTAATTTTTTTACTTTTTTATAATTTTAATTTTTTTATATACCACTTTATTTCTTGATCATCTTATGTAGAGAGACGACTCAATATTTGGAGAGTGTTGTATTCATGTTCTGAACATTGCTTGTTCCTACAAATGTTATTTTCACCTTTTTTACAGGCCGTTTGCTGACGGAGCCTAATGCTCCCTGTTAATGCCCTTTCAAAGGTGTTTGCAGTCTTTATTTTCTCCTTCTTAATTTTTGCCTAGAACCCTTCCTGGCTGCCTGCTCCCCTCATCCCCACTGGGACCACCGCAGATTTCTGCATGAACCTTACTTCAATCCCAATTGTTCTACAGACTGCAATAATGTTTTTCATATGTATTTTTTTTCCTCTTCCTTTTCCCCTTCTTTTCTGGCTTTTCTTAATCCCCTTCTTTTTGTCCCTTTTTCCCTTCCCCTTTTGTACTGCTGGCACGCATGGTTGTATAAACTACTGGTCCACTTTTCACTGATGACATGGCTACTCTAAAGATCATCTCTTATAATGTAAGAGGCCTTAGTGTGGCCGCAAAGAGACATCAAGTGTTGCGAGAATTGAAAAGTTCTGCCTGTTCTATTGCTCTCGTTCAGGAAACCTACTTGACTCATACCACATCTGTAAAATTATACTCACAACACTTTCCACAATGGTACTACAGTTTATCAGACACTAATAAGGCCAAAGGAGTAGCCATTGGATTCAGTAAAAGTGCATCATTTTGTTTTACTGACATGTTAGCGGATGATCATGGTCGCTTCCTTTTTGTCAAAGGATATATTGGTAATACTAGTTGCACTGTAGCTAATGTCTACTGTCCCAACCACAACCAACCCGCTTTTTTACTCAAATCCTTACAAAACTTTCACAATTTGCTGAGGGGATAATAGTCTTTGCGGGGGATATAAATATGCCTCTAGATCCCACTATAGATACTTTCCAAGGTCGTTCTAGTATCCCATTCAAAAGATTAGCACAAGTTAAAAAAAAACTCCTAGATCTTCAACTTATGGACGCTTGGCGTCTTCTGCACCCTAAAGGAAAAGATTACTCCCACTTTTCTAAAACACGCAATTCTTACTCCAGAATAGACAATGTTTTCCTGGATCATTTTCACCTCCCTCTCCTATTTTCAGCCTGCATTGGGACTGCTACTCTTTCTAATCATGCTCCTGTTTCTGTATGCTTGACCATGCCCGATTTGCCTTATCGCCCCAATAATTGGAAGCTTAATGACTCTCTTATCACTAACTCAACAAAGGTTTCCATTTTATCTACTGCTTTATCCCAATACTTTAAAGAAAACTCTGCTTCAGACACCTCCCCCTCTGTTTTATGGGAAGCGCATAAGGGTTCAATGAGAGGTAATCTTATTGAATTGGGCGCAAGGAGAAAGAGTGAGCATGGTCAGCAGCTTAAACAGGTCTTACAACAAATTGCTGAACTAGTTAAGAGACACAAACTTTCTTTACACGCCTCACACCTTGAAGCTCTCACCCTTAAGAGAGAAGAACTCAAAACTCTCCTCGCCCTTGAAACTAAGAGGAAATTTCATTACATTTCCCAAAAAGTATATGAATGGGGTAACAAACCGGGTAAACAATTAGCTAGATCCCTCACAGCCAAAAAAAACTCTATCCTTTATACCCAAAATAAAATTGCCATCAGGGGATTTAGTACATACTACCCCCCAAATTTCGAAGGCCTTCAGGAAATTTTACGCTGACTTATATGATATTAAAGGTAGCCTGGCTTCTTTATCATTATCAGAAAAGCGTAAACGTATTCTTACCTATCTTAGGGAAGCCAACCTCCCAAAATTGTCGAAGTTGACCCTCAACGACCTGGAAGCCGATTTTTCCATTGAGGAATTTTGTTGCGCGCTAAAATCCTCTCCTTCCGGTAAAGCCCCTGGTCCTGATGGTTTCACCATCCTATACTATAAAACCTTTAGTGACATTTTACTTCCCCATATCACAGCTTATGCAAATTCAATCTCCCATAAATCTGCCCTTCGCCCGGAATCCCTTTCTGCCCACATTACCGTTATTCCCAAACCTGACAAAGACCCTACCCTATGTAGTAGCTATAGACCCATCTCCATTCTTAATGTTGACACCAAACTCTATGCCAAGGTTATGGCAAATAGACTGCTCCCCCTTTTACCCAAGTGAGTTTCAGCTGATCAAACTGGATTCATTCCTAATAGAGAGGCTATAGATAATTCTCTTCGCACTCTGTCCTTGATCCACTATGTTCTCAGGTGCTCCCAGTAAACCCTTCGTCTTTCTCCTAATGCTGAAAAAGCATTTGATAGGGTGGACTGGGACTACCTTAGAACTACCTTTCGATATTTTGTCCTTGGCCCCAAAATGTTCTACCATATTTCCTCTCTCTACTCCAACTCCACCACGCAAATACGTATAAATGGCTCCTTAAGCGACCCCTTTACTTTACATAACGGAACCAGACAGGGATGTCCTTTATCCCCCCTCTTATTTGCTTTTCCCTTGAACCCTTTTTGCCCACAATTAGACACAATAGGAATATCCATGGCATCCAAGTTGGTAGTAGACTCCATAAATATGCAGCCTACCCTGACGACATTTTTTTTTTTTTGTTTCATAACTTTTTATTAAATGAATACACATAGAAATACAACATTGTATACATACAATATTAGAAGTATACAGTCTTATGTAAGTAACAGTGTCATTTATACAAATGCATATAATTAACTTTAATATATGGCTATTCGCACGTCATTTATAAGATGTAAGTACAGAAAAAGAAAATTAAATAAAAGGAGAATGTGCATAGTTTTATCAAAATATACATTCAGTTTTTACTGAGTTACTATTATGATACTATATTAAAATATAAATGGGATATGGGGAGGAGGGAGGAAGGGGGAGGAGAAGGAGAGGAAAGAGAAGGAAAAAAAAAACAACTTCAAATGTGGGGGAGGGGAAAGAACAGTGGGATAAAGAGCAATATGTCTAAACTTCTATCAGATATTTTAAACTATTAAATGTTGAGCGCTTTATATTCTGAGGTGTTTTTGAACTCAATCCAGTTGTACCATGTCGCAGTAAATCGTGTTATTTTTTCCTGAGCTATGCTAATAAGTTCTTCAATTTTTTCGATATTGTTTATTCTACGGAACCACTCTTTTTTTTATGGTGTGGTGTTCGATCGCCAGTGGCAGTGTCTGGCTGCATTTATCATGAACATTGCCAGAGATTTCAGAAATCATTTCTTAGGGATCGAGCTATAATGTAATAGATACTGTGCTGGATCCAGATTAATGTTTTCTGAGGTGATTGATATAGTAGTGTCGTGAACCATTTTCCAGAAGGACTGGATTTGTGGGCAGGACCACCATATATGTATCATCGAGCCCTCCTCCTGTTTGCATCTCCAACATTTATTAGAGATTTGTGGTGAAAATTTATGAAGTAAAGCGGGAGTTCTATACCATCTAGTAACAATTTTGAAACAACATTTTGTTTTTCATCCAACAACCACCCATTTCATTGCCAAATTTAATGTATGAATTCTCTACCTTCCAAACGCTATCTAACTTTAAAATTAATCTGTCAAAATCTGAAATTCTAAATATTACAGTTCCCCAATCAATAGCTGATCAGTTAAAGCTCCTATTCCCCTTTCGCTGGGAACCCTCACGCATGAAATACCTCGGCATATACCTTACCCCTCACCTTCATTCCCTTTTTAGGCATATTTATATCCCTCTTCTAAATACCATCAGAGCTGATCTTAGGAAATGGTCTTCCCTCTCACATTCATGGCTAGGTAAGGTTAATATAATCAAGATGAACATACTCCCCCGCATGCTCTTTATTTTACAAATGATCCCCTTAAAGGTTCCCATAGGCTTCTTTATTCTATTGCCGACCATGATCACCTGCTTTATATGGAGAGACGGTCATTCCAGGGTCTCCAGGGAGGTCCTTTTTGGGGCTAAATGCTCCGGGGGGTTATCGTTACCCAATTTTAAAGCCTATTATCACACCATTATATTGTCACGTATAGCAAATTGGAAATATGCCATTGCTTCTAAACTATGGGTACAACTGGAATACTCTCTATGTGACTCAGATCTCTCCACGGTTCCTTGGATACCACGCTCTTTCAGAAACCTCTCTCACAATATATCGCCTCTTACCATATCCTCCTTGGACGTATGGGATGGACTTCATAAAAAATTTACATGGGCTTATGACTCTCCACTAACTCCCCTCCTACATCATAAATATTTCATGCCAGGTTCCATTGACCCAGGTTTCCAATCCTGGTCAACCGGAGGCCCTCTCCTCTTGCATCATGTCCTTTCCCCCAACACTCTTAAACCTTTGTCTGAAATTTTGGGCCATAGATCAATCACATTTATGGACAAATGGAGATATAACAAACTGAACTGCTTTCTTCAGTCTCTCCCCCAACCACTGCGAGGAATCCAGGATCTCAATAGTATTGAACATGTATTCCTTCATAAAGACCCCCCTATACACTGCATTTCCCAGTTCTACAAAGCGCTTATCGAATTGCAAAGCCCTAAGTATCTGAACTACCTGACCAGATGGGAGATCGACCTGGGTGCTGCTATCACAGACAAGAAAAAAGATAAAGTTCTTCAACTTACACGTGTTTCCTCTTTGGCTTCTTCCATGGCTGAATCTAACTTCAAACTCCTCACTGGATGGCACCATACACCTGTCAAACTTCACCGCATGTTTCCTGTTAACTCCCCGCTTTGTTGGAAGGACTGTGGGCAGGACGCCACTCATGCCCACATCTGGTGGTTTTGTCCTCTCATTCGTCCTTACTGGTCTGAAGTGATAGACCTGATTCACCAGGTCACCGAAGTTGAATTACCTTTTGACCCGTGGATAGTTCTCTTTCATGCTACCTCAAGGCCCATAGGTAGAAACAAACGTTCACTCATTTCACACCTCCTTAATACAGCTAAAGCTATCATCCCTACTTTTTGGGGGCAACCTACAACTCCAACCATAAAGTCATGGCTACAAAAAGTAAGTTTCATGGAAGAACTCACCCACATCGCAAGAGACACTAATAAACAATATACCTTAACCTGGGCCCCTTGGTCCTCCTTCCTTTCTACCCAGTGTTACAAAGACATTATTTTTTCGTCCCCTTAAGTTACCCAAGCTTCCTAGAAAATATTACCGCTACTCCCGTTGTCTTCATTGTACTAAAAGTGGAGGGTCTAACCTCCCTTTAAGGTATCGCTAAACTAAACGTAATAGCTATGTGTTCATTGAAGTTGCTGAGTGTGCCAGCTTCCCTACCTGATCCCTTTTTTACCCACCCCTCTATTTGTACTCTCCTGTCTTTCTCTTTTCTCCCCCTCTTTCTTATCTCATTTTTTAGTTGTTGTTCATTTTATTGTACTTGGGTTACTCAAGCTGTTATTGCTATGAACCTGATTGACTCTCTTTATATGCTAACCCAACAAATTATCTTCCTTGTATCTTATTTGAGTGTTGTATTTACATACCTTTTCAATAAAAATATATTAAACAAAAAAAAACAAAAAACAAGACAACGGAAGTCTGACAAAACCCCAACTGCACAAACTATCGACCTGGTAGCCTTACACTTCATCTATGAGACAATGATGGCTGCCAGCAATGGTCAGGCCACAAGATCCCGCACAGCATGGCAACCCTGGGCAGACTGGTCTAATGCTGCGACTGTCAACGTCACCCTTACGTCTTTCTTGACCGAGCAATATGTACCAGTCACACATGTTTTTTTTTTTTTAAGCGAGTATATAGAATTATACATACAAGCTGCAAGGAATTTTACCTGTGCTAAGCGTGTACACATTGGGGGCTCTCTCCTCCTGTGGCACATAAATGCTCCCATTTGGAGTGCTACAACAGGTGACAATAGCGATCTGTGTCTATCGAATCTGCGGTTGAATGTGCCTAACCTAACTCTATTAGTCCAAGATTATTCGACATAGAGAGTAAATATTCGACATAGAGAGAAAAGATTTGACATTATAGAGACATGAAGATTCGGCAAAGCAGCTAAACATACGATCGCCATCAGCAGACATTTATGGTCAAATGCTCAGCCCATAGGCTATAGAAGAATTATAATGTTGGTTGACTAGTAATAATAATTAATACATATAATTATTACTACTCATACAACATTAGAATTCTACTATAGCTTGTGGACGGAGCATTCGAAATGTACGATTGCGGCGTCGTACAGTTTAGCTGCTTCGTCAAATCTTCTTAGAACATTTGACAGACACCATAAGCCTTCAATTGACAAATTCAACTTAATTAATTAGGATTTTTGGACGAATGCAATTTTTACCGAAACTAAATAAATAAAAACTAATTTCAGGAGTAACTAAACACATTTATTTTTCGGACGAAACCAAAATTCCGAAACAAAATATTTCAGTGTGCACATGTCTAATAAAAAACAATTGAAAGAAAGTTCCATTGTATTTTTTCTGCGTAACATTTTGTTCCTAAAGACTATCTGGAATGTTGGCAACAATTATATGGTCTTCTCTGGTGGGTCTCTCTTCCTATTCTAGTAAAAAGGACAATGTTGTACATCATGTTAAAATTAATGGACAGCACTGTTAAAGTGTAGATATTTCACATATCCAGATGACAAGAAATTGATACTGGTATTTAGTATCCATTGTTTCACAGTATGATTCTTCTTGACTAAGAAATGTAGAGAGGATAGCTGGTATATGTTAAAATGATTCTAAATGTAACATTTTTTCTCTAAAATAACAAACTTGTCATACTTACCTGCTCTGTGCATCCTCATATCAGCTCCCCTGTTGGCACTCCTGACTCTTTCCCCCACTGAGCGCCGCCATAGTAAGCGGCTTCATATGGGGGTACCCATGTGGGCTCCCTCCCGAGCCAAGACAAAGACAGCAGGACTCGGTCCCACTCCCTGATCACTGGTTACTAGCTGTGATTGACAGCAGCAGGAGCCAATGGCTTCTGTTACTGTCTCTGAGCTAATGAAGAGGGAGAGAGCCTCTTCTCTCATGCAAATCACTGGATCAAGATTGGGCTCACGTAAGTATAAGGGAGGGCTGGAGGGAAACTACATACAGAAGGATAGAATGCATTAAGGTAAAAAACCTTCTGCCTTTAGAATCACTTTAATTCTGGATAGCCCAAGGAAGGACTCAATTAAATAATATAACCCCCATGTAATGCTCTGCAGGCTTCTAGGGAAACAAATTATAAATGCACATTTTTTTACATGCAGAAAAAATGTGCATGTATTATTAGTTCTTATTTACAAAAGGGAAATGTCTAATTTATCACATTAAAATCAAACAGAACTAATCCTTTAATTTTTGTACAGTTACTGCAGAGCAGGAAGAATCAATGAACTATGAGGGTGCTCACCTGCCCCCTCGTATCAGTTCATTGAAAACTACAAGCCATCTTCAGCAGTGAAATGAATGACATGGCTGTGTGGGTAGAGCCCTGTACAGCCACCCTGTTTTTAAAATGTGACAGCAGGTGCCACCCGCTGTCACAATGAGGGATCTGGGGGGTGTGGAGTGAGAGGCTGCTGGTTTGGTAACATGTTACACCCTGAATATCAGTATAACATGCTACTAAAGGTGAATTTAGCCTTTAACACAATCTTTCTGGCTCAGAATTTTGTAATACAACATAATATACCAACATAATAATATAACGTTGAAGATATAAAAATATTGAGAGCAGAGAATATCAACATCAATGATAATGTGATGTTTGTGTTTTTAATAAAATAACTTCATTTCAGATGTTTATCATACTGTTGACCTTAAATCAAAAGTCAATGATCTTTGACTTGTTAGACTGCAGCTGGATAATATATCACATTATTTCCTTTGTGATCAATTACCTTCCAGGGAAATAATAAAAGCCTACACTTTCAAAGAGCATAAGTCATATATTGTACAGTTTAGATAGAGAACACTTCCAGGTACTTTACTAGGAACATGTCAATACAAATCCAGATGTTAGCGATAAGACCGCACTGAACAAAATTAATACCATGGGAAAGAATCATTAAAAACACTCCAGAGACAAATGTAGCAAAGTATTACACTGTTAAATATGAATCAGCCACTTTGCTGATCTGTTAGCATCCTTGTAGTCATAATATTCACTTGCATTTATGACATCAGGGAATATAAGCCCGACAAAATATATAATTTTATATGTGTAGCAAAAGCTACAAAAAATAAATCAGGTCCAGCCTAAGAGACTTCAAAATTTCTAGCCTTAGGCCTCGTACACACGGCCGAGATTCTCGTTGAAAAAAACATGTCGTTTTTTTTGACGAGATTCTTGGACAAGAAACTTGTCCCGGCCGAGTGTACACACGCTCGTTTCAAAGAACCCGCGGTTCTTTGAAAGGAGTGTACGCGGTGACGTCATTGACTACGTCGAGCATGCGCTCGTCACATTCAATGCCGTCGCCGCCATCTTGGTATACCCTACGTATGCCTAGGAAGCTACCGCGCATGCGTCGAATTCATTTCGAACATGCGCGGGCTTCCGGGAGGACAGGTAAGTGTACACACACTCACTTTTCTCGTTGAGAAACATGCCGAGGAGAATCTCGACGAGAAAATAGAGAGCAGGTTCTCTATTTTCTCGTCGAGGTTTCTTGTCGGTTTTCTCGACGAGAAACCCGATAGCAGCGTACACACGACCGATTTACTCGGCAAGACCTCTCTGCCAGCAAGTTTCTTGCTGGTTCTTGCCGAGAAAATCGGTCGTGTGTACGAGGCTTTAGGTAATGATGCATCTGGATAAAACACAGCTTCTGGTTGTTTACATATCTATGCCCTGCCAACTAGCAGCACTAAAATGCATGTGTATGCAGTGTGAGCTTCACAAAATGTATAACTTGTAACAGCCAAAAACATGAAGTGGAAAAGCTCATACAGCTGTAGCCATATGAAAAAAACAAATAGCTGAACACACAGGATAAAACACAACTGTTTGATATCCTACCTTCATCTTATAACTTAGATAATTATTCCCATCAGCACCTTTGATGATCTGGTAAGAATGCCAACAAAAATAGTTATATTGTAAACTGACTGGCTTAAACCTTTCAGTCTTTTGCGATAAAAAGAGAAAATCTTAGTAAGTTGTTTGCAGCTGAAACTATGTATCAGCGTCCCACAGAAACTGCACCAAGCTAATGTCCATTCAGATTTTACTTCCTCCTTCTCACCATCTCCCTGTTCTTCCTACTTCTAACTTTGTCACTGATCCTTTACTTTTTTTTTTTTTGTGCAGTAAGGCCCTATAATGTACACTTGATGAAAGTAATGCAGGGTAAAGAAAATAGTGAAGCAGCGCTAGTAGTCAAAGTGCAATTAAATAAAACATATGCAAAGTGCAAAAAACAAATAAATAGTTCAAAAGAACATACAATATTAGTAACTAAAACACCAACTTCCTTGAAGTCTTTGTGATTATAAGTGAAATAACCTGAATTCTTCAGTGCATCCAAACATAATATAAACTGTATATAAAATGCAAAAAATTATGATGTAAGTCCAAACGTGATATTTATCCAAAACGGAAGTATATCCAAACGTGATAATTATCTAAAACAAAAGTGTATGGTCATATAGTTTGTATTGTGATGCTACAGTGTGTTGGGTGACGGTACTTTGTGAGGGTACTATGTTGTAGGTACTATGATGCGCCGGGTGAAATCAAAGATATACAACATCGGTGGTGGAGTAAGGAAGGTGGGTTAAATTGCTACATACAAAAAGAAAGAGAGATGCGTAGTGATTCGGGGACAAACAAACTTAAATCGTATGTTCACGCCCGAGAACTGGACTTCTTGCGAGCTATCTTGGAGATTGGGAAGGACTGTAAGACCCCGGTTATATACTGGTTGCAGCGGTGAAAGAATCTGCAGAAATCCTCTGTTGTGTTTACGCTGGAAATCGGTGAGAGGTTTATCTGACCCTTTTGGATACATCTATAAGATCTGTGGAAGTAGTGGGAGGAAGAAAAAAAGAAAAAGCTACAGTGATCTGCTGTGGAGTCTATGCTGGAGACTGATCAGAGCTGTATCTGACCCTTAGGGGTCTATCTACAAGGTGAGAGGCTGGTGCTACCGGGGGGAGGATTGTGGAATTACACTTTTGTTTTTGATAATTATCACGTTTGGATACACTTCCGTTTTGGATAAATATCACGTTTGGACTTACATCATAATTTTTTGCATTTTATATACAGTTTATATTATGTTTGGATGCACTGAAGAATTCAGGTTATTTCACTTATATTCACAAAGACTTCAAGGAAGTTGGTGTTTTAGTTACTAATATTGTATGTTCTTTTGAACTATTTATTTGTTTTTTGCACTTTGCATATGTTTTATTTAATTGCACTTTGACTACTAGCGCTGCTTCACTATTTTCTTTACCCTGCATTACTTACATCAAGTGTACATTATAGGGCCTTACTGCACAAAAAAAAAAGGTAAAGGATCAGTGACAAAGAAGAACAGGGAGATGGTGAGAAGGAGGAAGTAAAATCTGAATGGACATTAGCTTGGTGCAGTTTCTGTGGGACGCTGATACATAGTTTCAGCTGCAAGTTGGTGTTTTAGTTACTAATATTGTATGTTCTTTTGAACTATTTATTATTTTTTTGCACTTTGCATATGTTTTATTTAATTGCACTTTGACTACTAGCGCTGCTTCACTATTTTCTTTATCTCTATTTGTGTTGGTACACTATAGAAGTTCAGCAGCTGTCATTATTTTTCACTTTAATATTTTTTATTAGACGGTAGTTTCTTTATTTAATTACATCAAGTGGTAGGCGCACTAGTAGCCCCCCCCCTTTTTTTTACTAGTAATGCAGGGTATACACTGACAATTATTTGTGTTCAACCATTGGGTTGAATCAAAAAATAACCTGACACATACTTGCAGCCACTCAAGTGATGTGGAAGCAGGAATCTCCCCTACTGCACTATTGTTTTCTGACAGTGGGGGCTCCCTCTTGCAGAATACGCAGATCAGCACTGCTGCTATTGACTGCAAGTGCTGATCAAATGCTGGTTTTCCAACAAGACCAATCGACAGAAGGTAGCCTAATGATTGGCTTCCGTGGAACATTCTGGAGTAAGAATGTATCTGGTTCCTGCTGAACTGGCCACGTTTCGATACATGTATAGTCGTTAACAATATACATGCTGCATACCAAGTAAGTAATGTATTAGTCATATGGCATAACTGAGAATGTGGAAAATACAAACTGAATGGTAGCCTAAAGCATTGGAACACTGTTATGTATCATTAGATATGCACATACACACAGGCATAGATTGGGGGGTTAAAATCCCCCCCCAGAGCATCTTGCCCAAATGATCAATCAGTGTCCCTGTTGTCATGGCTTCACCACTCAAGCTCAGCAACAGTGATGGCTGCGCAGCACTCAGAGCTGACAGCATCCACCCACTGTCACTACCCACTGCTGTCAGCTACAGTGGTTGGTTGCTATAAGTGATGGCACCCTAGAATCCAATCGTGTGCTTGCTCCAACCACAGGACCCACAATTCAGAGAAGGAGGAGGGAAAAGATGAAAAAGGGGATCTCTGGGGACCGTGATTTAAGGGGGGCTCTGGGGCCATGATGTAAGGTGGATTTCTGAGGACCATGATGTAAGGGGGGCTCTGGGGACCATAATGTAGGGTGGGCCTATGGGGACAATAACATAAGGATTGTGGAACTCAGCTTCTCTTGGAGAGCTCTGGAAACTCCTTGTCCTGCTCCCCCAGCCCCTCCTATGTGTAACTCACCCTGTGTCTATTAGAGGCACAGGGTAACCGAGAACCCCAATCTGATCTCAAGAATATATGAAGACAAAGTCCCCCTTTCATCAGAGACGATTGCTAGATGGTTTGAGGTGGGGTGGGAGTTGCTTTGTGTTTGTTAAGTGCCTGTATCCCATTGTTCTATTGTTTGTGTCTGCCTTGGGAGCAACCTATTATGGGATGTATATGTCTCTGTGGATTAGCTGTGAGAGGGGAGGGGGGATTTCTCCAGCAGCCCCTCCCAAAGTCTACTGATGAGAAGTTTGACTACACCTGTATCATGCTACTAGTGGAGGTAAAGTCTACCCCACCCTGTTTCATTATGCAAAGGAGTGTATCTCTGTGTGCCCTTGTTCAAATAAAGGAAGAAATAGAAAACCAACATTTGCAAGGTTGTCAATGTTTATCAGTCACCACATCCCAAATTGAATAGCAAACCACAATATCACCCAACTTTGTGATGTGTTTTACAGCAATCTTTTATGTTGCTCACCAGGAAACTGGACAACATAAATCTCCTTAGTTACTTTTTAAAGTCACCCAGTAGTTTCTAGTTCTTTGTTTGCAGATGTTGTTTCTATGGAGGCATACGTATATCTCATCTAAATATCTATTTGTGAGTTTACATCATGGTACAATTCATTTTGGGTCTCATTGGAGATTGACATAGCATCATATGTATAGCCAAAAAATAAAAGATTCTGGAGGTTGTGGAAAAAATTAAGTCCGATAACCCCAAAGTGAGCAGAGAACAGGGTGACGTACTGAATTCCTATGAGTTTATGACATGAATGAGATTTAAATCTATTTGTCTGTAGCGTCACTAGAGAACTGACACCTCCCATATACAACTTCACCAGCACATAGTTTAGCCTAAAGACACCTCTAAAGCCCTGTACACACGATCGGATTTCCTATGGATTCAAATCCGATGGATTTTTCCATCGGAATTCCGATGAAGCTGACTTCCATCAGTCTTGCCTACACACCATCAGTCAAAAATCTGACCGTCCCAAACGCTGTGACGTAAAACACTCCGACGAGCCGAGAAAAATGAAGTTCAATGCTTCTGAGCATGCGTCGACTTGATTCTGAGCATGCATGGGTTTTTTCTCCAGTCTGAGTTCCACACAGACTATTGGAATTTGCTATCGTTTTTTTTCCATCGGATAAATTTAAAATTGGGGCCCATACACGATCGGTTTGTCCGATGAAAAAAGTCCATCGGACTGTTTTCATCAGTAAAACTGATTGTGTGTACAGGGCATAACACAAGCAAGCATCATAAATGCCATCTACACAGCTCAGTCTAGAACAGGGATGTCAGTAATAAGCTCTGGTGGCTTACAAAGTCTCCTAATGGTTAATTAGCCTTTGTAAATGTAATTAAGGCAGAGCCTGGAAAGCCAGAAACCTTCAAATGAGTACTTTAGTAAGATAGTCATGAAAAATTCCTTGTTAGGATAGTTTGTGAATGACTAATTGGATGTTGTTAATAAGCAGAGACTTTAATTAGCTTGGCATAAAAGGTTAATGGCCATCATAACAGTACTTAGTAGATGCTGGAAAACCAAGCATTTTTAGATAGCTTTTGTGAAACCATTTGGAAGAAATACACCTTTGAAGTCTGGATCACGTAACCTGAAAATGCCCTCAGTTCTCAAAATCTTCACATAATTCATAAATATTGGCATGGTAGTACTACCTTAATAGCAATAATATATCATGTATAGGAATAATAATATATAATGAATAGGAAAGTACTAGTTTGTGGGATACTTTACACCTTCTGAATGAAGCCATATACATATATACTGCATAATCAAACACTTTAACCCTTCTACCCTACATCCCTCAGTATTTTGAATGGATGAGATGGTCCAAAACAACCTGATCAAATTGGCAGTGAAGAGCTCTCATTTTTTTTCCAATGGAAAATTGCATGAAGGCTGAAAGTCATTCTGAGGGCCAGTGACTCTATTGGAACTACAGACTGGGCAAACCTTGTAAGCACTTCTTGTTTTTATTCCCATTTAGTTTACTGGCTGCACCGGATTTTGCACACTCCAGTTTTTGTAAATCAACCCCAATGTGTTCAAACTTTTAAGTTGGCACAGTATACACATACATATTGGCATTGAGCAATGTACTGAGGTAACATCAAGGTAACATCAAGACTAGTTAACCAGGATATGGGTATAAAGAACTGATAAATGGCTGTAATATATGCATACTTTATGTTGTGATAGTTGAAATTGAATATTAAGAAGACAAAAAGAGATTGGGAAAGATAGGAAAGGGAGGAGAGGGGAAGGAACCTATGTAACATTATTTTATAAAAGCAAATTCAAGGTCACAGACATTATAGATCCATTTGGCATCAAGCAAAGTCAGGTGGCAAAAAAGTCATATATTTTATAGATCCTATTCATTGTACCTGTAAATTTTGACAACACATTTCTTATTAGCAAATGTCCAATTTATCCTATTTTTTTTCAGCTGTTAGAGAAAGATAATCTGATAGCTAGACTTTCACTATGATTTTTAAAATTTCTGTAAGAACACGGGTCATTGACCTAACTTGACATTTTGAGAGCCCATCTGCTTTCAAGTCAAGTAACGCTTGAATGCTGCTGGAATGCTAACATTAAACATTGATAACAGCATGTCATAGACATGCATTCATAGAGTTAGGAGGTCAGTCAGATCCACCATATATGGTCCCTAGCTCCAAGAAACCACAAAAGCAGAAGCCCAAATGTTCAGGAGTCAAATGAGATCTGGACTAGATACCAGTGGTATAGAACATTGTAATTCGTTTCAAGAGCTAGAACTTTTTGAAGCATGACTTAGTAGTATCACAAAAAATTGGGTCTATTATTCTGGTCCTAGTATGATATTTAAGTCTGTTTCCTACTTGGACATGTAGGCATGCTGGGGCAAGGATGAACCTGTGAGGAAAAGAGTATATAACAAGGAAATTCGACCCAAAGAAATGTAGGTCACCGCAACAGTGGTGTTCAATAGGGAGTCAGTCACTCCATTAATAGCAGTAGGGATCATAGATGTGACAAAATGTTTCACTTGTAAACATCAGAAAATATCCACTGCACTGTTTTTGGACTACCTGGAGGGTTTGGAATGTTTTAACACCTTTTGACGTCAGTAAATTATACAAACTTTTGAGGTCTGATTTGATCCAATGCTTAAAAATATATGGCTCTTTCAGGCCTAGCAGGAAAACAGGATTTTTAAAGGAAAGACAGTAGAGGTAAATGTAGGGAAACAATTTTTTTCACTTTTTTCTATAATAAATATCCAAATATTTAAAAAAATTATATACATTTATTCATCAGTTTAGGCCGATATGTATTCTTCTACATATTTTTGGTAAAAAACCCTGCAATAAGAATATATTTATTGGTTTGCGCAAAAGTTATAGTGTCTACAAAATAGGGGATAGATTTATGACATTTTTATTATAATTTATTTTTTACTACCAATGGCGGCAATATGTGATTTTTAGTGGGACTGCGACATTGGACAGATCGGACACTTTTGACACTTTTTTGAGACTTCTGACATTTATAAAGCAATCAGAGCTAAAAATAGCCACTGATTACTGTATAAATGTCACTGGCAGGGAAGGGGTTAACACTAGGGGCAATCAAGGGGTTAAGTGTTCCCTAGGGAGGTGTTTTTAACTGTGGGGTCAGTGTAGTGACTGGGAGTAGAGAGACATAGCTATTTCTTATCACTAGGAACAGCAGATCTCTCTCCTCTCCCTGACAGAACGGGAATCTGTTTACATTGACAGATCCCCGTTCTGTCTCTCTCAGGAGCAATCACGGACATCTCAGCCGTCGGGCACGTGCATCAGCTCCTACGTTGGCTAGTGGTTAATTAATAATAATAAATAAATAAATAAATAAGAAGTTAAAAAATAAAACTATAATAACATTTATTTAAAAAATAAATAAAATTATGCTTGTTGCACCACACCCACCCACAGATACAAACATCCCCAGGGTGTGCACATTTATGGAAACCACAAATACACCACCCGTGTGAGGTATCTCCATGATCATTGGAGTGAGAGCAAGAATTCTAGCAGCAGAGCTAACAGTTAACTCAAAACATATGGGCTGTGAAGGCTTTTAAATCATAACCTATGGAGATTTGTGGTTACCATAGTACCATGCACACACACTTTTAAGGCTTGGCATGTTTGGTATCGATTTACTCAATGCAACCCCATCTTTTTTATTTTACCAATGAACATTATTATATTTTAACCTTTGTTTTTATTCCTGTTTAGCGTGACAGCATGTATTACAGATCTATCCTAAAAGTCATAATTTTTACACCACTACACATGGTGGTAGCTACTGCTAGTGTGTAAAGGGTTAACTGCAGAATTATTCAACCCCAATGACAGCCATTCTCAGTCTCCTGGCACTTCAGTTGTCCTACAAGTTGAAAAATCTCTGTGCAGGGTGAGCCTAATGCCGTGTAAACACGATCGGAATTTCCGACAACAAAACCGTGTTTTTTTTTCCGACGGATGTTGGCTCAAACTTGTTTGAATACACACGGTCGCACAAATGTTGCTCGGAAATTCCGATAGTCAAGAACGTGGAGACGTACAACCAGGGCCGGCCCAAGACATTGTGCTGCCTGGGACCAAGAATGAAATGCTGCCCCCCCCAAAAAAAAAATCACGCCCACCAAAAGGTCCCCACATTCATTATTTTATATCATGATAACTAAAGGGGACCCGTCATGGCTCTATACATGTATAGGAGTAAAAAGAGGACCTGTCGTGGCTCTATACATGTATAAAGAGGACCTGTCATGGCTCTATACATGTATAAAGGATATTAAAGAGGACCTGTCGTGGCTCTATACATGTATAAAGAGGACCTGTCATGGCTCTATACATGTATAATGGAGTATAAAGAGGACCTGTCATGGCTCTATACAAGGATAATAAAGAGGACCTGTCATGGCTCTATACATGTATAAAGGAGTATAAAGAAGACCTGTCATGGCTCTATACATGTATAAAGGAGTATAAATAGGACCTGTCATGGCTCTATACGTGCATATAGGCGTTTAAAAGGACCTGTAAGGGCTCTATACAAGTATATAGGAGTATAAAGGGACCTGTGCATGGCGGGCGGCCGCAATGTCTTTTGCGCAAACTAATCAATGTACGCTAATTGTGTTTTTTTGGTACCAAGAATATGTAGAAGAATACATATTGGCCTAAACTGATGAAGAAATTATTATTTTTTTATACATTTTTGGGATATTTATTATAGCAAAAAGTAAAAAATATTGTTTGTTTTTTTAATTGTTGCTCTTTTGTTGTTTATAGTGCAAAAAAAAAAACCAGCAGAGGTGATCAAATATCACCAAAAGAAAGCTCTATTTGTGGGAAAAAAGGACATCAATTTTATTTGGGCACAATGTCGCATTACCGCGCAATTGTCAGTTAAAGCGACACAGTGCCGTATCGCAAAAAATGGCCTGGTCATTAAAGGGTTTGTAAAGGTTCGTGTTTTTTCACCTTAATGCATCCTATGCATTAAGGTGAAAAAACACCTGGCAATGAATGCCCCCCAGCCTCCCTGTTTTACTTACCTGAGCCCGTTCACTTGCTGTGCCCTGGCGTCCTCTTCTCCACGGAGTTTGGCCGTTAATTGGCTAGATTGATTGCAGTGTAGCCATTGGCTCGCGCTGCTGTCAATCACATCCAATGACCCGGGCCCTGCAGGGGGGGCGGGAACGAGTCATACACGCTGTGTCTATGGACGCAGCGTGTATAACAGGGAGCACGCCCGCAAGCTAACCCCCTTGGGAGAGTGCTTCCCAGAAGGGGGTTAGCTGATGCTGGGAGGAGCCAAGACAGCCAGCGAGGGACCCGAGAACCAGAGAATCGGGGCCACTCTTTTCCAAACGAACTGCACAGTGGAGGTAAGTATAACATGTTTGTTATTTAACCACTTAAGCCCCGGACCATTTCGGGCCATTAGGACCAGGCCTGTTTTTGGGATTCGGCACTGCGCTGCTTTAACTGTAAATTGTGCGGACATGCAATGTTGTACCCAAATGAAATTTGCGTCCTTTTCTTCCCACAAATAGAGCTTTCTTTTAATGGTATTTGATTGCCTCTGCGATTTTTATTTTTTGCGATATAAACAGAAAAAGACCGAAAATTTTGAAAAAAAATGATATTTTCTACTTTTTGTTATAAGAAAAATCGAATAAACTCAATTTTAGTCATACATTTAGGCCAAAATGTATTCAGCCACATGTCTTTAGTAAAAAAAATGTCAATAAGCGTATATTTATTGGTTTGCGCAAAAGTTATAGCGTTTACAAACTAGGGTACATTTTCTGAAATTTACACAGCTTTAAATTTATGACTGCCTATCTCATTTCTTGAGGTGCTAAAATGGCAGGGCAGTACAAAACCCCCCCAAATGACCCCATTTTGGAAAGTAGACACCCCAAGGAAATTGCTGAGAGGCATGTTGAGCCCATTGAATATTTTTTTTTTTTGTCCCAAGTGATTGAATAATGACAAAAAAAAAATTACAAAAAGTTGTCACTAAATGATATATTGCTCACACATGCCATGGTTATATGTGGAATTGCACCCCAAAATACATTCTGCTGCTTCTCCTGAGTACGGGGATACCACATGTGTGGGACTTTTTAGGAGCCTAGCCACGTACGGGACCCCGGAAACCAAGCACCGCCTTCAGGATTTCTAAGGGCGCAAATTTTTGATTTCACTCCTCACTACCTATCACAGTTTCGAAGGCCATAAAATGCCAAAATAGCACAAAACCCCCCCAAATGACCCCATTTTGGAAAGTAGACACCCCAAGCTATTTGCTGAGAGGCATGTTGAGTCCATGGAATATTTTATATTTTGCCACAGGTTGCGGGAATATGACAAACTTTTTTTTTTTTTGCACAAAGTTGTCACTAAATGATATATTGCTCACACATGCCATGGGCATATGTGAAATTTCACCCCAAAATACATTCTGCTGCTTCTCCTGAGTACAGGGATACCACATGTGTGGGACTTTTTGGGAGCCTAGCCGCGTACGGGACCCCAAAAACCAAGCACCGCCTTCAAGGTTTCTAAGGGCATAAATTTTTGATTTCGCTCCTCACTACCTATCACAGTTTTGAAGGCCATAAAATGCCAAGATGGCACAAAACCCCCCAAATGACCCCATTTTGGAAAGTAGACACCCCAAGCTATTTGCTGAGAGGCATGTTGAGCCCATTGAATATTTTTTTTTGTCCCAAATGATTGAATAATGACAAAAAGAAAAAAAAACAAAATGTATAAAAAGTTGTCACTAAATGATATATTGCTCACACATGCCATGGTTATATGTGAAATTACACCCCAAAATACATTCTGCTGCTTCTCCTGAGTACGGGGATACCACATGTGTGGGACTTTTTGGGAGCCTAGCCGCGTACGGGACCCCAAAAACCAAGCACCGCTTTCAAGGTTTCTAAGGGCATACATTTTTGATTTCACTCCTCACTACCTATCACAGTTTTGAAGGCCATAAAATGTCAAAATAGCCCAAAACCCCCACAAATGACCCCATTTTGGAAAGTAGACACCCCAAGCTATTTGCTGAGAGGCATGGTGAGTATTTTACAGCTCTCATTTGTTTTTGAAAATTAAGAAAGACATTTTTTTTTCTTTTTTTTTCTTTTTTTACATTTTCAAAACTTTGTGACAAAAAGCGAGATCTGCAAAATACTCAACATACCTCTCAGCAAATAGCTTGGGGTGTCTACTTTCCAAAATGGGGTCATTTGGGGGGGTTTTGTGCCATCTGGGCATTCCATGGCCTCCGAAACTGTGATAGGCAGTGAGGAGTGAAATCAAAAATTTACACCCATAGAAATCCTGAAGGCGGTGCTTGGTTTTTGGGGTCCCGTACGCGACTAGGCTCCCAAAAAGTCCCACACATGTGGTATCCCCGTACTCAGGAGAAGCAACAGAATGTATTTTGGGGTGTAATTCCACATATGCCCATGGCATGTTTGAGCAATATATAATTTAGTGACAACTTTTTGTACATTTTTATTTGTTTTTATTTTTTTGGTCATTATTCAATCACTTGGGACAAAAAAAAAATATTCAATGGGCTCAACATGCCTCTCAGCAAATAGCTTGGGGTGTCTACTTTCCAAAATGGGGTCATTTGGGGGGGTTTTGAACTTTCCTGGCATTTTATGCACAACATTAGGAAGCTTATGTCACACATCATCCACTCTTCTAACCACTTGAAGACAAAGCCCTTTCTGACACTTTTTGTTTACATGAGAAAAAAAAAATTTTTGCAAGAAAATTATGTTGAACCCCCAAACATTATATATTTTTTTAAAGCAAAGGCCCTACAGATTAAAATAGTGGGTGTTGCATTTTTTTTTTCCACACAGTATTTGCGCAGCGATTTTTCAAACACATTTTTTGGGGGAAAAACACACTTTTTTTTTTTTAATGCACTAAAAAACACTATATTGCCCAAATGTTTGATGAAATAAAAAAGATGATCATAGGCCGAGTACATGGATACCAAACACGACATGCTTTAAAATTGCGCACAAACGCGCAGCGGCGACAAACTACATTCATTTTTAAAAGCATTTAAAAGCCTTTACAGGTTACCACGTTAGATTTACAGAGGAGGTCTACTGCTAAAATGACTGCCCTCGATCTGACCTTCGCGGTGATACCTCACATGCATGATGCAATTGCTGTTTACATATGACGCTAGACCGACGCTTGCGTTCGCCTTTGCGCAAGAGCAGGGGGGGACAGCGGTGCTTTTTTTTTTTTTTTTTTTTTTTTTTATTATTTATTTGGCTTTTTTATTTTATTTTTAAACTGTGCCTTCCATATTTTATTTTTTTACCATTTTTATCGTTATCTCAGGGAATGTAAATATCCCCTATGATAGCAATAAGTAGTGACAGGTACTCTTTTTTTGAAAAAAATTGGGGGGTTAGACCCTAGATCTTTCCTCTGCCCTCAAAGCATCTGACCACACCAAGATCGGTGTGATAAAATGCTTTCCCAATTTCCCAATGGCGCTTTTTATATCCGGGGGGGGGGGACATTCCCTCCCGTGCTTGTAAAAGCAGTCTAGAGGCTAATTATCTGCTAGAATTGCTTTTACATGAAAGCCGGCTGCTGGCTGAAAAGAATGATACCAAGATGATACCTAAACCCGCAGGCATCATTCTGGTATAAACATTCAAAGTCCAGCAACATACCAGTACGTTGCTGGTCCTTGTTGGACATGTATTGTAATTTTTTTTTCATACAGCCTATTGGCTGAACGAAAAAAAGAGATTGATTGGTGGGTATGCCCACCATTAGAATACCTCCCTTCATCCACCCACTTCTAATGATGGGCATATATGCCGAAGCATGGGGGCATCCTCCCGCAAAAAAGTTATGCCGCGTACACACGGTCAAGCCTTCGTCGGAATTTCGACCGTATGTACGCGGCATAAAAGGTTATGCCGCGTACACACGGTCGGACTTTTCCACGGGCAAGCCTCCGTTGGAATTTCGACCGTATATACGCGGCATTAGGAGCAAAATCGCTCCTCCGCCCCTGCTGCCCCCATGCTTCGGCATATATGCTCTTTTTTTTAACTGTGGTGGTGAAATCACCTCCTACAGCGTTGGAGTCACGGCTGTCAAGATAAATAGATCCGCGCTGCAACTGAATGGCGTAGCTGCTAAGCAAATGGTGGTTAACATTAAAACAAAGTAACATTACAGTACAACAGTAAGACCTTACCATGCCATACCTGCAAAGCAAATACCAAAACAAAACCTAGTAAAAAATAAAAAAATGTTTTAACGCAACCTGTGCCTAAAATATATATATGCCGAAGCATGGGGGCATCCTCCCGCAAAAAAGTTATGCCGCGTACACACGGTCGGAATTTTCCACGGGCAGGCCTCCGTCGGAATTTCGACCGTATGTACGCGGCATTAGGAGCAAAATCGCTCCTCCGCCCCTGCTGCCCCCATGCTTCGGCATATATGCTCTTTTTTTTAACTGTGGTGTCACGGCTTTATGTATCGTGGGAGCAAACGCTGTTGCTGTCAAGATAAATAATTCCGCGCTGCAGTTGAATGGCGCACCTGAAAAAAAAAATGACATACCTGAAAAGCAAGCATGATAAAACATTGCAGAATAGAATACAGTAAAAAAGAGCAGAACAATAGAGAGAAAATAGAGAGAGAGAGAACAATAAAACGACAACTATTTTTGTTTTTTTTATTTTATATTTTTTTTGTGTTTTGTTTTTTACGTTTTTTTTTTTCTTTTTTACACTTTTTTTGTAACTTTACAACTGTAATGGTTCAGGTCTCTCAAAATGTATTGGCATCTTGGGAGACCCTGTGTAAGTGTGTCCTTGTCTGTGAAATGCTGTACCCTACGCTAAAACTTCACTTTTGAGTGGTAGCGTTCAAAACATTCACCTTGGACTGGTTGATATTGATGGTTGCTATGGACTGGTTGCTATGGACGGTTGCTACGGATTGGTTGTTATGGACGGTTGCTATGGATTGGTTGCCATGGACAGTTGCTATGGACTGGATGCTATGGATAGTTGCTATGGATGGTTGCTATGGACAGTTGCTATGGACTGGTTGCAATGGATGGTTGCTATGGACAGTTGCTATAGACTGGTTGCTATGGATGGTTGCTATGGACGGTTGCTATGGACTGGTTGCTATGGACGTTTGCTATGGACTGGTTGATATGGATCAGGCCTGTCTCTGCGAACGCTGCAGTTATGTGTGTTGTGTTTGGTAAGTGACAGTGATCGATCGATACTGCACTTGGGTGGGCTGGGCTGGGCTGGGCTGGGCGGAGGGGCTAAACGCAGGCGCTAGCAGGTATCTGGGCTGATCCCGCTAACACTGCGTTTTTGGGAACCCTAAACTGCTGGGGATGCTAGTATAGATCTGATCAGATACTATACCACTAAGGGGGGTGTATGCTTTGCGCGTGGGTGTTAGCGTTACTGGCACTAACCTAACACTGCCTGGGGCGACGCAGACCCTCTCTGGCACTAAAACCTAATTGATCTCACCCGCCGGGCGATCAGGGGGGTTAAACCTTTATTGGGTTATATACGGCGGGTGCCCTGATGCTATAAAAAGCAAACTAATCAACCAGCGTCACCCGTAACCTTTATATGGTGATCACTGGTGAAAGGGTTAACTAGGGGCAATCAGGGGGTTAAAACCTTTATTAGGTTAAATATGGGGGTACCTGACACTATATAAAAACCTGACGGGTAACCTAAATAACTAAATAACTTACTGGCTAACCAGTGACACCAGTGACGCTTATACGGCGATCACTGGTGAAAGGGTTAACTCTAGGGGCAATCAGGGGGTTAAAATAATATATGGGGGTACCTGACACTAATAAAAACCTGCGGCGAACCTAAAAAAAAAAAACTAATAATCTAAAACACCAGCGACACAAATACAGCGATCGGAAAAACAATCGCTTAGTGACGCTGAAGTTAGGGGGTGAAAGGGTTACCTGGGGGGTGATCAAGGGGTTAAACCTTTATTAGGGGGGGGTTAGGGGGCTACCCTGGACCTAAAGGGGCCTAATCCTAACTGCCCTGCAACTTTTTACAATCACAGATGACACTAAATGCAGTGATCAGTAAAATAAATGATCACTGCAATCAGTGACACTGTGATTGGGGGCTTTGGGGTGACCTGGGGGGTGATCTGGGGGTGACTGGGGGGTGATTTGTGTGCCTATGTGTACCTACGTGTCAGTGGACTGTTGGTGCACTAACCTCTGTCTTCACTCCTCGGCGCCGGGAACGAAAAGACCGCGGCGAGGGAGATGACATCACTTCCTCCAGCCTTGTTTACATCACATGGCGGAGGAAGCATTTTCATTGGCCGGGAGCGATCGCGAGGGGGGGGCGGAATCGAGCGGCCGCCCCCTCATGCCTGATCGCTCCCGAACACTTAACGGCCGCTCACTGCAGTGAAGGGGGGTCCGGATGGACCCCCCAACTGCACAAAGGCGATCACGTAGATCTACGTGATTCTGCCTGTCCGTGCCATTCTGCCGACGTAAATCGGCGGTGGGCGGTCGTTAAGTGGTTAAAAAAAAAAAAAGCCATACAACCGCTTTAAGTGGGCAAATCCTTCCGGTCCTTAAGTGGTTAATCAGGGCTGGGCAAGGCAAGTCCCTCTCAGAGGCTCTCATGTCTCATACAACTTGTGATGTGTGTTTGTACTTACAGTTTTGCTTCGGACTCCACCACCAGATGCGGGTTGTCATCTGCCACACGTTGCGGGTTGTCACCTGCCACACGTTGCGGATTGTCGGCTGCCACATGTTGCGCATGGTCACTTACGCCACCTGCCACACGTTGCGGGTTGTCACTTGCCACACGTTGCGGATTGTCACTTGCCACGTCACCTGCCACACGTTGCGGATTGTCATCTGCCACACGTTGCAAGTTGTCACTTGCCACGTCACATGCCACAACGTCACCTGCCACACGTTGCACATTGTCACTTGCCACAACGTCACCTGCCACACGTTACGGATTGTCACTTGTCACGGCGTCACCTGCCACACGTTGCGTATTGTCACTTGCCACAACGTCACCTGCCACACGTTGTGGATAGTCCCGTGCCACACGTTGCGGATTGGTCCCTTACGCCACCTGCCACACGTTGCGGGTTGTCACTTGCCACACGTTGCGAATTGTCACTTGCCACGTCACCTGCCACACGTTGAAGATTGTCATCTGCCACACGTTGCGGGTTGTCACTTGCCACGTCACATGCCACAACGTCACCTGCCACACGTTGCACATTGTCACTTGCCACAACGTCACCTGCCACACGTTACGGATTGTCACTTGTCACGGCGTCACCTGCCACACGTTGCGTATTGTCACTTGCCACAACGTCACCTGCCACACGTTGTGGATAGTCCCGTGCCACACGTTGCGGATTGTCACTTGCCAAGCGTCACCTGCCACACGTTGCGTATTGTCACTTGCCACACGTTGCGGATTGTCACAACATCACCTGTCACATGTTGCGCATTGTCACTTGCCACAACGTCACCTGTCACACATTGCGGATTGTCACTTGCCACAACGTCACCTGCCACACGTTGCGGATAGTCCCGTGCCACACGTTGCGGATTGTCATTTGCCACGGCGTCACCTGCCACACATTGCGTATTTTCACTTGCCACAACGTCACCTGCCACATGTTGCGGATAGTCCCATGCCACACATTGCGGATTGTCACTTGCCACGGCGTCACCTGCCACAAGTTGCGGATTGTCACTTGCCACGGCGTCACCTGCCACACATTGCGTATTGTCACTTGCCACAACGTCACCTGCCACACGTTGCGGATAGTCCCGTGCCACACGTTGCGGATTGTCACTTGCCACGGCGTCACCTGCCACACGTTGCGGATTGTCACTTGCCACGTCACCTGCCACACGTTGCGGATAGTCCCGTGCCACACATTGCGGATTGTCACTTGCCAAGCGTCACCTGCCACACGTTGCGTATTGTCACTTGCCACACGTTGCAGATTGTCACGACGTCACCTGTCACACGTTGCGGGTTGTCACTTGCTGTGTCCCAGAGTGAAGGCAGGCAGCAGAGAGATGATATAATCTCTCTGCTGCCCATGGCTGCACAGTGAGGGTGAAACTGTGGTGATGCAGGGCGGCGGGGAGAGATGACATCATCTCTCTGCTCCGCTGCCCGCTCACTCGCTGACTGCTCCCAACCCAACCCCCCATGCTGTGCGTGCTCTGCCCGCCCCTGTCACCAACAGCAGCAGCGCCGAGCTCCTCACAGAGAGCGGTGCCTGCTCACTCGCTGACTGCCCCCTCCCCCCGCCTGTGAGTGTCCTCACAGGCAGCGGCGCCGGTACACCGGGCTCCTCACAGGGAGCGGCGCCTGCCCGTGCCTGCTCACTCGCTGACTGCCCCCTCCCCCCGCCTGTAAGTGTCCTCACAGGCAGCGGCGCCGGTACACCGGGCTCCTCACAGGGAGTGGCGCCTGCCCATGCCTGCTCACTCGCTGACTGCACCCCCCGCCTGTGAGTGTCCTCAGCGGCGCCAGGCTCCTCACAGGCAGCGGAGCGGGCTGGCTGGCGGGCGTCAGTTTGCCGCCCCCCTAACAGTGCCGCCTGGTACCATGGTACCACCCGGTCCCATCATAGGGCCGGCCCTGCGTACAACACTACGATGAGCCAATGAAAATTAAGTACAATGATTCCGAGCATGCGTCAAATTGGTTCCGAGCATGCGGAGCACTTTTGTGCGTCGGAAATGGCTACACACGGTCGGAATTTCCGACAAGAACTTTTGTTGTCGGAAAAATTGAGAACCTGCTCTCAAACACTTGTTGTCAGAAATTCCGACAGCAAATGTCAGATGGAGCCTACAACACAGTCGGAATATCTGACCAAATGCTCACATCGAACATTTGTTGTCTGAAATTCCGATCGTGTGTACGCGGCATAACAGTGCATCATCAAAGGGGTCACGAGAGTCCACCATTATTCTGACTCATAGAAATATGCCTCATTTAATGCCGCGTACTCACGACCATTTTTCTCGTCTGGAAAAATGACATTTTTTCTCTTTGACGAGAAAAACGACCGTGTGTGGGCTTTTGGTCATTTTTCCAGACGAGAAAAACTGCATTAATCACGACGAGAAAAATTAGAACATGCTCTAATTTTTCTCGTCTGATTCACGGCATTTTTTTCCGCAGCAGTTTTCCCATAGGGAAACACTGCCGGGGAGCCTACACACGGTCGTTTTTTTCGACCAAGAGAAAAAATTACGGGAAAAATGGCCGTGTGCAGGGAAACAAGCCGTTCCTCGTTTTTCCCGTCGATTTTCTCGACGGTGTTTTCACCGTCGAGAAAATCGATCGTGTGTATGTGGCATTAGAATCTGTGACTTAACTGCCAAAAATAACATGTGCCTATATTTATTGTTTCTTTCTAGTATAACTAAGGTTGAGCGAACCCGAACTGTAAGGTTCGGGTCCGTACTGAACATTTGAGTTTTTGGGTACCGGACCCGAACCCGAACAATTGCGTGTATGTTCGGGTTCGGGTCCGGTGTTCGGCGATGTAATGGCGCATTTAGAAAAGCTTCAGGGGTCAGCCAATCACCTTTTGTTTAACTGGTGTGCCCTTAGAAGCCATCATAGCCATGCCTACTAATGGCATGGCTGTGATTGGCCAGTGCAACATGTGACCCAGCTTCTATATAAGCTAGAGGCACACAGCACGTCACTCTGCTTTAGACAGGATAGGGAGAGCATCCTGGCTGTTGTTGCTTATTAGGGAGAGATTGAAATACATGAGTTAGTCCTGATTCTGCAATCTGAGAGAAAAGATAGAGAGACAGTTTAGGGCAGGGATATGCAATTAGCGGACCTCCAGCTGTTGCAAAACTACAAGTCCCATCATGCCTCTGCCTCTGGGTGTAATGCTTGTAGCTGTCAGAGTCTTTCTATGCCTCATGGGCGTTGTAGTTCTGCAACAGCTGGAGGTCCGCTAATTGCTTATCCCTGGTTTAGGGCAAGGTTCCTGTTGGTGCTTTCAGGGAGAGAGATTTATATAGGAGTCCAGATTCAGAGATCTAATAACTCAGCGATCTGCATAGGTTTACCCGTTTGTGTTGCAGTGCACAGTCTTCTTACACTGCCATGAGCCCAGTGTCAGAGACATTTTAACTTTTATCTGCAAGCTCAGTGCACCAGCACTGCATATGTTACGTTGAGAGATACACCCTGTACATACTGTGGGTGTATTGTGCTCTTGCAAAAAGACCCATTTAGGGCAAAAAAAATAAAAAAAATTGCAGTGTTTTCTGCATATATGCAAGTGTGAGATTTACAATTTATATATTTTTCTTGTATTGTGCTATTCCCCCCAAATTATTTTTAGGGCAAAACCTTTTTTTTTCTAATAGAATTTTCTGTATTGCTGTAGGTGTGAGATACACCGTTTCCATACTGTGGGTGTATTGTGCTCTGGCAAAAAGACCCATTTAGGGCAAAAAAATAAACAATTTGCAGTGTTTTCTGCATATATGCATAAGTGTGAGATGTACAATTTATATATTTTTCTTTCTCGTACATCACGGGACACAGAGCGACATAGTCATAACTGGCACTGGCAACTTCCAAACCCGGAAGTACCCTCCCCTATATAAGCCCCTCCCATCCGGGAGTACCTCAGTTTTTTTGCCAGTGTCTAAGGTGTTGGCCAAAGAGTAACATGTGTTTTCACTGGGCTTGCGTACAGGTTCTTTTATGGGCCTCAGTAAGCTGTTCCGGATCCGACCAAAAAAGCTTCATAGCTAAACGGTCGGTACCCGGGCCTTGCAAGAGAAGAGCAAGGTTTTGCCTGTAATGCCTCTCTTAGGAGGGCTGGACCCTGGGATCCAGAGCTCTGGTCATACCCACGACCAAGATGTTTTCTGTGCAGGGTGCTATACAGGTCCAGGGGAGTGGAATCCTTGGGAACCCGGTCCCTGAAGGTTTAATTACAATGCCTGCCGTGATAGGTGAAGTTTGGGCTTCTGTGGACCAAACAGAGTCCTGCGGCGAGGAAAAGGTAAGTGGGGGCCCTCAGGAACTTGGTTCTATTGGGGGACCCCCAAGTCTAATTTGTCTTTCTGGCTGTTACCTAAGGTATTCCCGCTAATATTCTGTGCATGCCTGTTACTACTAAGAAAATGTAAAAAAAATTTATAGTAGGCAAGAAAAAAAAAATGGTAAGACCGCGGTACCTGTGTTAATCACTAGAGGCCGCTGTGGTTCTTTTTCTTGTAATGTGGATTTTTTTCTTCCAAAGTCAAATCCAGGCAGTTGGTAAGTTCTCTGCTGGGAAGCTGTTTCCTCTGCCCTGTTGCTGCGCTCATCCATCCCCGGGCCATGCGGCAAACAGGGACCCTGGCTCCCATCTAGTTCCCTAATTTTAAAAAAAGCGCCGATGGCGCACGTGCCCGCGCGCGTGCGCGAGCACGCGCCTCTATATATAGAGGCGACCTGGAAAAAGGGGTGGAGCTGGTGGATGACGCTCGGTGCGCGCCGCGGCGCTTCTGCGCATGTGCGGGCATCCAGCGTGTTTAAAGGCACAATCACAGGTGTCAGCTGGCTATTGAAGTGCACAGACAGAGCAACAGTAAAATAAGGCACACAGAGGCGGTTGATGCAGGCATCCCCTAGAAAGGCACTTTAGTAGACACCAACTGTTATATAGCAGCTATTGTGCTAGACTATTATCAGTAAAAGTGGTGTATTACGGCTGGAATACCTCAGCTTTGGGCTTAGGAATATGCCGTCCAGAGGCTCCGGAACTAAATCTTCCAGGAAGCAAAGGGGGTCTCCATCGGGCTCTGAGGATCTTGGGCATGCTTCTGCTGCACCAGTCTCCCCTGAAAATTCAGAGGTTAGTGACCGTAGAGACCCCGCAGGAGTACCGGGTACTGTGGCTGTCCTCAGTTCACCTGCTCCTGTGTATGTAACAGAGGAGGTTTTTTCCTCAGCTCTGGGAGGATTGGAAGAGAGATTGACAACATTGATCGCTGCCTCCCTGTCACAGGGAAAGCGCGCCCGATCTCCGTCTCCTCCTTCAGAGTACCTGTTAGCGGAGCAACAGTCCCATACAGGGATCGACCTGCCTGAAGGGGATCAGGATGAGGTTGATTCTGTTATAGAAGAATCAACAGTGGAGGAACCTTTCTCAGCATCTCAAGCTGAAAGATTATGGGTTCAGTCCCTGACTAACATGGTCCGATCAGCATTTAAAATGCACCTTGCAGAGCCATCAACCACGACTTTCTCCTCGTTGGGGTCGCTAAAAGCTCCCCAGACTGTTTGTTCCTTTCCACTTCACCCTTTACTGGAAGGGCTCATTTACCAGGATTGGGAACATCCTGATAAAATATTTACTCCCCCCAAGAGATTTCCGGTGGTCTATCCCATGGAGGATAAGTTCATCAAAAAATGGAGGGTCCCTACAGTGGACGCAGCCATCTCTTGCGTGAATAAATCACTGACATGTCCAGTAGATAATGTCCAAATGTTCAAGGACCCAATAGATAAGAAATTGGAGTCCTTATTAAAAGCTGCTTTCTCTACAGCAGGCTTGGTGACACAACCAGCAGTGGCAGCTATTGGAGTCTGCCAGTCAGTGAAGGATCAGTTGAAACAGGTCTTAAGGGACTTGCCAGATCAGCAGGCTCTTGCCTTAGCTGATCTACCTAGAGCCTTATGCTTTGCGGTTGACGCCATAAAGGATTCAATCCACCAGGCCTCCCGCCTTACGCTGTCTGTAGTACATATGCGCAGGCTTCTATGGCTCAAAAACTGGTCTGCTGAAGCTCCCTGTAAAAAATTGCTGGTTAGCTTCCCATTTCATGGTGAACGCTTATTCGGGGAAGACCTAGACAAATATATCCAGAAAATTTCCAGCGGTAAAAGTACACTCTTGCCGGTTAAAAACAGAGTTAGAGGTCCCTCTTTTAAGAGGCCTGCTTCTCCAGTCCCTGGGGCATCGGCTGTGAAACAGTTCCGACGGCCTCCTCGGTCAAATCCCGGGGGTAAAAATCAGGGACAATCGCAGGGTAATAAGAAACCCTGGGTCAGGAGAGGTACAAAACCTCCCCCAAAGTCAAATTCATGAAGGGTTGCCCCCACTCAATCGGGTGGGGGGAAGACTCCAGTTGTTCGCAGAGACCTGGCGGGACACGATCAGAGACAGATGGGTGCTCTCCGCAGTAAGTCTGGGATACAGATTGGAGTTAAAAGACTCTCCTCCTTCCCATTTTATGAGGTCAAACGTGCCAAGGGATCCCCGGAAGAGAGAATCCCTCCTGTTGGCACTAGAACAACTATTGCTCCAAGGAGTAATTATGGAGGTTCCCCTGGAAGAATGGGGGTTCGGGTTTTACTCAAACCTCTTTACAGTCCCGAAGCCAAACGGGGACGTGAGGCCCATATTAAATCTAAAAGGGCTAAACAAATTCCTGCATATCAGGACTTTCCGGATGGAGTCGATCCGATCGGTGGCCACTGCCCTACAAGGGGAGGAATGGTTAGCCTCGATCGACATCAAAGATGCTTATTTGCACATTCCCATCTTTCCAGTCCACCAAAAACTTCTACGCTTTGCAGTAGAAGGGCGCCATTTTCAGTTCAGAGCCTTACCCTTCGGTCTGGCCACAGCACCACGAGTGTTTACAAAAATTCTGGCCCCATTATTGGCCAATCTAAGAACACAAGGTGTAACGATAATGGCATATCTAGACGACTTGTTGCTGATAGACCACTCAGTGGAAAAACTAGAAGTGGTCGTTCACAAGACAATCAAGTATCTGGAATCTCACGGTTGGATTATCAACCGAGACAAGTCAGCCCTAAAACCAGTCAAAAGTCTGGAATACTTGGGGCTAAGGCTGGATTCAGACCAGAGAAAAATTTTCTTGCCGCAAGAAAAGGGGTCGTCTTTGAGAGATTTGATCCACCTAGTGGATACAAAAAAGACACCCGTCCATACGCCTGTGCATGAGGCTGCTGGGAAAAATGGTGGCATCTTTCGAAGCAGTACCCTACGGTCAATTCCATTCAAGGAATTTGCAAAGGGCCATACTGTCAGCCTGGAACAAAAAAGTCCAGGCCCTAGACTTACCAATGTCCTTGTCCCCTTCCGTTCGCAAGAGCCTCCATTGGTGGTTGGTTCCCCAGAATCTGGAAAAAGGAAAATCCTTCAGTCCGATTTCTTGGAAGGTGGTCACTACAGATGCCAGCCTTATAGGCTGGGGAGCAGTACTGGAGCAATGGTCTCTCCAGGGCAGATGGTCAGATGCAGAAAAGGCCCTGCCCATCAATCTCTTAGAGATACGAGCAGCCCGGTATGCCCTAGTAGCATGGACATCCAATCTCCAAGGGTCCCCTGTCAGAATTCAATCAGACAATGCCACAGTAGTGGCATATATCAATCATCAGGGTGGCACCAGGAGTCATGCATCCCAGAGGGAAGTAAATTACATCCTGAAATGGGCAGAAAGATATGTCCCAGCCATATCTGCGGTATTCATTCCAGGAGTGGAGAATTGGAAGGCGGACTTTCTAAGTCGCCAACAATTATGCCCAGGGGAATGGTCCCTTCACCCCGAGGTTTTCCAGACAATATGTCAGCGGTGGGGAACACCGGATGTAGATCTGCTAGCATCCAGATTCAACGCAAAGGTGGACAGGTTTGTCTCTCGGACAAGGGATCCCCTAGCTTGCAGCTCGGATGCCCTAGTGTTCCCTTGGGATCAGTTCAAGCTGATATATGCATTCCCACCGCCACAATTGTTACCTCGATTACTCCGCAGAATCAGGGTAGAAAAGAAACCAGTGATTCTGGTGGCTCCAGCGTGGCCCCGAAGAGCATGGTACGCGGAGATTGTAAAAATGTCTGTGGGGAGTCCTTGGACCCTCCCACATCGTCCGGACCTGCTTTCGCAAGGACCGATATACCACCCTTCCTTACCAGCCCTAGGTTTGACGGCCTGGCTATTGAAGCCCACATTCTAAAAAAGAGAGGTCTCTCTAATCCTGTGGTATCTACCATGATCAATGCCAGGAAGCTGGTATCCAGGCAGATCTACTATAGAATCTGGAAGGCGTACATCGCTTGGTGTGAGGCCAAGAAATGGCATCCACGTAAGTACGTAATAGGTAGGATTCTGGACTTCCTACAGTGGGCTGTAGATAGGAAGCTTGCCTTGAGTACTATCAAGGGTCAGATTTCGGTCTTGTCAATATTTTTTCAAAGGCCCTTGGCTTCGCTTTCACTAGTCAAAGCCTTTATACAAGGAGTGATGCGTATCAGCCCTCCGGTTAATATTCCCATATGTCCATGGGACTTAAACCTGGTTCTGTCGGTTCTACAGAAACAACCATTTGAACCATTACAGCACATTTCCTTGGTTTTTCTCACCAGAAAATAGATTTTTCTAGTAGCCATTTGTTCGGCTAAAAGAGTGTCGGAATTGGCCGCTATGTCCTGTAAAGAGCCATATCTGGTTATCCATAAGGACAGAGTAGTATTACGTCCTCATCCAGCCTTTCTTCCTAAGGTGGTATCGAGGTTTCATTTGAACCAAGATGTGGTTCTTCCTTCCTTTTTCCCCAAACCTAGTTCGGTAGAGGAAAAGTTATTACATTCTTTGGATGTAGTAAGAGCAGTTAAAGCTTATCTAAAAGCCACTGCTCAGATTCGCAGAACGGATACTTTGTTTATTCTGCCGGAAGGCCCCAGAAAGGGTCAGGCAGCGTCAAAATCTACTTTAGCCAAGTGGATTCGACAGGTCATAATACAAGCCTATAGCTTGAGAAGGAGACCGTCTCCATTCAAAGTTAGGGCGCACTCCATGAGAGCAGTTGGAACTTCATGGGCAGTGCATCACCAGGCCTCCCTGGCTCAGATCTGTAAGTCCGCAACATGGTCTTCAGTACACACGTTTACTAGGTTCTACCAGGTGGACGTTAGAAGTCAGGAGGATGTCGCCTTTGGGCGCAGTGTGTTGCAGGCCACAAAAGATCCTCATGCCTGATGGCGCCCAGCTTATACATGGTGTATCCCCCACCTCATTTGGCATTGCTTTGGGACGTTCCACATAGTTATGACTATGTCGCTCTGTGTCCCGTGATGTACGAGAAAGAAAATAGGATTTTTATAACAGCTTACCTGTAAAATCCTTTTCTTGGAGTACATCACGGGACACAGAGCTCCCACCCCTCTTTTTGGGGACACTTATTGCTTTGCTACAAAACTGAGGTACTCCCGGATGGGAGGGGCTTATATAGGGGAGGGTACTTCCGGTTTTGGAAGTTGCCAGTGCCAGCACCTGAAGGTATCTATATAACCCACATAGTTATGACTATGTCGCTCTGTGTCCCGTGATGTACTCCAAGAAAAGGATTTTACAGGTAAGCTGTTATAAAAATCCTATTTTCTTGTATTGTGCTATTCCAAAAAAAGAAATTTTAGGGCAAAAAATATTTTTTTTAATAGCATTTTCTGTATTGCTGTAGGTGTGAGATACAGCGTTTACATACTGTGGGTGTGTTGTGCTCTTCCAAAAACACCCAGTTAGGGCCACAAAAAATATTTTGCAGTGTTTTCTGCATATCTGGAGGTGTGTGAAATAAACAATTGATATATTTTTCTTCTACTGTGCTATCCTAAAACAATAATTGTAGGACAAAAACATTTTTTTTGAATAGCATTTTCTACAGTTCTTTAGCTGTGAGATACAGCGTTTATGTACTGTGGGTGTGTTGTGCTCTTCCAAAAACACAGATTTAGGGCCACAAAAAATATTTAGCATTTTTTCTGCATATCTGGAGGTGTGTGAAATAAACAATTTATATATTTTTCTTCTACTGTGCTATCCTAAAAAAATAAAAATAAATTTGAATAGCATTTCCTGCAGTTCTGTAGCTGTGAGATACAGCGTTTACATACTGTCGGTGTGTTGTGCTCTTCCAAAAACACCCATTTAGGGAAAGATCCTAAATTTGGAAAATATGAGGAGAACGTCAAAGGGACGTGGTGGCCCCCGGTCGTGGTGCTGCTGGTGGAGCTCCTGTTGCAGGGAGAGGATGTGGTCGATCTGTGGCAGCTACACGCACAAGTGAAACACCTTCCTCAGGTGCCAGTAGGTGACCGAGCCTGCGGCGGTATTTTGTCACGCCTAATGAGGCTGTACGGATGTTGAGGACAGGACAAGTACAGGCGATAGTAGATTGGGTTGCTGACAGTGCCTCGGGTTCCTTCACATTGTCTCCCACCCACTCTTCTGATGAAAGATCAGAGTTGGCACCTGCAGCCCATGTCCATCAGTCTTTCACCTCACCCCCTTGCAAATCAGCCAAGCAGTCTGAGCCCCATTTAATGCAGCAGTCTCTTCTGCTTTTTGATGACTCTATTAGCAGGGTTTACCAGGGCCATCCACCTAGCCCTGCCCCATAAGTGGAAGAGATTGAGTGCACTGATGCCCAACGACTTATGTTTCATGATGAGTACATGGGAGGACCATCGCACCATGTCTCGGATGATGACGAAACACAGGTGCCAACTGCTGCTGCTTTCGCAATTGTGCAGACAGACAAGGAGGGCAGGGGTGAAGACTGGGTGGAAGATGATGTGGAGGACGATGAGGTCCTCGACCCCACATGGAATCAACGTTATGCAGGTGACCAGTGTAGTTCGGAGGAAGAGGCAGTGGTCGCACAGAGCCACCAGAACAGCAGAAGAGGGAGCAGGGTGCAAAAGCGAAGCGTCCATCCCCTAGACAGTACGTCTGCTACTGCCCAACGCAGCAAGGGACCGAGCACACCAAAGCCAGGTCCAAGGAGTTCCCTAGCGTGGCAGTTCTTCAGACAATGTGCTGATGACAAGACACAAGTGGTTTGCACGTTGTGCAATCAGAGCCTGAAGCGAGGCATAAACGTTCTCAACCTGAGCACAACCTGCATGACCAGGCATCTAAGTGCAAAGCACGAGCTGCAGTGGAGTAGACACCTCAAAAACAAAGAAAGGTCTCTGGCTCCTCCTGCTTCCTCTGCTGCTGCAGTCTCTGCCTCTTCATCCACCTCTGTAGTGACAGTAGCACCTGCCAACCCGCAAACAGAGCATCTGCAGCAACACTACCACCTGGGTCACCAACCATCTCCACAATGTCCCATGGAAGCGTTCAGCTCTCTATCTCCCAAACACTGGAGCGGAAGAGGAAGTACCCCTCTAGCCACCCGCGATCCCTGGCCCTGAATGCCAGCATTTCAAAATTCCTCGCCTTTGAAATGTTGTCATTCTGTCTGGTGGAGATTAAAAGCCTGATGGCATTGGCTGTCCCACAGTACGTCGTGCCCAGCCACCACTACTTTTCCAGGCGAGCCATCCCTTCCCTGCACAACCAAGTGGGGGACAAAATCAGGTGTGCACTGCGCAACGCCATCTGTGGCAGGGTCCACCTAACTATGGATGCGTGGACCAGTAAGCACGGTCAGGGACGTTATATCTCCCTAACAGCACACTGGGTAAATGCAGTGGCGGCTGGGCCTGAGGCAGATAGCAGTTTGGCGCATGTCCTTCCATCACTGAGGATTGCAGGGCGCTTCAGTTTGCCTCCTGTTGCTAACTCCTCCTACTCTGCTTCCTCATCCTCTACCACCTCCTCATCCGGTCAGCGTAACACCTTCACCACCAACTTCAGCACAGCCAGAGGTAAACGACAGCAGGCAGTTTTAAAACTTCCCTGTTTGGGGGAAAAACCCCACACTGCACAGAAGTTGTGGAGGGACATGGAACAACAGACCTGGTGGTTTGTGATAATGGGCGAAATCTCGTAGCAGCTCTGGGCCTAGCCGGTTTGACGCACATCCTTTGCCTGGCGCATGTGCTGAACTTGGTGGTCCAGAGGTTCCTGAAAAATTACCCCAATATGCCAGAGCTGCTGCAGAAAGTGCGGGCCCTCTGTGCGCACTTTCAGCGTTCTCACCCTGCTGCTGCTCGCCTGTCAGCGCTGCAGCGTAACTTCGGCCTTCCCGCTCACCGCCTCATATGTGACGTGCCCACAAGGTGAAACTCCACCTTGCACATGCTGGCCAGACTGTGCGAGCAGCAGCAGGCGATAGTGGAGTTTCAGCTGCAGCAATCACGCGTGAGTCGCTCTGCGGAACAGCACCACTTCACCACCAATAACTGGGCCTCCATGCGAGACCTGTGTGCCTTGTTGCACTGTTTTGAGTACTCCACCAACATGGCCCGTGCCAATTACACCGTTCTCAGCGTTGCTACCCCAGTTCTATGCCTCCATGAAAAAATGCTTCGGGCGATGATGGAAGAGAATGTGGCACAGGATGAGGAGGAGGAGGAGGAGGAGGCGGGATCATTTCAACGGCTTTCAGGGCAGTCTTTCACAAGTGGCTACGAGGGTGGGTTCCTGCAGCAACAAACACCAGGTACACAATTGTCCGGCAGCAAGGGCACAGTTCTGGAGGATGACGAGGTGGAGGATGAGGAGATGGAGGAGGAGGAACCATGTTCACAGCAGGGTGGCACCCAGACCAGCTGATGGCCATCACTGGTGCGTGGCTGGGGGGATACAGAGGACACAGACACAGACGATACACCTCCCACAGAGGACAGCTCTGCCTCTGGGCAGCCTGGCACACATGAGCGATTACATGCTGCAGTGTTTCCGCAACGACCGCCGAGTTGCCCACATTCAAACTGTTGCTGATTACTGGGTGGCCACCCTGCTGGATCCCCGTTACAAGGACAACGTACCATCCTTAATTCCCTCACTGGAGCGGGATCGTAAGATGCGCGAGTACAAGCGCATTCTGGTAGACGTGCTTCTGGTGGCATTCCCACCTGACAGTGGGCGTACGGTGGAAGCACAAGGCGAAGGCAGAGGAGGAGGAAGAGGTCGCCAACGCAGCCGGGGCACAGACAGCACCTCAGAAGGCAGGGTTAGCATGGCCGAAATGTGGAAAAGCTTTGTCAGCACGCCACAGCAACCAGCACCACCAGCTGAGATGGAAAGTCTTAGCAGGAGGCAGCATTTCACCAACATGGTTGAGCAGTATGTGTGCACAGGCCTACACGTACTGGATGACGGGTCTGCCCCCTTCAACTTCTGGGTCTCCAAATTGGGCACATGGCCTGAGCTTGCCCTTTACGCCTTGGAGGTGCTGGCCTGCCCTGCAGCCAGTGTATTATCTGAACGTGTATTTAGCACGGCAGGGGCGTCATCACAGACAAGCGCAGCCGCCTGTCCAGAGCCAATGTGGACAAGCTCACGTTCATTAAAATGAACCAGGCATGGATCCCACAGGACTTGTCTAGACATGTATAGACATGTATAGACATGTATACCGGTGTTCTGACAAAAACTGTCCGGCCATCGGATTGTGTCCGGCCCGTACTGCACAGGCGCAGCGCTTGCGCAGTACGGAGGACAAGGAGATTCACAAAATCTCCGAAGATGAACGGCACCTGCGCCATGAGGGCAGGTTCAAGCCCCACCATCCAAGTGGACATACGGTAGCACATAGTAACAGGGCCCCTCACGGGCTCGCTTTGATCGCCACGCTTCGGGCACGGCCTCGCTTGGCTCGGCTTGAACCTCGGGTGGTGTGGCTTGAACCTGGACTCACCGCGCAGGCGCCGTTCGTCTTGTGAGATTTTCGAAATCCCCTTTTCCTACGTACTGAGCAAGCGCAGTACAGGGCGGACACTATCCGACGGGGGACAGAATTTGACACATCACCGGCCTTACCCAGCCATTGTTTTATTTTTGAACCAGTGTTGGCTGCCTCGTCCTCCTCCACCGCCGCTTCCACCTACACAGCCACATCCACCGCCACATCAACCTCCTACTCCATATGGACCTCGTCTTCCTAGGTCAAGATTATAATTTTTTTTTATCTTTTTGTAGCGCACAGATCCTTTCCCCCTTACCTGCCTTTATGTTGTTGGCTCCTCGCAGGAGGGAGAAAGGCGCACCGCACTACCAGCCCGTACCCTCCTGTATAAAGAGGTTGAGCAGTGTACTTGACAGGCCGTGTCCACAGCCAGAGTCAAAACTCCTCCAGAGGATGATTCTCACCTCTACTGTAGGTAGAGGCAAGTCCTTGAATTCCCAGTAAAGTCAATGTCCACACTAGCTGAAACTCCAACTCTGAGTTTATTCTCTCATAGCAAAATAAACTGTACTCAGATAGAAAAGGTTAGAGCAAAGAAACAGGACAGCTTAAGGTGTGGAGGAGGTCCAGGCACAAACATAGCACATTCACTTGACTGCTTAGGTTTCTCAAACAGTTTTAGGCGCACGGTCTCTGCCACAGACCGTGAGGTTGGTCTATAACATAGACCGGGTGTACAAGGCCCCTGCCACGGACCTGGAGAACTTTGGTCTCTGCCACAGACCAGGGTGTACAAGGCCCCTGCCATGGGCCGGGTGAATAAGGCCTCCGATACAGTCAGGATGACCTTGAGCTTTTCCTTCTAAGAACTAGCTTATATCAAGGGGAAGACATCTCTCCAGGGAGTCAACAGACCCTTCCTTCACCGTGCCTCCAGCATCGGGCCTTCAGAAGGTTCCTCCCTTCCCTGGAACAGGGTCCCCTACACGATGTGGCACCCAAAGACCCCTTGACCCTTAGCGGACTCCAGACGAAGGCTCTGGACCCCAGGCTTTACTCCCGCCCCTAGGCCTCCATACCCAGGGCAGCAGGAACTCCATGATAGTACCTCACCCCGGGCTAAAAGGTGCCCGAGATGGAACAGGAACACGTGCACCCAGGCCGAAGGCACCTGGGCGCGGACCCCACTGGACATCAGCCCCCAGGCCAAAGGTGCCTGGGGCTCGGACCCCGATCAGGAGGCGTCTGCCCCTTTTATATCCTCTCCCGGCATGCACAGCAGATTCCCCGCTGTACTACTACCAAGAGGGGACACAAAACGCACAGCACTGTATCAGCGGTTCAACCCTAGCCTACCATGGGAGCGCCACCTGTAGGCCGCAGGGAACTGCACACCAGTACTGTCCCCCGAGGACAAAATGGTCCATGAATCCTACAGAATTAGGGTGTTTGAGCCACGCAAACACTTCCCTTAAATTTAGCACCCCGCTACATTTTTATTTCAAAGTATTTTATTTTCCCATTAGCTTATCCATTAAATTGAATATTTTTTTACAGAAAGGGCATATTCTAGGGCATTCCCACCATATGTGTGGCATCGTGCCGTTGAGTTTCTGAGGTTCTTAATGACTTCCTGTACCTCTTCTGCTGAAAAGGGTGCCTCCAGCATATTATTTTATTATTATTTTTTTTTTATGTTATTTTAAGTTATTTCCCTATCCACATTTGTTTGCAGAGCACTTCCCATGCTCTTAACATCATTTTGCTGCCATTTGCAGCCCTCTAGCCCTTTCCATTACTTTTTTAGAGCCTTTTTAGTCCTCAGAAGTTCGGGTCCCCATTGACTTCAATGGGGTTCGGGTTCGGGGTCAAGTTCGGGTCAAGTTCGGTCCCGAACTCGAACTTTTTTCCGAAGTTCGGCCGAACCAGTCGAACCCGAACATCTAGGTGACCGCTCAACTCTAAGTGTAACACTAAATAAATTTGGAAGAACTCAGGCTAGAAATATGGAAATTGCTACTGCTGACCTACATGTGAATGTATGTTCTTTTATTCTTTGTTACTTAGGCCCTGTTCCAAATGCATTTTTTTAGGTGTGTGACACACCAAGCAATGAATTAATAATAAGTGTCCATGCACTTTTAAAAAGTATTCACCAGTTTAAGCTCCCATAATTTTTGTTCTGATAGGTTCCCTTTAAGCAATACTTTGACATTTTTAGAAGTCTACTAGAAATGACCACAACCTTTTTCACAAAATAACATAATTTATAAACAACCATGCAAAAGTATGAGAATTATGAGCACTCAGATATTTGTGATGTATGTGATGCTTTTCAGAATTGTGAAACTTTTTCAAAGACATGAACTGGAATTCAGGGTGATGCAAAAGCCTAGTACTTCATGAACGTATTGGGAGTTCTAATGTGATAAAACACCTCTCTCCTCAATTTTTCATTGAAGTAAAAATGAAAGCTTAATTCCTATTTGACTTTGAGTAACTTGTTTTTCTTTTCTTTTTTTTTTATGTCCAATTCCTAAACTACACAGACGATTCTCATGCTACCAAAAAGCTTGTGTTTGCAATCACCAAGAATTGAACCTCTTGTTTGCAGTCACCTCATTTGCAACACATTAAAATCAATAGTCTGTAGATGAGATAGATGCCAACAAAAATGTAAATCACTCAATAGCGTGAGATTAAAACTGACCATGTATTTTAGGCCTGAGGCATCGACAATTATGTACAGAGAACAAAAAAAATGAGAATTCAAGAATCTCAGCATGAAACTATTTTAAAAATATATCTATTAGAATAGAAAATGTATCTTGTAAATGAGCATTCACAATCAGTAGAGACTGGAAGCCACAATGTACAGTGCATATTAATGTTTTGTTCCAAGGCTCTTTCAGTGTAAATGTCTTGTCCCTTGATATTCCTATCAGTGGTATAATCAAGAGAATACTGTTAATTTATAACATTGCAACTTTCGAAAAAAATGCACTATTTGCAAAACTGTAATGTATGTCAAACTTGCAACTACCTTTTTTTTGCTCATTTGGAAAATTATAGCAAGCCCAATGAGAATGCAGAATCTATACAGATGCTGGAATCTATATTAATTTAGTCCAGAACAAAAAGAATCCAACAATTTGTGAAATGTATGCATTAGCAAACTTAAAGTATTATGAATACAATTAAGGTCTCCATGCAGGATAGGGAAGAATTCTGAGGTTTACCTTTAACAATTATATGGATCCACTTCTTAATCCTCATAATATGACTATCAATAACAGATTATTTTGGACTTTACTTTATAAATCCTGTGTTTTAGCACTGTTTGGCAGTGCACAGATTGTAAAAGAAAAAATCAAGCAGTCTCATGTGTTTTAGTGCTTGTTTAAAGTGGTTGCAAACCCACTTTGACAACTTTCGCCTACAGGTAAGCCTAGATTAAGGCTTACCTGTAGGTGCAAGAAATATCTCCTTAACCTACACGGTTAAGGAGATATTTGCAGAAAACACTGCACCGATGTCTACGGCGCATGCGCGTTTAGACCTTTTTTTCACAATACAGTACAGTAGTTAAGAATGCTTAAAATATTGATTACTTGTGACTCCTCGTTTAACAACCAATTCATTTAACGACCTGTTCGTTGGAACGGAACCTGGTCGTTAAGTAAGGAGTACCTGTACTACGAATTTAGCGATGTCTTTGACAAGGGTCAAGCTGGTAGTTTTCCTCCACACCAGTCGTATGATTGTGCAGTTAACCTTCAACCCGGTGCTATGCCTCCCCTTGGCCAGGTTTATTCTTTGTTTGTCTCAGAGGATAAAGCTGTGGAGGCTGACGCACTTTTTCGAGGGTTCATTTGCAAATCCTCATCTCCTGCTGGTGCTGGATTCTTATTTGTGAAAAAGAAGAGTGGTGAACTGAGACCTTGTATCGATTATAGGGGTCTCAATCGCAACGCGATTAAGAACGCCGACCCAATTTTGTTGATCACGGAGTTATTTGACCACCTCAAGGGAGCAGCGGTTTTCACAAAGCTCGATCTGAGAGGGGCACACAATCTATTGAGAATCAAGGAGGGCGACGATTGGAAAACTGTGTTTAACAAAGGACAGGACATTACGAATACCTCATAATGCCATTTGTTCTTTGCAACACTCCTGCAGTTTTTCAGGAATTTATTAATGATATCCTCCGAGATATGTTGCAGCAATTTGTGGTGGTTTATCTCGACAATATTCTCGTGAAAAACGATAGTGTGTATGCTTTTACAAGGTGAAAAAAAACGCGCATGCTCAGAATCAAGTATGACACGGGAGCGCGCGTTCTGGTAAAACTAGCGTTCGTAATGGAGATAGCACATTCGTCACGCTGTAACGGACTGAAAAGCACGAGGCTGAAAAGCGCGAATTGTCGCTCAACAAACTTTACTAACATGAAGGGTGGCGCCATCCGAACGGAACTTCCCCTTTATAGTGCCGTCGTACATGTTGTACGTCACTGCGCTTTGCTTGAACGTTTTTTAAAATGATCGTGTGTACGCAAGATAGGCTTGAGAGGAAACATGAAAAAAAAACGACGAGAAAAACGTTGGTTTAAAAAATGGCATGAAAAACGATCGTGTGTACGCCGCATAAGAGATAATAACCTGAATTGTAAATTGGAGAAGTGCAAGTTCCATCGTGAACAGGTTAAATTTCTGGGATATGACATTTCTATTGCTGCTTTTTCAATGGACCCAGAAAAATTATCTGCAGTTCTACCGTGGCATTGACCAGTAGGTCTACGTTGGTTACAATGTTTTCTTGGCTTTGCCAATTATTATCAGAAGTTTATTCAGAACTTCTCTTCTCTGGTCAAACCCCTGACTGATAAGACCAGAAAGGACGGTAACCCACAGAATTCATCTCCCGATTCTATTAAAGCCTTTGAGTCTCTCAAGGCTGCCTTTGTTTCAGCTCATGTGCTGGCACCTCCTGACCCTATGCTACCCTTCATCCTTGAGGTTGATGCATCTGAGACTGGAGTAGACGCCCCTTCTGTTTTAATGTCCTAACTCTGAGAGCGCTATACATCCTTGTGGCTACTTTTCCAAGAAATTGTTTTGGAAAAGATAGAGAATTGTTAGCTATCATTTTAGCTCTTGAAGTGGAGGCATCTCCTCGAAGGTACCACTGTGGCGGTCTTCATTTTGACTGAACGCAAGAATCTCACATTCTTGTCTGAAGCAAAACGCTTATCTTTCAGAAGAGCGCAATGGGCTCTTTTTCTGTCAAGCTTCAATTACATAGTTACATTTTTACCCGGTACTAAGATTGTAAGGGCTGATGCATTGCCGCAACCATTTTCCTCCGCTTCCAAGATTGAGTTGGTGCCCGTTCCTGTGCTGATTGTGGCTGTATGCCAACAAAGTGCCGGAAATTGCTTTATATATAAGACTAGTTAGAATTTCTTGTAGAGATAGTAGATTATGATACCTCTTCTTGATACCTATATAAATGATAACACTAGTAAGAAGGAGAGGGATGATGGTTAATTGTTCTTACAGGTGGACAGTACATATTAGATGGTGCAGCCAAGTATTGCATTGCTTCCAGGAAATTGTGAATACTCAATTTTTCTTTGCAAACATGATCTCATATTGTGTTTATGTATTGACATTTTGGAGGAAGGTCAAACTGTCAGGAGGTTCTGTTTGTTTTCAAGCCATGGAAATGGCCTACCTGGCAGCAATTAAACTGTGAACTATAAAAGGTCTGTGGACAGGATCCCAGGATTCGTGATGCAAGAGAAAACGAGCTGTAGCAGAGTTGCAGGTTATGGGGGTATGGAGTACTGTGGAGAGAAAAGAGAATACATACAGTATTTCCAAAATGGTAGTATTTTGAGACAGGACCACCAGATGTGTTATAGTGAGCTGACAGAATCGCAGTTTCTCTAACAATCCAGAGAAGTAGATGCATTCAATTTGGACAATCTCACTGGGGTGTAATACCAGCGATGTAATATTTTCAGGGAAGTCTCCCAATGAGTAGAACATTTTTAAGAAGTGATGAGCAGCTGCGTTGTTGTATGCCATTGTCATAATTTACATTTTTAGAGAAATTTGGGCTTTCCATGATTTCATAGAAGATGTTTTTTCCAAGGAGGGGTTGTATGTAAGAGTGCAGTATAGGAAGGAGATTCCTATATAGCGAGGTTACTCATAAAAAGGTAGAATGCTTTGGGGTATTAGAAAGCTTCCTGGTAGGATTGATGCCAAAACTGACCGGAAAAGCAGGTATTTGTAAAAGTCTCTGGTAGAGAGATCATACAGTGTATGACTTTTGTAAACTTCAAATGTGTGCAGTGAGGATCCCTGAAAAGGAAGGCACAGTGTTTGGATACCAGAGTCCATCCAGTTAGACAATAAAAAAACTGAAGTGAAAGGTTCCAAAGAGGAGAGTCACATAGCACTTTGTTACAGATTTGGTAGCATATGTTTTCCTGTGAGCCTTTAGTTTGTGAACTGTATTGGAGTCAATAAGTAAGGTAAAATTAAGATAATGTGGTGATTTTCAGGAGTGCATGAGGCTTTAAATATGTATTCTTCTACATATTTTTGGTTGAAAAATCTCAATAAGCGTATATTGATTGGTTTATGTTATAGCGTCTACAAAATATGGGATAGATTTATGGCATTTTTATTATTATTATTTTTTTACTAGTATTTGCGGCGATCAGCGATTTTTATTGGGACTGCGATGTTTCACAGGACAAATCAGACACTTTTGACACACTTTTGAGACCAGTGACATTTATACAGTGATCATGATCAGTGCTATAAAAATGCACCTATTACTGTATAAATGTCACTGGCAAGGAAGGGGTTAACACTAAGGGGCGATCAAGGGGTTAACTATGTTCCCTAGGTGTGTTCTAACTGTGGGGGGGATGGGACTGACTAGGGAAGGATAGAGATCGTTGTTCCTACTTAGTAGGAGCATATGATCTGTCTTCTCTACCCCGAGAGAACTGGGATTTGTGTGTTTACACACACAGATCCCGGTTCTCGCTCTGTCACGAGCGATCGCGGGTGCTGCGGGTGCGCGCGTGCCGCTGAAGGCGTCTTAAAGGACAGATGTACAGCTACAATGGCTCGATCAGGGGAGCCATCCTGCCGCAGTATAACTGTGGCGGTTGGTCGGGAACCAGTTAAGTAGTATTGCACTACTCTTGATAAGCTTTTTTTTTTATTGTTATTTTTTTTAAACATATGTTAACAATAGTTCCTATCTCAGTTTTGTCTAAGTATCTCTTGCAGTTCTTTTTGGATACCACAGATACCAACATGGGAACATTTGCAACAATCGTGTGTCAAAATAACTAGGATTGCTATATGCCAAACCTAATCAAACTCACAACACCTCCTGGATAACCTTGACAATGCAACATCAGCTGCTAAATCTCTTTAATAGTCTTAACTGAGCAGTTCGAGCTGAGGATAAGTTCAGCCCAAACATTGCCTGTTCACCCATTCGGCGAACCCCCAAACTTGCGAGGCGGGATGTTTGCCTGCTGAGTGCTCCACAATGCACTGCATGCAATGCACAGTGCATTCGAGGGCCTAAATTGGATGGTCAATCAGGGCACAGAGCACTGTCAGAGCCCTTATTGGACAAAGTCATGATGACTTTGTCCAATCATGGCTCAGTGCTCAGGATCCCACCCCACACTATAAAAGGTTCCTTCTCACAGGAACCTTTTGTATTGTGCTGTTGGAGTGGAGATAGAGCAGGGCTCCGACGGTGATAGCTAGTTAGTGTGTTCTTGTGACTCTGTGTGTGATGTTCTAGTATAGTGTGAGCATTGTGTAGAGTGTCAGTATAGTGTGAGTATAGTGTACTGTGAGTATAGTGTGAGTATAGTGTAGTGTGTGAGTATAGTTTGAGTATAGTATAGTGTGTCAGTGTAGTGTGAATATAGTGTGAGTATAGTGTAGTGTCATTGTAGTGCAGTATTAAACTTGATTACATTACATTTGGTGGTGTATACAGTGCTTTTTTTTGGTTGCTGCTATTGTTTTTTTGGTCCCCTGCCTGCCCTCTTTTTTTTTAAATTGTCAGTTGCAGTTTCTTAGTGCGACACTGCTGTTTCCCCTTGTTTAGTCATTTTTTTATATAGTTTTATATAGTTTTTCTATTTCTGTCAGAGGCAGTTTTCATTCAATTTAAGTGCACCAAACACCACTTTTCTGTCAATAAAGTGCATTTGATTACCCATTTTCTATTATCTATTACATTTGGATAATAATTATGTCTGGAAGGCCAACAAGGAGAGGCAGACGTTCCCATGCCACTATGAGGGGGCCAGCAGCGTCTGTGTCCACAGGCAAAAGTGGACGTAGTTCGTCCTCAGACAGGGCACGTTTGTCTCTGTTTAATGATGTTGTCCGTGCTATCCAGCCACAGCATGCAGAGGAGGTACTATGCCAGTCATTAAAAAGTTCAGAAAAAAATGGCTTTGAAATGACAGAGCTAAATTTTGTGAGAGCTAAAGTGGTTGTAAAGTCAGCCTTTTTTTTATCTTAATGCATTACTTACCTTAATGCACATACTTACCTGAGCCCCCTCTCTATCCAGCGATGTCCACGATTGCCTTGGCCACCCAGGACTCTCCTCCTGATTGGCTGAGACAAAACATTGGTGCCATTGGCTTCAGCTGCTGTCAATACAAGTCAGTTATCCAATCAGGAGAGGGGGGACAAACAAGGGCTTTGTGTCTGAATGGACACAGGGAACAGTGACTCGGCTTCGGTGCCCCCATAGCAAGCTGCTTGCTGTGGGGGTACTCAACAGGAGAGAGGGGCCAGGAGCACCAAAGAGGGACCCTAGAAGAGGAGGATCTGGGCTGCTCTGTGCAAAACTACTGCACACGGGCAGGTGAGTATGACATGTTTGTTATTTTTAGAGAAAAAAAAAAAAGACTAGACTTTACAATCACTTTAACCACTTCAGTCCCGGAAGGTTTTACCCCCTTAATGACCAGGCCATTTTTTACTATACGGCACTGCGCTATTTTAACTGACAATTTCGCAGCCTTGCAACACTGTACCCAAATAAAATTGATGTGCTCTTTTTCCCACAAATAGATCTTTCTTTTGGTGGTATTTGATCACTTCTGTGTTTTTTGCGCTTTAAACAAAAAAAGAGTGACAATTTTGAAAAATAAACAATATATTTTTTACTTTCTGCTATAAAATACAACCAAAAAAAAAAAAAAAAATCTAATTTCTTCATCAATTTAGGCCAGTATGCATTCTGCCACAATTTTTTGGTTAAAAAAAAAATCCCAATAAGTTTATATTGATTGGTTTGCACAAAAGTTATAGCGTCTTCAAAAAATGGGATAATGGAATTTATAAATATTTTTTTCTTTACTAGTAATGGCAGCGATCAGCGAATTATAGCTGGACTGCGACACTGCGGCGAACAAATTGGACACCTAACTGACACTTTTGACACATTTTCTGGGACCAGTGACACCAATACAGTGATCAGTGCCAAAAAATATGCACTGTTACTGTACTAATGACATTGGCAGGGAAGGGGTTAACATCAGGGGCGATCAAAGGGTTAAATGTGTTCCCTGGGAGTGCTTTCTAACTGAGGGAGGGTTGCTCTGACTGGAGGAAGACAGAGATCCATGTTCCTGCTTAGCAGAAACACAAGATCCCCATGTTCTACCCCAGTGTTTCTCAACTCCAGTCCTCAAGGCGCCCCAACAGGTGATGTTTTCTGGATTTCTCTCAGATGAAATGGCTGTGGTAATTACTAAGGCAGTGAAACTGATCAAATCACCTGTGCAAAAATAATGGAAAGCCTGAAAACATGACCTGTTGGGGCGCCTTGAGGACTGGAGTTGAGAAACACTGTTCTACCTGGTTAATCTGTCTTGTTTACATAGGAAGACTGCGGTTCTGCCTCTCTCAGGAATGATTACAGGTGGCCGGCGAACACCGGATCCGCCAGACCCGCTGATTGGCTCCCCTCTCTGTCCAATCAGCATGAAATCAAGTCTCCAGTCATGCATGCACTCCCTCTAGAGGCTATTGCACGAAAAGACATACAGGTACACGATTTCACGCAATAAAGCCACTTTGCCGCAAGTAAATGTACGGTACGTGGTCGGCAAGTGGTTAACCACTTAACGACCGCCCACTGTAAATATACGTCGACAGAATGGCACCGACAGGCAGAATCACGTACATATACGTGATTGCCTTTGTATAGTTGGGGGGTCCGATCGGACCCCGCTTCGTTACAGTGGGTGGTCGTTTTACCTTCGGGAGCGATCCGGCATGAGGGGACGGCCGTTCGATTCCGGCCACCCCCTCTCGATCGCTCCCGGCGAAAGAGAGCTTCCCCTGCCTGCCAGGAAGGAGGAAGTGATGTCATCTCTCCTGCGGCGCTCACATATACCGAGCGCCGTACAGGAGAAGATGCAGGTTAGTACACAAAACAGCACACTGACACCAGGACACATAGGCACATAAATCGCCCCCCCAGGCCCCCCAGACACCCCCAGATCAGCCCCCAGCCCCCCCCCCAGCCCCCAGTCACAGTGTGACTGATTGCAGTGACTATTTATTTAGTGATCACTGCAATCAGTGACATTTGTGACTGTAAAAGTGTCACTACATTTAGTTTTAGGTCCAGTGTAGCCCCCTAACCCCCCCTAATAAAGGTTTAACCCCCTGATCACCCCCCAGATAACCCTTTCACCCCCTAGCACCGCCGTCACTAAGCAATCATTTTTCTGATCGATGTCTTAGCGTCGGTGATGCTGATCGGTAGCCAGTAATTTTTTTTAGGTTCGCCGCAGGTTTTTATAGCGTCGGGTACCCCCATATATTACCTAATGAAGGTTTAACCCCCTTGATCGCCCCCCAGGTAAACCTTTCACCCCATATCACCACTGTCACTAAGCGATAATTTTTCTGATCGATGTCTTAGCGTCGGCGATGCTGATCGGTAGCCAGTAATTCTTTTTAGGTTCGCCGCAGGTTTTTATAGCGTCGGGTACCCCCATATATTACCTAATAAAGGTTTAACCCCCTTGATCACCCGCCAGGTAACCCTTTCACCCCCTAGCACCGCCGTCGCTATGCGATCATTTTTCTGATCGATGTCTTAGCGTCGGTGATGCTGATCGGTAGCCAGTAATTTTTTTTAGGTTCGCCGCAGGTTTTTATAGCGTCGGGTACCCCCATATATTACCTAATAAAGGTTTAACCCCCTTGATCGCCCCCCCAGGTAACCCTTTCACCCCCTATCACCACTGTCACTAAGCGATAATTTTTCTGATCGATGTCTTAGCGTCGGCGATGCTGATCGGTAGCCAGTAAATTTTTTTAGGTTCGCCGCAGGTTTTTATAGCGTCGGGTACCCCCATATATTACCTAATAAAGGTGTAACCCCCTTGATCACCCCCCAGGTAACCCTTTCACCCCCTAGCACCGCCGTCACTATGCGATCATTTTTCTGATCGATGTCTTAGCGTCGGTGATGCTGATCGGTAGCCAGTATTTTTTTTTAGGTTCGCCGCAGGTTTTTATAGCGTCAGGTACCCCCATATATTATCTAATAAAGGTTTAACCCCCTGATCGCCCCCCAGGTAACCCTTTCACCCCCTATCACCACTGTTGCTAAGCAATCGTTTTTATGATCGTTGTCTTAGTGTCGGTGATGCCGATAGGTAGCCAGTAATTTTTTTTTAGGTTCGCCGTCAGGTTTTTTAATAGCGTCAGGTACCCCCATATATTACCTAATAAAGGTTTTAACCCCCTAATTGCCCCTAGTTAACCCTTTCACCAGTGATCATCATATAAGTGTTACGGGTGACGCTGGTTAGTTAGTTTGCTTTTTATAGTGTCAGGGCACCCGCCGTATATAACCCAATAAAGGTTTAACCCCCTGATCGCCCGGCGGGTGATATCAGTTAGGTTTTAGCATCAGAGAGGGTCTGCGTCACACCCCAGGCAGCGTCAGGTTAGTGCCAGTAGCGCTAACACCCACACGTGAAGCATACACCCCCCTTAGTGGTATAGTATCTGATCAGCTCAATATCTGATCTGATCAGATCTATACTAGCGTCCCCAGCAGTTTAGGGTTCCCAAAAACGCACTGTTAGTGGGATCAGCCCAGATACCTGCTAGCACCTGTGTTTTGCCCCTCCGTCCAGCCCAGGCCACCGAAGTGCAGTATCGATCGATCACTGTCACTTGCAAAACACAGCACACATAACTGCAGCGTTCGCAGAGACAGGCCTGATCCCTGCGACTCCAGTGCTGTAGGAGGTGATTTCACCACCACAGTTAAAAAAAAAGCATATATGCCGAAGCATTGGGGCAGCAGGAGCGGAGGAGCGATATGCCGCGTATATACGGTCGAAATTCCGACGGAGGCTTGCCCGTGGAAAAGTCTGACCATGTGTACGCGGCATAACTTTTGCGAGAAGATGCCCCCATGCTTCGGCATATATAAATGGTGCATGTATGCCCATCATTAGAAGTGGGTGGATGAAGGGCGGTATTCTAATGGTGGGCATACCCACCGATCAATCTTTTTTTTTCGTTCAGCCAACAGGCTGCATGAAAAAAAAGATTACAATACATGTCCAACAAGGACCAGCAACGTACTGGTATGTTGCTGGACTTTGAATGTTTATACCAGAATGATGCCTGCGGGTTTAGGTATCATCTTGGTATCATTCTTTTCAGCCAGCGGCCGGCTTTCATGTAAAAGCAATCCTAGTGGCTAATTAGCCTCTGGACTGCTTTTACAAGCAGTGGGAGGGAATGTCCCCCCCCCAGATATAAAAAGCGCCATTGGGAAATTGGGAAAGCATTTTATCACACCGATCTTGGTGTGGTCAGATGCTTTGAGTGCAGAGGAAAGATCTAGGGTCCAATAGACCCCAGTTTTTTCAAAAAAGAGTACCTGTCATTACCTATTGCTATCATAGGGGATATTTACATTCCCTGCGATAACAATAAAAGTGATAAAAATAAATAAATATGGAAGCAACAGTTTAAAAATAAAATAAAAAAGCAAAATTAATAATAAAAAAAAAAGCACCCCTGTCCTGCCCTGCTCTTGCCCAATGGCGAACGCAAGCGTCGGTTTGGCGTCATATGTAAACAGCAATTGCACCATGCATGTGAGGTATCACCGCGAAGGTCAGATCGAGCGCAGTAATTTTAGCAGTAGACCTCCTCTGTAAATCTAACAGGGTAACCTGTAAATGCTTTTAAAGGCTTTTAAAAATGTATGTAGTTTGTCGCCAATGCGCGTTTGTGCGAAATTTTAAAGCATGTCGTGTTTGGTATCTATGTACTCGGCCTAAGATCATCTTTTTTATTTCATCAAACATTTGGGCAATATAGTGTGTTTTAGTGCATTAAAATAAAAAAAAAGTGTATTTTTTCCCCAAAAAATTCGTTTGAAAAATCGCTGCGCAAATACTGTGTAGAAAAAAAAATGCAACACCCACCATTTTATTCTGTAGGGCCTTTGCTTTAAAATATATATAATGTTTGGGGGTTCAACATAATTTTCTTGCAAAAAAAAATATGTTTTCATGTAAACAAAAAGTGTCAAAAAGGGCTTTGTCTTCAAGTGGTTAGAAGAGTGGATGTAAGCTTCCTAATGTTGTGTATAAAATGCCAGAACAGTTCAAAACCCCCCCAAATGACCCCATTTTGGAAAGTAGACACCCCAAGCTATATACTGAGAGGCATGTCGAGTCCATGGAATATTTTATATGTTGACACAAGTTGCGGAAAAAATAAAATTTTTTTTTTTTTTTGCACAAAGTTGTCACTAAATGATATATTGCTCAAACATGCCATGGGCATATGTGGAATTACACCCCAAAATACATTCTGTTGCTTCTCCTGAGTACGGGGATACCACATGTGTGAGACTTTTTGGGAGCCTAGCCGCGTACGGGACCCCAAAAACCAATCACCGCCTTCAGGCTTTCTAAGGGTGTCAATTTTTGATTTCACTTCTCACTGCCTATCACAGTTTCGGAGGCCATGGAATGCCCAGATGGCACAAAACCCCCCCAAATGACCCCATTTTGGAAAGTAGACACCCTAAGCTATTTGCTGAGAGGTATTGTGAGTATTTTGCAGATCTCGTTTTTTGTCACAAAGTTTTGAAAATTGAAAAAAAAAAAGAAAAAAAAAAATGTTCTTTCTTCATTTTCAAAAACAAATGAGAGCTGTAAAATACTCACCATGCCTCTCAGCAAACAGCTTGGGGTGTCTACTTTCCAAAATGGGGTCATTTGGGGGGGTTTTGTGCTATTTTGGCATTTTATGGCCTTCAAAACTGTGATAGGTAGTGAGGAGTGAAATCAAAAATTTGCGCCCTTAGAAATCCTGGAGGCGGTGCTTGGTTTCCGGGGTCCCGTACGTGGCTAGGCTCCTAAAAAGTCCCACACATGTGGTATCCCCGTACTCAGGAGAAGCAGCAGAATGTATTTTGGAGTGCAATTCCACATATAACCATGGCATGTGTGAGCAATATATCATTTAGTGACAACTTTTTGTAATTTTTTTTTTTTGTCATTATTCAATCACTTGGGACAAAAAAAAATATTCAATGGGCTCAACAGGCCTCTCAGCAATTTCCTTGGGGTGTCTACTTTCTAAAATGGGGTCATTTGGGGGGGGGGGGTTTTGTGCTATTTTGGCATTTTATGGCCTTCAAAACTGTGATAGGTAGTGAGGAGTGAAATCAAAAATTTGCGCCCTTAGAAATCCTGAAGGCGTTGCTTGGTTTCCGGGGTCCCGTACGTGGCTAGGCTCCTAAAAAGTCCCACACATGTGGTATCCCCGTACTCAGGAGAAGCAGCAGAATGTATTTTGGGGTGCAACTCCACATATAACCATGGCATGTGTGAGCAATATATCATTTAGTGACAACTTTTTGTAATTTTTTTAATTTTTTTTTTTTTGTCATTATTCAATCACTTGGGACAAAAAAAAAATATTCAATGGGCTCAACATGCCTCTCAGCAATTTCCTTGGGGTGTCTACTTTCTAAAATGGGGTCATTTGGGGGGGTTTTGTACTGCCCTGTCATTTTAGCACCTCAAGAAATGAGATAGGCAGTCATAAATTAAAAGCTGTGTAAATTCCAGAAAATGTACCCTAGTTTGTAAACACTATAACTTTTGCGCGAACTGATAAATATACGCTTATTGACATTTTTTTACTAAAGACATGTGGCTGAATACATTTTGGCCTAAATGTATGACTAAAATTGAGTTTATTCGATTTTTCTTATAACAAAAAGTAGAAAATATCATTTTTTTTCAAAATTTTCGGTCTTTTTCCGTTTATATCGCAAAAAATAAAAATCGCAGAGGCAATCAAATACCATTAAAAGAAAGCTCTATTTGTGGGAAGAAAAGGACGCAAATTTCGTTTGGCTACAACATTGCATGTCTGCACAATTTACAGTTAAAGCAGCGCAGTGCAAAATTCTGAATTCACCTCTGGTCCTTTAGCTACCAAATGGTCCGGGGCTTAAGTGGTTAAAGATGCATGGGTGTATGCCATCTGGTCCAGGTGCTTTATTCACCTTTATTCTGTCTAAATATTTCTGGACCATTTCCAGCTCCCCCATGCCCCTTTGTATACACAGAGCTGAAGAAGGTATTGAGGTGGGTGGTGAAGTCAATGTTACTTTTGTTTAATGTTTTGGTCATCTCTTGAGGTACTATTTTGTCAAATAGACAGGAAGTGATGTGACTTCTGGAATAAAACCACAGAAATCAGTAAAGGCTGCATATGGAATAACAGTGGAATGCTGAGTATAAGGATTTCGGTGTTAGTATAGAACTAAGACATGTTGCATTATATTTAGGGATATGATATGAAGGTGAATATTAAGTATGTGGCAACACATAGTAGTGAGAAATGAAATGATGGTGTTTGGAAATGGGTGACACAAATCAGAAAGGTAAAGTCTGTAAGCATTTCAGTCTTACAGACTTTCAGGCAACTCTGTTCAGATGGTGGTAAATGCTGTTCTGGAGATAGTTCCTGCATGCTTGAAGGCCCCTGCCAAAACTCCCCTCCCTCCCAAAAATATTAAACAATTCATATATGCTATGCAGAAAGTACATCATGCCAATTTAGAGTAAATTCACATATCCCAGCATTTGATGCAGAGGCAACAATGGCACCAGCAGCAGGGTCCAGTAGGAGTTGAGGCACTGCATATACAGCTTATGAAGTAATACATTTCCCAAATTGTAGCAAACATTTATAATAATATATCACCACTTACAAAATATACCTATATTCTCCTCCAGGATTCCCAGAAGTGAGCTGACATCCTCCTTCCCTGAAGTTTTGCTGCAAATGGAGAAAATGTTTTGGTGAGTATGTTTTGTGCAGCAATATCAGCTTGACTCTAAAAGATCAAATTCTTACCTTACCAGGAGGCCAGACAGGTTCATTGTGTGCATGCAACAGAGGCTACTTCTCTAGCAGTGTGTGTGTTTATTACCAGGCTGACAAACATTTGTTTCATTCTGGTCATCCATACCAGTGATGGTTTCCATGGCAACAATTGGCAACACCATCTATTGGTATTCTCTGAGTTGCCCCACTAAGTCAACTGGAAAGACTCCACTCTAGACAGCCTTCTCACTGAGTGCTACCGTGGTGTAGCTCAAACAAACTGACGCATGCTTCTTAACCAATCTGAGGGTGTGTTATGTTGGCCCACTGCATTAATTTTTTTTCTTTTGATTCTGAGATGTAAAGGTCAAGGAGGTCAAGGAAGACACGGGCAAAACCCTGAACATATGCCCCCATGATGGTCATGTGCTCTTTTAAAGAGAAGCATTTGCTCCAGGGTTGGAAAAAATTCTTGACTCCATTAATGTTCCCCCCACTGGCTGCTTGGAGGGCCCAAAGCAGATGGAGGATTGTCCTGTCCCCCTGAGGCAAGTGATTGCATTAAGGAGGACCCTCCTAGTTTAACTGCTGCAGCATTCCTTTCGGTTGGCGGAGATGAGCCCATCAGTTCCATTTATGGAGGGGGGCATTTTTTTGTGTTTGTTTTAAGGTTAGATGAACAGTCTGGATGGATAGATGGATAGATTGCAGACATATCTGGATACTTTCTAAGAAGGCTAGAGATGTAGTAAGGATTGTGTGAGTTGGTATTTATAGGGCACAGATAATTAATTAGTTAATTTCTGAGATTGAAAATTGATTTGAAGCCTATTATTTGCAAGTTGATTGGCTGTGTTTGGTTACTGGTTTGATAAATTAACCAATAACCTAGGTAGGGGGGTTAATTTTAATATCTAATATAATAACTATAATAACTATAACAATTATATTGCAGATTACTTGTAACCCTCAGCTATTTCTATAGTTGGACTTGGAATTCTGGCAATAGAGAACCAGCTTCAAAAGATGAAAAAAAAAACTGGTGTAAAAAAATGGCTACTGAACCGTGACCAGTTCTCCCATATGTCACTATTGAGAGAATTACAAGAGAATAACCCTGATGATTTTATTAACTATTAAAGAATGACTGATGTTTGCTTCAATCTACTCCTGACTGCAGTCAAGTTACACATCACCAAGAAGAACACCTTTATGTGAGATGCAATCAGTTCAGAACAAAGGTTGATTGCATTGCCTGGCCACAGGAAGAAGCCTACACAATCTGAAATTTACTACTGGCATCTCATCGAGCCCTAGGAGTAATAATTCTGGAGACCTGCAGATCCATTATCAAAGTCCTACAGGATGAATACATAAAGATACAGTGCAATAAATATTAAATGAAACCTAAAAAAAGGAAATAACAAACTTTTTTGTGTATTAATATGTTATTTGTGCTGGTGTCTACCTGAAGAAAAATTTGTCTTGATTGTAATATTTATGTCCTTACCTTCTTCTATAACAGCAGTCAGCTGTTAATTACAGTTTCTAACCAATTCTGTGGAGAGAAAGGAAATTGCCAGACAATTCAATGAACGGTGGCATTTTCCACATTTTGGTGAAGCTAAATATGGAAGCACATAATAATAATAATTATTATTATTATTATTATACAGGATTTATATAGGGCTCTTCACCAAATTCAGGGTCCTACTTTTATAACTAAAAGGGCTTCTTTAGTATAATTGTAATGCCTGTGGTAAAAGCAAACTATGAATGTATCTACCTTGATATTAGGAAGAATGGGCTCAGTTCTCAAGCAGGAATTATAGATCAGACCAATATTTATAAAAGGATGCAGAATGGAACAGTAAACACATGTAAAAGCAACATTGAAGGGCTGCACGTTATCTTTGTAGCAGTGAAGACTTTGCTCTGGGTGAAAATATGTTAAAGCCATTCCCTATGCGCAATCTCACAAAGGAGCAAAGGATCTACAACTATAGGCTATCCAGGGTAAAGCAGGTGGTTGAGAATGTGTTTGGGATTATGGCAAATCAATTTAGAAATTTCATATCCATCAATCTGGCATTATATAAAGTAAATGATATAGTGCTCTGCTGCGGCATCCTACATAATTTCCTGAGGTGCCATACAGATAAGTACATATCTGCTCACCAATTTGTACAAGATCCAGCAATCACAGGGATTAGTTTTCAGGTTGATGACCACAAACCCATTGAGGGGACGACACCCATTGGCATAGGCCATTCTCGATTGCCCACCCAAAGTGCTAGACAAATCCGCATAAACTTCATGAACTATTTTATTGGGGTCAGGGCAATGAAATGGCAGAATGATGTGTAAGATTAACTTGTTCAGTTTCATCACAGAAATATTTGTGCAAATGTTTCATTCTTATTTATGTGGACACATTATTAAAATGTCTTAACCATTTATGGCACAAATATTGATTAGTTACTTACAGGACTGACTTTAATAATGCAAAATAGTTGCATACATGTGTGTTTGATTGGTTGCTATGGCAATTACAAAATGTTTTTTGCATTCTCCAGGGCATATAATTTAACCAATTATTATATGGTTTTTGATGTTAATAAAAAAAATTCTCAAAAAATATATACTGGTGTGTGTTCCTCTCTCAATAGAACATACACATCACTTTTTTCAAAAATCAAAATATCACAAGATATTGATATGGACAACACTGCACATCAATTCAAAATTGTAATTAGGCATGCACACCTGTACATAATGTTGAGAGTAAACTCTAAAGTAAACTCCAAAAAATTGTACTTCAATTTTGCCAACATTTTTTATTAATGCAACCAGAAATGTGTGCAAAATCAAAATGGCACATTGCTAGTACCCTGCAAAAATTGTGCATTATTTAGGTCAAAGTAAACATGTATCAAAGTATTGACACATACATTAAAAATATATATATATATATGCATATGCGTCACAGGCTTCATTCCTGATTTTTTTTTTAAATAGAAGAGGTATAAAACAAGGAACTACCACAAAATGATTACTGTATATACTCGAGTATAAGCCGACCCGAATATAAGCCAAGGTACCTAATTTTACCACCAAAAAATGGGAAAAAGTATTGACTCGAGTATAAGCCTAGGGTGTCCATCTGCATGCCTCACTGTGCCCATACCTCACTGTGTCCATGCCTCACTGTGTCCATGCCTCACTGTGCCCATGCCTCACTGTGTCCATGCCTCACTGTGTCCATGCCTCACTGTGTCCATACCTCACTGTGCCCATGCCTCACTGTGCCTAATGCAAAATAGTTGCATACATGTGTGTTTGATTGGTTGCTATGGCAATTACAAAATGTTTTTTGCATTCTCCAGGGCATATAATTTAACCAATTATTATATGGTTTTTGATGTTAATAAAAAAATTCTCAAAAAATATATACTGGTGTGTGTTCCTCTCTCAATAGAACATACACATCACTTTTTTCAAAAATCAAAATATCACAAGATATTGATATGGACAACACTGCACATCAATTCAAAATTGTAATTAGGCATGCACACCTGTACATAATGTTGAGAGTAAACTCTAAAGTAAACTCCAAAAAATTGTACTTCAATTTTGCCAACATTTTTTATTAATGCAACCAGAAATGTGTGCAAAATCAAAATGGCACATTGCTAGTACCCTGCAAAAATTGTGCATTATTTAGGTCAAAGTAAACATGTATCAAAGTATTGACACATACATTAAAAAATATATATATATGCATATGCGTCATAGGCTTCATTCCTGATTTTTTTTTTAAATAGAAGAGGTATAAAACAAGGAACTACCACAAAATGATTACTGCATATACTCGAGTATAAGCCGACCCAAATATAAGCCGAGGTACCTAATTTTACCACAAAAAATGGGAAAAAGTATTGACTCGAGTATAAGCCTAGGGTGTCCATCTGCATGCCTCACTTTGCCTCACTGTGCCCATGCCTCACTGTGTCCATGCCTCACTATGCCCATGCCTCACTGTGCCCATGCCTCACTGTGTCCATGCCTTACTGTGTCCATGCCTCACTGTGTCCATGCCTCACTGTGTCCATGCCTCACTGTGCCCATGCCTCACTGTGCCCATGCCCCGACTGACGTTTAACATGGGAGTCTATGGAAGGCGTGCCCGGCTTTGAAAAATCCCCGGCCGTAGGTCCCCCAGACAACAAACTTTGCACACTTGTAGGGAAGAAATGGGGCTACATGTGTACCAAGTTCCCGGTCCAGGGGACCTACGCCTGGCCAGTACCGGGTCCCCAAATTCACCAGAGAAATTACAGTTTAACATGGGAGTCTATGGAAGGGGTGCCCGGCTTTGAAAAATCGGTGCTCCCCGGCCGTAAATCCCCTGGACAACAAACTTTGCACACTTGTAGAGGAAAAGTGGGGGCTACATGTGTGCCAGGGTCCAGGGGACCTACGGCCGGCTGGTATCAGGTCCCCAAAGTCCAGGAGATCAGGCGCAAAAAGGTGACTCGAGTATAAGCCAAGGGGGGGCATTTTCAGCACAAAAAAATGTGCTGAAAAACTTGGCTTATACTCGAGTATATACGGTATTATGATATTCTATAATGATAGGGTATAGAGTTGAGCGGACACCTGTATGTTCGGGTTCGACGGGTTCGGCCGAACTTCGGAAAAAAGTTCGGGTTCGGGACCGAACTTTAACCCGAACCCGAACCCGAACCCCATTGAAGTCAATGGGGACCCAGACTTCTAAGGACTAAAAAGGCTCTAAAAAAGTAATGGAAAGGGCTAGAGGGCTGCAAATGGCAGCAAAATGTTGTTAAGAGCATGGCAAGTGCTCTGCAAACAAATGTGGATAGGGAAATAACTTAAAATAACATAAAAAAATAAAAATAAATAAAAATATGCTGGAGGCCCCCTTTTCAGCAGAAGAGGTACGGGAAGTCATTAAGAACCTCAGAAACTCAACGGCACGATGCAACACATATGGTGGGAATGCCCCAGAATACGCCCTTTCTGGAATAAATTATTCAATTTAATGGATAAGCTAGTGGGAAAATAAAATACTTTGAAATAAAAATGTAGCGGGGTGCTAAATTTAAGGGAAGTGTTTGAGTGGTAATAAGGCTCAAACACCCTAATTCTGTAGGATTCATGGACCATTTTGTCCTCGGGGGACAGTATTGGTGTGCAGTTCCCTGCGGCCTACAGGTGGCGCTGCCATGGTAGGCTAGGGTTGAACCGCCGATACAGTGCTGTGCCTTTTGTGTCCCCTCTTGGCAGTAGTACAGCGGGGCGGGGAACCTGCTGTGCATGCCGGGAGAGCATATAAAAGGGGCAGACCTTTGGCCTGGGGGCTGATGTCCAGTGGGGTCCACGCCCAGGTGCCTTTGGCCTGGGTGCATGTGTTCCTGTTCCATCTCGGGTACCTTTAGCCCGGGGTGAGGTACTATCCTGGAGTTCCTGCTGCCCTGGGTATGGAGGCCTAGGTGCGGGAGTAAAGCCTGGAGTCCAGAGCCTTCGTCTGGAGTCCGCTAAGGGTCGAGGAGTCTTAGGGTGCCGCCTCGTGTAGGGGACCATGGTCCAGGGAAGGGAGGATCATTCTGATGGACCGATGCGGGAGTCACGGTGAAGGAAGGGTCTGTTGACTCCCTGGAGAGATGTCTTCCCCTTGATATGGGATAGGTTCGTAGAAGGAGAAGCTCAAGGTCATCTTGACTGTATCAGAGGCCTTATTCACCCGGCCCGTGGCAGGGGCCTTATACACCCTGGTCTGTGGCAGAGACCAAAGTTCTCCAGGTCCGTGGCAGGGGCCTTGTACACCCGGTCTGTGGCAGAGACCAACCTCAAGGTCTGTGGCAGAGACCGTGCACCTAAAACTGTTTGAGAAACCTAAGCAGTGAAGTGAATGTGCTACGTTTGTGCCTGGACCTCCTCCACACCTTAAGCTGTCCTGTTTCTTTGCTCTAACCTTTTCTATCCGAGTAGAGTTTATTTTGCCATGAGAGAATAAGAGTTGTAATTTCAGCTGGTGTGGACATTGACTTTACTGGGAATTAAAGGACTTGCCTCTACCTACAGTAGAGGTGAGAATCATCCTCTGGAGGAGTTTTGACTCCGGCTGTGGACACGGCCCATCAAGTACACCACTCAACCTCTTTATATAGGAGGGTACGGGCTGGTAGTGCAGTGTGCCTTTCTCCCTCCTGCGAGGAGCCAACAACATAAAGGCAGGTAAGGGGGAAAGGATCTGTGCGCTACAAAAAAATTAAATAAAAATTATAATCTTGACCTAGGAGGACGAGGTCCATATGGAGTAGGAGGTTGAGGTGGCGGTGGATGTGGCTGTGTAGGTGGAAGCGGCGGTGGAGGAGGATGAGGTAGCCAACACTGGTTCAAAAATACAACAATGGCTGGGTAAGGCCGGTGATGTGTCGAATTCTGTCCCCCGTCAAATAGTGTCCACCCTGTACTACGCTTGCTCAGTATGTAGGACAAGGGGATTTCGAAAATCTCCCAAGACGAACGGCGCCTGCGTGGTGAGTTCAGGTGAAGGCCACACCATCCGTGGTTCAAGCCGAGCCAAGTGAGGCCGTGCCCGAAGCGTGGCGATCGAACCGAGCCCGTGAGGGGCCCTGTTACTATGTGCTACCGTATGTCCACTTGGATGGTGGGGCTTGAACCTGCACTCACTGCGCAGGCGCCGTTCATCTTTGGAGATTTTGTGAATCTCCTTGTCCTCTGTACTGCGCAAGCGCTGCGCCTTCGCAGTATGGGCCGGACACAATCCGATGGCCGGACAGTTTTTGTCACAACACCGGTATACATGTCTATTCTGCAGAAGGTACGGACAAGTCCTGTGGGATCCATGCCTGGTTCATTTTAATGAACGTGAGCTTGTCCACATTGGCTCTGGACAGGCGGCTGCGCTTGTCTGTGATAACGCCCCCTGCCATGCTAAATACACGTTCAGATAATACACTGGCTGCAGGGCAGGCCAGCACCTCCAAGGCATAAAGGGCAAGCTCAGAAGAGTGGGTGGGAGACAATGTGAAGGAACCCGAGGCACTGTCAGCAACCCAATCTACTATCGCCTGTACTTGTCCTGGCCTAAACATTCGTACAGCCTCATTAGGCGCGACAAAATACTGCCGCAGGCTCGGTCGCCTACTCGCACCTGAGGAAGGTGTTTCACTTGTGCGTGTATCTGGCACAAATCCACCAAGTCCTCTCCCTGCAACAGGAGCTCCACCAGCAGCACCACGACCGGGGCCACCACGTCCCTTTGACCTTCTCCTCATATTTTCCAAATTTAGGATCTTGCCCTAAATGGGTGTTTTTGGAAGAGCAGAACACACCCACAGTACGTAACCGCTGAATTGCACAGCTACAGAACTGCAGAAAATGCTATTAAAAAAAAAAAAATGTTTTTTTAGTATAGCACAGTAGAAGACAAATATATAGAAATGGTTTATTTCACACGCCTCCACATATGTATAACACACTGCAAAATATTTTTTGTGGCCCTAAATGGCGTTTTTTGGAAGACCACAACACACCCACAGTACGTAACCGCTGAATCGCACAGCTACAGAACTGCAGAAAATGCTATTCAAAAATGTTTTTGTTTTTTTAGTATAGCACAGTAGAAGACAAATATATAGAAATGGTTTATTTCACACGCCTCCACATATGTATAACACACTGCAAAATATTTTTTGTGGCCCTAAATGGCATTTTTTGGAAGACCACAACATACCCACAGTACGTAACCGCTGAATCGCACAGCTACAGAACTGCAGAAAATGCTATTCAAAAAAAATGTTGTTTTTTTAGTATAGCACAGTAGAAGAAAACTATATAGAAATTATTTATTTCACACACCTCCACATATGTATAACACACTGCAAAATATTTTTTGTGGCCCTAAATGGCGTTTTTTGGAAGACCACAACACACCCACAGTACGTAACCGCTGAATCGCACAGCTACAGAACTGCAGAAAATGATATTCCAAAAAAACTTTGTTTTTTTAGTATAGCACAGTAGAAGACAAACATATAGAAATGGTTTATTTCACACGCCTCCACATATGTATAACACACTGCTAAATATTTTTTGTGGCCCTAAATGGGTCTTTTTGCAAGCGTACATTAAAGTGCAAATTTATTTTATTTTTTTTGCCCTAAACGGGTCTTTTTTTGCACGAGCAAAATAAAATGCAAATTTTTTATTTTTTTTGCCCTTAATGGGTCTTTTGGAAAAGAGCACAATAAAGTGCCTTTTTTTTTTTGCCCTAAATTGATCTTTTTCCAAGAGCAGAATACACCCACAGTATGGAAACGGTGTATCTCTCAACGTAATATATGCAGTGCTGGTACACTGAGCTTGCAGATAAAAGGTAGATTTTCTCTGACACTGGGCTCATGGCAGTGTAAAAAGACTGCACTGCAACACAAACAGGTAAACCTATGCAGATCGCTGAGTTATATCTCTGAATCTGGACTCCTATTCCTATATAATATATCTCTCTCCCTGAAAGCACCAACAGGAACCTGGCCCTACACTACACTGTCTCTCTATCTTTTCCCTCAGATTACAGAATCAGGACTAACTCATGTATTTTTCAATCTCTCCCTAAAAGCAGCAGCAGCAGACAAGATCCTCTCCCTATCTATTCTGAAGCAGAGTGACGTGTGTGCTGTGTGCCTCTAGCTTATATAGAAGCTGGGTCACATGTTGCACTGACCAATCACAGCCATGCCATTAGTAGGCATGGCTATGATGGCTTCTAAGGGCACACCAGCTAATCAAAAGGTGATTGGCTGGCCCCTGAAGCATTTCTAACTGCGCCATTAGATTGCCGAACCCGAACCCGGACTTTCGCACAAAGTTCGGGTTCGGGAAAAAGCTAAAGTTCGGTACGGACCCGAACTTTACAGTTCGGGTTCGCTCAACCCTAATAGGGAAGTGTGTGGTATAGAGGAGAAATCTCTGCATAAAGCATTATCTGATTGTGGTATTGTCATCTGTAATATTGAGATCGATGATTTTCTATTGCACTTTTAACTGAATTAGCTTTAAGTTTACAATATTGACAAGTGGGGGGGGTTTAGAAAATATAATACTCTATAATATGAAAATCTAAACATGGTAAACATATTTGGAGAAGTGTAGGTTAGATGTACATATGCATTAAATGGGTCAAATCAGCCTCTTCCCTGCAGAATGAAGACACTTTACCTGGAAACATTGCGTGATCATTTTACAGAAAGGAATAATCAAACAATAGTAAAACATTATTCGCTAGAGAGAGAGTACAGGTGTGGGGTAGGGTTTTTTACCTATTTATAGGTATATCCTGTTAAGATTATTGCACAGAATTTTGCCCAAAAAATTTAACAAGTAGACAAAAAACAATTTATAGATGACATTGTAAAGCACTAGCCACAAACACAATGAAAATATGGCAATACAAAGAAATAGTTTTACCATCTTTCTCAAAGCATTTACCAAGCAATTCTATGAAGTCCTGCAATCTGTACTGTAATGAAATAGCGACATCCTTTATTTTCTCAAGTTCACAACAGAACTGGAACAAATCCATTGTCATCCCTGATATTGTGCCACTGTCCACCACATGACCTGTTAATAAGGCTCCAAGATGGACGCGTAAGCCTGGAGCTCTGCACCATCCCGGCCGAATGGCACATCACGAGACCGCCTGGGGCTGCTGCACGGGAATTCGGCCATACTACAGCATTGGGGAAACCCCCGGGAACCGGCACAAGTAAAAAACTCCGGCCAGGAGGGACTAGCGGCCGAGATTTCACTCAGAACGGGACCCGCTCGTGTTCAAGATGGCGGCCGCGGCACATTCGTTTGCTGACATGGAGAAAGAACTCCCTCAGCCACTATTCCAGGATCCCCTACAGGGACCTCCAGGACCAGCAACAGTGAGTAACCCCCACACAGAGGCTCTCTCATCTGCCTCCATGGAGTCACTCATAGGGCACACTCTGGAGGATTACATGCTCTCCCCCATGGGATATGCTGAGGCCTACCCAGCTACCTCACAGCAGCCAGGGCACAACAGCTCAGACACAATGATCAACACTGCTGATTTGTTCCATAAACTCTCAGAACTGTTGAATAAGGGACTCTCCACTACAGCAGCCAATATCACTGGGGACATTAAGGCAGATCTCCAGAACTTAGGAGACAGAATGGAAGCAATGGAGCTTAAAATAGATTCCACGGTAGCTTGGACCAATCAGAACTTGGATCACATTCAGGTCCTACAAGATCAATTGGACACGGCTTTATCTCGTTTCAATGATCTCGAGAACAGATCACAAAGATACAACTTTTGTTTAAGGGGGCTCCCGGAGTCCATCACTGACGTCACACTGGCAGTACAGGACTTTATCAGGGACCTTATTCCAGACATTCCTCCTCACAAACTGGAACTGGATCGCGCTCACAGAGCATTGGGCCCCCCTCGCAAAGATTGAGCACCCAAGGAAGTGGTGATCAAACCCCACTTCTACTCAGTAAAAGAGGAGGTTATGAAGAAGTTGCGCATGCAATTGTCACTCCTCTGTCAAAATCACCCAGTACAAGTCTTTTCAGACATTTCCCCGTCAACCATACAACAAAGGTGGGCCCTCAAACCCCTGCTAACGGTCCTTTCAGAAAAGGACATCAAATATTGGTGAGCCTTCCCTTTCGCCCTAAAGTTTACTTACAAATCAAAAACCTATTCCTTTTCCAGCTTACAAGAAGGAGAGAAATTACTTTTGAGCCTGAGACTCATCTCGCACGGACCCCAAGAAACCCCCTCGAACACCCAATCAGGGGCCACAAAACGACAAACGCCTTCTAGTCCTATTTCCCCAATGTGGAACAAGAACAGCTTCAAGAAACCCAAAGAAAGCAGGCCTCCCTGAAACTAGTGGGACCGGAACCAACATTTCTTCCTTTCTGGATTTTTCCAACTTTATTCCTTAAAGAAGAGTCCATTAAAACTATGATCGTCAATTAGAAGTTACCAAGTGTGTTTCCAACATTTGAGCGACGTTCCAACGTTCAAGTTCTCTGGCCACCCAGATTGCAATTGGGACAGTACCCTGCATCCCCCCATTCTGTTAGCGGACCACTGTGAAATAAGATCTCTACCTGAAAGCCTCTTTATTTTGAAAGCGCCAAACTGTTAGGGACAAGGAAGAACTGAGATTTCGGTGGTCCATGTCGCTCCACAGCAAGAACTTTTCCTCCGCTGGATCACTGATAATGCCCTCCATTGCAAGTCCCATCCCTTTCCCCACATGTCTCCCAACACCCTCCCTATTCCCCCCACCCTTCCTATACCCTTTATCCTTCCATCCCCTCCGTATCCTTCTCCCCCTCTACTAGCCCTCCAGGAAAAGGATGTTTGAAACTGTTTATATTGTTTTTTGTTAGTCCCAGGCGGATAACGCCTTTATAAATAATGTTTATATGTTTTGGTAGGCCTCGGCCGGGATGGCTTGCCTTTACGCCTTCCTACTACCAAAAGGTTATGGTTGTTCCATGCCCACTTGGTAGGCCCTCAACTTCACATAATGAGGTTGAGACTACTAATGGTTTTAGAGGCAGTGAGACGCTCTTTCTCTCCTGCCAGAAGGAGCCCCTAGTGAGCTCACCTCTAACCTTTCTCTCTTTCTTTTTTCTTGCTCCTCCTATTCTCGTGATTATTCTAGCCGTCACTCAGGATCCCCTCTGGCTCCTCACCCTTAGCAAGACTGCCACACCTTCACAGGATGTCTCCCAAACAACCCCAGATTCACAACTCCAGGTAAGTGACAGCGTACAGGTAAGACTGTAACTCCACTGCTCAATGGCTAATGACACCGCACCCACTCCTCCACCGCGTATTGCTTCCCACAATACGCAGGGGATGAACTCACCAGTGAAAAGGCGAAAATGTTACAAGCACTACATTCCCAAAATATAGACGTATTACTCCTACAGGAGACACACTTCCCAAGGCGGTATAACCCCTCCTTTTTACATGCCAAATTCCCGATGTTCTTCCTAGCAAATGCCGAGGATAAGACTAGGGGGGTGGCCATACTGTTTTCAAATAAATGTAAATTCACTCCGCAACTTGAACACAGGGACCCTGAGGGCAGGTTTTTACTAGTAAAGGGGACAATTGACAACCAAATGTACTCCTTTATATCATACTATGCACCCAACCAGGGGCAAACAGATTTTTTAAGGAACCTGTTCAAAAAACTAGAACTAGGGACGGCCATATATGGAGGAGATTCCAACATGGCCCTAGATCAAGGCCTGGATAAATCCAGACCTCCTGGCTCACAAATCACCCGCCCTCCCAAAAGGAGTCTCAAATTTGCCAAACTGATCCACCAATATGGAATGGCAGATGCGGAGGTAAATTAACCCAACTAAACGGGATTACACGCATTTTTCGTGCCCCCACCAGTCTTATGCAAGAATTGACCACATCTTTATTTTCACCTCCAATCTCCCGAATGTAGCAAAGTCATTCATCAGGGACACGGTTTGGTCAGACCACTCTATAATCCTACTCATCCTAAATAGGAGCCTTGATAGCCCAATCCTACGAAATTGGAGACTTAACGAATCCATACTAAGTGACCCGATTAGAGTTGTGGAACTCAAAAAAGCGATAAAGGAATACTTCCTTTTGAATAACACAGCGAAAATCTCACCAGAAACTCTCTGGGCTGCCCACAAGGCCACTCACTATAAGGGGTACGTTAATTCAAATTTCCACGCAAATCAAAAGGGAAAGACTGACTGACATACGTAAACTGGAAGTGAAATTTACACAACTGAGACGACTCCACAAGCAAGACCCCAAAATGTTCCCCATAGCTAAACTAGATGCGGCACGCCTCTCCCTTAATCTAGCTCTCACTACCAAAGCTGAAAAGAATATTAGATGGAGCGGGCCAGGTTTTATCACCAGAGGGACAAAATGGGATCTATGCTGGCCACTAAACTTTCTCCACAACAACGTTTGCGGGCTTTGGCAAAAATTAGAACATCAGGCGGGTCGCACACTTTGAGCCCACAAAAGATAATGGCTATGTTCCAAACATTTTACGAGCAACTTTACAGCGCAGGGAATGATCACAACAAGGCCCAAATGGACTCCTTTTTAGATTCCCTCCCTATTGACATTGACCGACCGCCACCGGGACAAAATGGAGACCCCAATAACAGAGGAAGAGGTCCTCCGGGTCATTAAGAATCTTAAACGGGGCTCGGCTCCAGGCCCAGATGGCTTCTGCACTCCTTATTACAAAACTTTTGCCCAGATCTTGGCTCCGCACCTTGCGCGCTTCTTTAATGCCAAAACCAAAGGGGAGCCCTTAGATAGACAACTTAACTCTGCATTTATCTCTGTAATACCGAAACCGCATAAGGACCATGGGGAGGTGGGTAACTACAGACCAATATCCCTGATAAATAATGACATGAAGATCCTAACCAAAATACTAGCAGATCGCTTGGCGACGTTTATAGGTATGTATATACATAAGGACCAAGTAGGTTTTATACCTGGGAGACAGGGCCCAGACCAAATTCGGAGAGCAATTGACCTAATTTCCCTTCCTCAGACCGGCTGGGACAAAGGGAGATGACAGGAAGGACTACTCCTATCCATTGATCTCCAAAAGGCCTTTGACTCGGTTTCCTGGCCTTACTTATTTAATATCATGAATAGATGGGGTTTTGGACAGAACTTCTTGGGCCTTCTGACAGCACTTTATTCCTTCCTGGAAGCCCAAGTACGCTTGCAAGGCTATCTCTCAGAACCAATCAAAATAGCTAGGGGAACAAGGCAGGGCTGCCCCTTATCCCCCTTAATTTTCGCAATAGCTATAGAAACCCTAGCGATAGCCATACGCAACCACCCAGACATCCAAGGGATTACATGCGGTCCACAGACACATAAATGTGCCCTTTTTGCGGACGATCTTCTGTTATTCGTCACGTCCCCGCCGACCTCTCTCCCAAACATCTGTAAACTGCTGGATGACTTCGCTAAAGCCTCCAGGCTGAGGGTCAACCTATAAAAATCCCAGATTCTAAACGTGACAATCCCACTACAGAAGGCGGAGAACCATAAAAGCTCCTTTCTATTTGAATGGAGCGATTCTACAACTAGATATCAGGGAATAGATCTTACCTCACAGACTGAGAAACTTTACAAGGTTAATTTCCCCCCTCTTTACGAAAAACTCGAAATGGATCTTAAGACATGGGCACGCCAGGAATTATCCTGGCTAGGCAGGGTGAACGCAGTCAAAATGACACTACTTCCCAAATTACTTTACCTCTTTAGGGCCCTCCTGATCCCCATAATTAGGTATCATCTGCGGAATTTCCAAAGCAAGATCATAAAATTTATCTGGGGTTCCTCGGGTCACCGTCTCTCCAGAAGAATTTTATACAGACCTAGAACACAGGATGGATTGGGAGTACCCCACGTAATGTGGTATTATCAAGCAGCATATCAGGTCACCTGAGGCCAGGTGACAGATGCACACGGTTAGGGTCAGGAGTGCACCGCTATGATAGTGGACCCTACGGCTGACTGCTGTGGATGGAACCCTGGGTGGTACAGGAAGGCAGGTCCACTGGGGTTCCAACACGGATCCAACAGGGAGCTAGAACATAAGATTCCCCAGGGTGCGGAGTCTAAGAGCCAACAGGTGTTCACCAGAGCCTCTAGTGGTGAGGATGGACTATGCTGCAGCTGACTACAGGTCGTGGCCCACAGGGTCTCCCAGCTCACGCTCACGGTAGGCTATATGAAGAAGCTAAAGGTCGGGGCGACTAGCAGACAAGGATAAACGGAGAACAAGCCAAAGGTCAAGAGTCACAAGCAGGCAGGGATGGTCGAGAAACGTGTCAAAGGTTAGGGTCACAAGCAGGCGGGGATGGTCGGGAACACGCTAAGATCAGAAACAGAGACAAATGTAGAGCGCAATGCAAGGCAGGCTTGGAGAACACAGTGTTAAATAGTGGTTCCTGTTGAGGCTAGGGTGGAGCCACACTGAGGGAAGATTACTTAACCATGCAGGAGTGAGAGAGCAAGCCCTAAAGCTGATACACAGACCAGGTAAGAGACAGACAGGTCATGAAAGTATTACTGCAAGGTCATGACACAGCACAACTGGCACAATTATCGACCGTATATTCTCGACTGGAGAAACCAGATTGGGTGCATATAGAACAGCAAGCAGTACCCACACACGTTAGACTTCCTACTCTGATGTCCCTCAAAAGATCGCCCCCCCCCCCATATTGTCGCCAACACTATCTCACTCCTTTTCCCTTTGGGATACCCTGAAAAGCCTCCCAGCATTGTCCTTGGACATACAGCCTTTAGCCCATATCCTCCACAACCCCAAATTCACTCCAGGAATGAACATTAAGGCCTTCAGATGGTGGTTAGACAAGGGGTTATACTGCATTAGACACTACCTTACCCCCCTAGGACCGATCACACTCAGCTACTGCAAAAGCGAATTGGAAATGCCTGACTTGGAGAGGTTCCGATACATGCAAATATCTCACTTCTTGCACTCTCAATTGAAAAATAAACCGGAACCCCCAAAATGTACTGCACATAAGCATTGGTGTGGCCAGGTCACAGAGCAGAGGGGGGGCATCTCCACAATATACCTGTCACTTGCTACGGATAACGCTAAATTATCTTACATAACGGCCTGGGAAGGAGAGCTACAGAACAGCTGGAAAACAGAAGTGTGGAATAGAAACTTTCACCGTTCTTACAAGGGTGTGCACAACATTGCCCTGGTTGAAGCTAATCTAAAAGTTTTAACTAGATGGTACTTGGTTCCAACCAGATTGGCAAAAATGTTCCCTTCCGTCTCAATGCTTTCGAGGTTGTACTCTTCCAGGATCCATGATACACATATGGTGGGACTGTCCGAGAATCAGAGGATTCTGGAACAGAATGTTTCACATGATACGCAAGGTTACAGGATGCCAGGTCCCCAAGGATCCCTCCATAGCACTTCTTAACGCCCCGGTCCCTAAAATCACCAAAGCTACCCAGAATTTAATATTCTTTATCCTTCTTGGAGCAAAACTTACCATAGCACGAGCTTGGAAACAACCGAAGGTGTCAGTAGATGCAGCCAAAAGAAAAATGTCTTGGGTGATGGCACAGGAAAAAAATGGTCGGTTCTCTGACAGACTCAACTGCTAAATTTGTAGAAACTAGGGACCCTGGGCATCCTATATAGGCATTTTGAGATGATTCGGAAGAGGTGGGGGGTCTGGGGGGGGGGTCACGAGAGGCTGGCTAACCTCTTTCATATCTTTCTCTTTCCCTTTCTCATTTCAGACTATTCTTATTTCCTATAACTACAACTTTGTACTGTTTCCTAGTGCAACTTATGCTTATGTTTCTACCTACGGTCAAGTTACAGTTCTTCAGAAGACCGAATATAGTTGACATCCTGTTGGCCTACAAACATAATCACAGGCTGAAACCTTAGGGATCTAAGGAACAATTGTTAGCTTTATAGCGTTGATAGTCGACTCCACTTTCACAGAAGTTAATGAGATATTCCCCTGAGGAAGTGATAAGATGCTCGGCCTTATTTTGATAGATGTATTACGTGTTATGCTACAGTCTCTGAAACCGATACAGGATATGTTTCTCATTGCTCATTTATTGTTCAATTTATTTTTGAGTTGTACTGTTGCTTGCTTTTGACAACAATAAAAATTATTGTAAGAAAAAAAAATGAATATTATAAATGAAAATTGAAAATATCACTGATGTAGATTTAAAAAGGAGGATGAAACGAATACTTACGTGTGCAGGAGACAGGATCCATGTCATCTTCTTTTAGCAAAGCAGTCTTTATATCATCCCCTCTATCTGAGTTGACATCTATAGGTTCAAGGTCAAAGATGATTTGTCTGAGGAACTGGTCCCAGATGTCAATACCTGAATCTTGATTGACATATTGCAAGTCCACTTGTCTTTTCAGGTCTAAAATATTAAAAATAAGAAAGTTATTTTATAAAAACATTATGTACTGTAGCCCACAAATATTATTTTCATAGACACATTTTGTTTTGTAAACCTTTGCATCCCATATCTTTTAAAGAGGATTGTTCAGTTGTTGCTTCCTTAGCGTCCTCAACATATACTGTGACAGCAGGAAGGTAAAGTCACCTGGTTGCATCCAGGGGGGTAGATATATTTCGCCCAGATTCAGGCTTTACGCCGACTTATACAACTAGGTGGAGAGTTGTATAAGCCCAGCTGAGGCTAGTGGGCTCATGGATGACTCATACCTCTAGGGAGAGTGTGGGGCGTCGTGCAGACAGGGAGTTGATGAGACCAGCTGAAGCTTGTCAGCTCATTTAGGCCTCTATAAGAACTCCTAGATTCATTAGGTGTTAGCTCATGCCTGGAACCAGACCTGTGTGGACTGTCTAGGGAGAGTGAACCCCTGTGCGGTGAGACAAAGCCTGTGTGGCTATTTGCTTGGACATTTAAAACCAGGGACTTAGGGACTAGGACAGCACTAGGCTGATCCCAGTTGTTAGTTAGGAAACCTGTATGTTTAGTCAGAGGTCAAGTTGACCAGGATTTATTTTATTTATGTTTCTTTTGCTTTGCTGTGTTTTGTCACTGTAAATAGAAAATAAACCGCACCTTTTTGATTTTGAAAACCACAACCTCCGTTTGCTGGGCCTGTTTTTGTGTGGGGAGCCCATCCCGGGGGTCACACACACCCGCTGCCGAGCTAACCCCCTCACAGTTGGTGGAGAACCAGTGGCAGTTTTTTTAAGCCAGCATGGAGGAGATACTGAAACAGCTGGCTCTAGCAAATGCCAATCAACAACAGACAAATGCAGGTTTGCAAAGGAGCCTTTCAGCCCAGCAGCAAGCTCATCAACAGAGCCTTGCAGCCCAGCAGCAAGCTCACCAACAGAGTCTGGAAGCTCAGCAACAAGCCCAGCAGCAATCTGAGGCCCGCTTCATAGACCTGTTACAGAAGCAAGAGCAGAGACTACAACAAATGGAAGCAGTAATGCAGCAACGTCCGCAGACCAGTGAGGAAAGCCGTCCCACTAATACCGCGTCCTTTGGGGTGAGTCGTTTATTGACAAAAATGACTGGAGAGGATGATCCAGAGGTATTTTTGACCACATTTGAAAGGACCGCTGAAAGAGAAAAGTGGCCTGAGGAGCAGTGGGCTGGACTGGTGGCTCCTCTGTTAACTGGTGAATCGCAGAAAGCTTACTATGACCTAGAGCCTAACCAAGCAAAAGACTATGTGATGCTAAAAGCTGAAATTTTGGCAAGGCTGGGTGTCACCCAGGCTGTCCGGGCTCAGCGTGTGCATAACTGGACTTTCCAGCTTGGAAAACCCCCCAGGTCTCAAATGTATGATCTCATTCACCTGAGCAGAAAGTGGCTACAGCCAGAGACTTTGTCCACACCAAAGATTGTGGAACGTGTTGTAATGGATCGGTTTTTGAGAGCTCTTCCTACTGCCATCCAAAAGTGGGTAAGCCATGGAGACCCAGAGACGGCCGATGGTCTTGTGGATCGTGTGGAGAAATACTTGGCTACAGAGAACCTGACGGCCTCTTCCAGAGACACTCGGACTTTCCACCCTAAGACCAGACCATCCCCAGGGGCGGATAAGAGGATTCCAAGGGGTGAGGGTGGAGAGAGTGAGAGGGTGGGAGCTCTACCCCAAGTTTGGCGAGAACAGCCTGGGAAATCAGCGGCTCAAGAGGCGGCAAGAAGGATCGTTTGCTACCGCTGCCGGCAAGCGGGACATATTGCAGCCAATTGCCCGGTTGTGGAGGAACCCATGCAGTGTGACTTTCTGACGGGCAGACGTCAGTCGCTGTGTGCGACAGTCGCATGCACTGCCATTTGAGGAACTGAGAAACATTTATGCAAAATGTGTGTTAATGGTAGAAATGTTGTGGTATTGCTGGATTCAGGTAGCCTTGTGACCCTGATAAAGGCTGAGTTAGTTAAAACAGAGGTCTTTGGGAATAGCAAGGTAGCTGTTATTTGTGTGCATGGGGACACCCGAGAGTATCCAGTGACTACAGTGTGTTTCGAGACCCCCAAAGGTACCCTCTCTCATCCAGTGGGCTTAGTATCTCAGTTACCGCATGACGCCATTGTGGGAAGGGATTTTCCGAAGTTCTGGGAACTGTGGGATGATCCTGAGCCCCCCACTGGTGCCCCTATGTACCAGGAATGTGATAGCCAGAACTCCCCTGAGAGTGGTGAGGACTCTCCGGAATTTCCCTTATCAGTATTGGCAGGGGAGACTCAAGAAACTGGAGAGGAGCCCACCTCCTCAGACGAAAACCTACCGTCTGTGGAGTTTTCTGATCTTGAGGTTCACAGGGAAAACTTTGCCACAGAACAGTTGAAAGACCCCGCCCTAATAAAGGCACGGGAAAACGTAGTGAAAATAGATGGCGAGTTAGTGAACCCAGATAATACCTGCACTTACCCATACTTCAGCGTAGAGAAGGACCTACTGTATCGGGTGGCAAAAAGGGCAGAAGAAACCGTTGAGCAGCTTGTGGTGCCCAAACCTTACAGGAAGTTGGTGTTGGAGTTGGCCCATGGGCACATTCTTGGAGGTCATCTGGGGACAGAGAAAACCCGAGAGAGGGTATTACAGAGATTCTATTGGCCGGGGGTGATGAAGGACATAGAAAATTATTGTTCCTCCTGCCCTGTGTGTCAGAGGTCGGCCCCGATGCCACATTTCCGTAGCCCGCTGGTCCCTCTACCCATCATTGAGGTCCCGTTTGAGAGGATCGCCATGGATTTGGTAGGGCCTATAATCAAGTCCGCTAGGGGGCACCAGTACATATTAGTTATAATGGACTATGCCACCCGTTATCCAGAAGCGATCCCTCTCCGAAATACCTCGGCCAAAACCATAGCCAAAGAGCTATCTCTTGTGTTTAGCCGGGTGGGTATTTGTAAAGAACTGCTTACGGACCAAGGTACACCCTTTATGTCCCGGGTTATGAAGGAGCTGTGTAAATTGTTCAAAGTGACGCAATTACGTACATCTGTGTATCACCCCCAAACCGATGGGCTGGTTGAAAGATTCAACAAAACCCTAAAACAAATGTTGAAGAAAGTGGTGGATAGAGATGGAAAGGATTGGGACTGTCTACTTCCTTATCTGATGTTTGCTATTAGGGAGGTGCCCCAATCCTCTACGGGATTCTCCCCCTTTGAGTTACTGTATGGGAGACACCCAAGAGGGCTGTTGGATATTGCCAAGGAAACTTGGGAAAGTGAGAGTTCTCCCCACAGGAGTGTGATTGAGCATGTCGCCCTGATGCAAGACCGAATTGCACAGGTAATGCCCATCGTGAAGGAACATTTGGCCCAAGCGCAGTTAGCACAGCAGAGAGTGTACAACCGTGGAGCCAAGACCCGTACCTTTTCCCCGGGGGATAGGATACTGGTACTTGTCCCTATGGTTGAAAGTAAATTCCTTGCCAAATGGCAAGGCCCCTATGAGATAATGGAAAAAGTGAGCGAAGTGAATTACAAGGTCAGACAACCAGGAAGGCGAAAGCCCGAACAGATCTATCACGTTAATCTGTTGAAAGCCTGGAGGGATAGAGAGTCCCTAGTCGCAGACACTTGGTCACCAGCTCAAACTGGTTGCGTGATTCCTGAGGTTGGAATAGCAGCCACCTTGTCACAACCCCAACAACAGGAGGTTAAGGAGTTTGTGCTTCGCAACAAGGAGGTATTCTCTGAGCTGCCGGGACAAACATCTGGGGTAGAGCATGACATCATTACCCCGCCCGGTGAAAGGGTGAAGTTAAAACCCTATCGGATCCCAGAGGCCCGACGGGAGGCAATACGGGAGGAAGTACAGAAAATGCTGAACTTAGGGGTGATAGAGGAGTCCCAAAGTGATTGGTCTAGTCCCATTGTGTTGGTGCCTAAACCGGATGGGAGCTGGCGATTTTGTAACGATTTTCGTCAGTTGAACAAAGTTACAAAATTTGACACCTACCCCATGCCACGTATAGATGAGTTGATCGACCGGCTGGGAACAGCCCGATACATGACGACCCTTGACCTCACAAAAGGGTATTGGCAAATCCCCCTGGCCAAGTCGGCCAAAGAGAAAACCGCATTTGTAACCCCAGACGGGGCGTTCCAATATAAAAGAATGCCGTTCGGGTTACAGAATGCGCCGGCCACATTCCAGCGGAAAATGGACCAGATGCTGAGGCCCCATCGGAAGTATGCTGCGGCTTACCTGGATGACGTAATTGTCCATAGCACAGATTGGGCCTCACATCTGCCAAAAGTGCAAGCAGTCCTGGACTCTGTTCGGGAAGCGGGGTTTACGGCTAACCCCAAGAAGTGTACCATTGGGCAGGAGGAGGCCAAATATCTTGGGTACACCATTGGGAGGGGAGTAATAAAACCCCAACTCAACAAAGTCGAGGCCATCCAGAGTTGGCCACGTCCCAACAGCAAGAAGCAGGTACGAGCCTTTCTGGGAATCGCTGGGTATTATCGGCGATTCATTCCCCACTTTGCTTCTAAGGCTGTGCCCCTAACCAACCTGACGAAGGGGAAAGGGTCGGTCATGATTAAATGGACCCCCGAGGCTGAGGCAGCATTCCAATTCTTGAAACAAGCCTTATGTAGCCAGCCAGTGTTGTACTCACCCGACTTCTCTAAAGACTTTGTCGTACAAAGTGATGCGTCAGATGTGGGGTTAGGAGCAGTATTGTCCCAGGTCTGGAACGGGGAAGAGCACCCAGTCATTTACCTCAGCAGGAAGTTGAAGTCCCATGATGCAAATTACGCCACCGTTGAAAAGGAGTGTTTAGCGGTGAAGTGGGCTCTAGATTCCCTTCGGTACTACCTGCTAGGTAGGCACTTTGACATGGTTACGGATCACGCTCCGTTAAAGTGGATGGCTCAAAACAAGGAAACAAATAGAAGAGTGAATAGGTGGTTCCTGGCCCTCCAGGAATTCAACTTCACAGTAAAGCATCGCCCTGGCGTTCAAATGGGGAATGTGGATGCTTTGTCTCGAGTACATGAATGCCTGATTGCTGGTGTTCCAACCCCGAGGTTAAAACAAGAGGGGGGGGTATGTGACAGCAGGAAGGTAAAGTCACCTGGTTGCATCCAGGGGGGTAGATATATTTCGCCCAGATTCAGGCTTTACGCCGACTTATACAACTAGGTGGAGAGTTGTATAAGCCCAGCTGAGGCTAGTGGGCTCATGGATGACTCATACCTCTAGGGAGAGTGTGGGGCGTCGTGCAGACAGGGAGTTGATGAGACCAGCTGAAGCTTGTCAGCTCATTTAGGCCTCTATAAGAACTCCCAGATTCATTAGGTGTTAGCTCATGCCTGGAACCAGACCTGTGTGGACTGTCTAGGGAGAGTGAACCCCTGTGCGGTGAGACAAAGCCTGTGTGGCTATTTGCTTGGACATTTAAAACCAGGGACTTAGGGACTAGGACAGCACTAGGCTGATCCCAGTTGTTAGTTAGGAAACCTGTATGTTTAGTCAGAGGTCAAGTTGACCAGGATTTATTTTATTTATGTTTCTTTTGCTTTGCTGTGTTTTGTCACTGTAAATAGAAAATAAACCGCACCTTTTTGATTTTGAAAACCACAACCTCCGTTTGCTGGGCCTGTTTTTGTGTGGGGAGCCCATCCCGGGGGTCACACACACCCGCTGCCGAGCTAACCCCCTCACAATACGCATGGAGGCTCCATTTTTTGTTATGTTCTCTCCTCAATTAATTCATCCTGCTGCATTTGTTCTGGTGCTGTGTAAAATCAGACATGAAGTATAATTACATGTAGTCTTAAAAAAAAAATCCCCTATATGGCTGCTTCTTTGCTTCATACAGTATATGTTGTTGTATCCCTAAGTTTAAAACATTCAAAACGGAGTGATCACAGTAAAATATCTATTTTTCAGTGTTATATACAAACATGGTATTGATTGCATGCACAAACAACATTTTCAATGTGTGTATTTGCACCAACCTATAATGATGGACAGCTCGTCTGAATCCACTCTGAGCGCTTCTTCACTTTTCCACTCTACACCTGTTGCCGCCATGGTATCTGAAAAATGTTTTCTACAAAATTGACTCTTGGCAAGCTGCTTCTGTTTCGCCTAAAACAAATAGATTGTTTTATTTCTGTTAAACAAAAAAGAAACAAATACAAACACATTTCTATGAATATGTCAACTGCAACATATCAAACAACAGCCATTTAAAAAAAACAAAAGATGTGATAAATGTGATCTAGCTGGTCATGTTCCCTATGTTTTAGATATGACCAAAGTGATTGTAAAGGCAGATTTTTTTTTATCTTAATGCATTCTATCCAGCGATGTCCACGAGTGCCTCGGCCATTCAGGACTCTCCCTCCTGATTGGCTAGGACACAGCAGTCGCGCCATTGGCTCCCGTTGCTGTCAATCAAACTCAGTTAGCCAATCGGCAGAGAGAGAGGGGAGCTGAACTGCAGCTCTGTGTCTAAATGGATACATGGAGCTGCTCCCATTGTTAAGAGCATGTGGCCTGCTATGGTTCATGAGTGAACCCACACATTTTCCTCCCTTTCCCTGGCCAGCCAGGCTGCATGTTCAGATAAAGCTCCTGTGTGGATTTTTGGGGTACCAATGCTTTTTGTTGTTGTTTTTTTGTGGAAACCCCCCCCCAAAAAAAAAAAAAATCCATACCAGACCAGAAGAATCTGGTATGAATTTTGGAGGGGCCCTGCACAGTTGCTCTGTTTTTTTACATTATCTCTTCTCTTTGTACACAAACTGTCAGGGAGGCCTAACACAGGCATCCAGCACAGGGTAAACAGATCAGTGGGCTGTACATAAGGAATCAGGCACAAAAGTAAGTGGAAAATTGATATTTATTAAAGATAAGGCACACGTGCAAACCAAACAACAGCAAACCAAAAACAAGCAATGCATACAAGAAATAAATACAAGAAAACACAGCAAACTCCAAAACACCTAATCTAAATATCTAACTAATATATACAAGAACAGGAGTACATATACATGAGCAAGGCAGGAATGAGAGACAAGGGGAAACAGGCGGCCAGATGGAGGGAGCAGTAGCAAGGGGGAGCTGGAAGCAGGAATCAGGGGACAAGACTCAGGGACTGGGTACAGGAAGCAGAGTCCAGGACAGGGCAGGAAGCAGATCGGGAACAGGTTCAGGCACACGGATCAGGTCAGGCAGGGACAAGCTTGCAGAGGGAATACTGAAGCCCTGAGCCTCAGTGAAGGGCGAGCTTATATACTTCCAGCAGCTCACATCAAGTGCAGCTTGATTAATGAAGAGTCCATCTACTGGGAGACACCCGCTGGTGGCCACCAGAATTACACCCTTTGTTGCTGGAAGCAATAGTGCCACCAGCAAGTGACCAAAGCCATAACACGGATCATGACACAAACTTCATTAACAGTATTCTGCTTGGCAGAGATAACAGTGACTAATTGATAATTAACAATCCAATTCAAGATGCTTATTAGTGGGACTTTTTTATAAGTATTTCAAACAAAACCAAAGAAAATTCCCAGCTCAACTTGATGTAGCACCCTGGTGTTTAGGCAGGGTTGCTCACAAATTTAGTCTGCCAGGTAGTAAGTGTCCTGGCTAATTGCTAGAAGATCCTCTAACTTTTCCCTAAATCTGGGTTTACTTCACTTCTCCGATAAGCCCCCCGCCCACAGACCCCGACAACCACTGGGCAAGGGTTGTGGGGATGAGGCCCTTGTCCCCATCAACATGGGGACAATGTGCTTTGGGGTCAGACCCTAAAGCATCCTCCCCATGTTGAGGGCATGTGTCCTGGTACGGTTCAGGACCGGGGCACTCTCTCGTCCCCCCTCTTTTCCTGCAGCCTGCCAGGTTGCGTGCTCGTATAAGGGTCTGGTATGGAATTTGGGGGGAACCCGACGCAATTTATTTTTAAAAATTTTGGTTCGGGTTTAAAACACGGGAAAAATGAACCACTTTACAGGCATACTATAGACACCCCCCAGGCACGAAATTTAAAGGAATATGTCACTTTTATTGTTTCAATTTAATCATTATTAAAATCACTGCTCCCAAAAAAACGGACGTTTTTAAAACTTTTTTTTGTATTGATAGATGTCCCTTGGGGCAGGACTCGGGTCTTCAAACACTTTTTATGACAATAACTTGCATACAGTATAATCCTTTAAAATGAGCACTTTTGTTTTTTCATGTTCGTGTCCCATAGACTTTAACAGTGTTCGTGTTTTCGAACAAATTTTTTGCCTTTTCGCAAGTTCTGGTGCGAACCGAACCGTGTGTTCGGCTCATCCTTTTTACCTACCTAAAGTTTAAGGAAAACTGATACAACCAGTATATACTGTATATAAATATACAGTTTCTCACAAAAGTATTATATATTTTCATATGACAACACCGAAGAAATGATTTGCTACAATGTAAAATAGTGAGTAAATATGCTGTCCCCTCAAAATAACTCAGCACACAGCCATTAATGTCTAAACCACTAGCAACAAAAGTGAGTATACCCCTAGGGGAAAATGTCCAAATTGGGCCCAATTAGCCATTTTCCATCCCCAGTATCATGTGACTCATTAGTGTTACAAGGTCTCAGGTGTAAATGGGGAGCAGGTGCGTTAAATTTGGAGTTATCGCTCTAACTCTCTCATACTGTCACTGAAAGTTCAACATGGCACCTTATGGCAAGGAGCTCTCTGAGGAGCTGAATAAAAGAATTGTTGCTCTACATAAAGATGGTCTAAACCCTATTGAGTATCCTCAAACAGAAGGTGGAGGAACGCAAAGTCTCTAACATCCACCAGCTCCGTGATGTCGTCATGGAGGAGTGGAAGAGGACTTCAGTGTCAACCTGTGAAGCTCTTGCAAACTCCATGCCCAAGAGGGTTAAGGCAGTGCTGGAAAATAATGGTGGTCACACAAAATATTGACACTTTTGACATTTTCACTTAGGGTGTACTCACTTTTGTTGCCAGCAGTTTAGACATTAATGGCTGTGTGTTGAGTTATTTTGAGGGGACAGTAAATTCACAATGTTATACAAGCTATACACTTGATTTGAATAGAGGTCGCCCGGGAAGTCGGATGAAGACGATCCGACTCGCGGGGCGACTCATGTGCCTGCTGACACAGGGACAGCGCGACTTTGCGAGGCAACTTGGACATGACTTGAGCGTGAAGCAGCCGCTCAAGTCGTGTCCTAGAGGCGACTACCTGGCCGAGAATGTCTCCAGCGCGATGGCATCGCGCTAGTTCTCGGCAGTTCTCGGCAGCCTCACGCTCGTTGTCCCGTGTTTGGTATGAATCATGAAGGGGAACGCCCTGCGCCCCCGCCACCCCAAAGCACCCTGCCCCCATGTTGATGGGGACAAGGGCCTCTTCCCGACAACCCTGGCCGTTGGTTGTCGGGGTCTGCGGGCGCGAGCTTTTCGAAATCCGGGAGCCCCCTTTAATAAGGGGGCCCCCAGATCCCGGCCCCCCACCCTATGTGAATGAGTATGGGGTACATCGTACCCCTACCCATTCACCTGGTGGCAAAAAAAATCAACAAAAAACACAACACAGGTTTTTAAAGTAATTTATTAGGCAGCTCCGGGGGTGTCACGATCAGGCGTCGGGCTTGAAGACCAATTGCAATAGCAGTTGCAGGACAGGCATACAGGCAGTCACTTCTGGTAGATGACACAGGCTCACCTGAGGTGTGGAGTCTAAGTACTAGCTGGTTTTCCCCAGAGCTCCGGGTGGTGGAGATGGATTTAGCTGCAAGCTAGTACCAGGTCGCAGTCCTCAAGTTTGCCCCACCAGGGTGTGAGCAAGCCAGGGTCCAATAGCGGATAAACAGACAAGGATGAAACAGCAACGTCGTCAAAGAACAGGCCGAGGGTCAAACATGGGTAGTTGCAGATTGGGATCAGGCAGTAGAAAAGTCCAGGAACAAGCCAAAGGTCAATCACGAGTGGTTGTAGGTACAGATGGCAACAGGAAAACCAACAGCAAGGCACTGGCAGGGAAGGCACAATAACCTGGCAAAGAGGAAGTGCTGAGACAAGGCTTATATAGGAAGTTCATGGGAGGAGCAAGGAGTTCAAGGTTCATCGGTAATCAAGACTCAAGGCAGGGTTGTCCATTGGATCAGATAGGTTTGTCCAGCAGATCAGGCAAGGAGCTGTCCAGCATCCCAGATAGCTCAGTGGTAAGAGTAAATGCCAGACACAGACGAGGTCCCAGGTTCAAGCCCAGGTACTGACAGTACTCTCCTCCTCTCAGGACGTCCTCTGGACGTCTTAGGGCTGGGTTTGTGAGGAAACCTCTGGTGGAATTCTCTTGTCAATCTAGGGGAGTGAACCTTATCCATCTTTGGGCATCTTTTTCTTTAGAAGTTTCTGCTGGGGAGATTCTCCTCACTTGCAAGGCTTTTTCAAACATCTCCAGCTCCTGCTTACGGATAAGGGTGCCATTCGAGGCATACATACAGTCAGGTGGTAGAACTTCTTTGGCAGGACAGGAATTTGTGATGGAGCCAGACTTTACGGAAGTGGTGACGGTATCAAGAACAGGTGTTTTCTTAGGATGTAGCGAAGGCGTCTCTGGAGCAGGAGGTGGTTCTTTGGCAGGACAGGGTGATGTTACTGCATTTACCACTGTGGAACGTGGGATGACTACTGGAACTGGTCTGTTGTCGGGAGGTTGCATAGTTGCCTCTAGGCCAGATGGTAGGAGTTTCACAGGGGTATTGGTTGCGGGTTGAAGAGGGGCACTGGTATCGTTGACCACCGTAGTCTGGGAACCTACTTGTGTCATTGAACATGGACAGGCCTTATGGCAACCTTGGCAGTTCACAGGCCGAACAGCAGCGATAGCAGAATGAATCCCAGTAGTACCCACTTGAAGAACCTTTGGCCGAGGTGGACGAGTTGGGCAGAGAGAGATTAAGTGCCCTCTTTCTCCACAATAGAAAAAAAGGCCACAGCCTCTCCTCCACTCTCTTTCAGCTTTAGACAGCGTGGTCTGGATGACCCCGATCTCCATAGGTTCCACATCTTCCAGAGTAGGTGTGTGTATATCCACAGGAACGTCAAGGCTTTGTGGTGTTAGGGCTTCATGGCTTGGCACGTACTGGGGTGGCTTGAAGTCATACCTGTACAGGGTATTCCTGTCCCTGGGTCCTCGAAGGCCAGATGAGCTAGGAGCAGACTTGGGAACCCTGTTTTTCTTGGAAACTGTACAGTGAGAGTCCAGGGCTAACATAAAAGCTTCCCAGCTGTCCAAGACTGGACTCCTTTCCTGTAATACCTGGTGAGCCCATGTTTTGATGGGTCCAGTGAGCAGGTTGATAGTAGCGAGAACCTTTATATAATCTGTGGCATAGGTCCTAGGCTTAAGAGCAAACAACAGCTCGCAATCCATCTTAAAGGATGAAAGAGATGCACGGCTACCGTCAAACCTCTCGGGCATCACAACAAATGGCTCAGGACAGGCTGGTTCTGGGCTTGGGCGTACTGTACCTTTCAGTAACAGAACTTCTTGCTGCAGGTCTGAGATTTGCTGTCTGACAGGAGTCAGAGCATCTGCTATAGCGGCCTTCATGTTTATGGCCAGGTTATTCTGTCACGATCAGGCGTCGGGCTTGAAGACCAATTGCAATAGCAGTTGCAGGACAGGCATACAGGCAGTCACTTCTGGTAGATGACACAGGCTCACCTGAGGTGTGGAGTCTAAGTACTAGCTGGTTTTCCCCAGAGCTCCGGGTGGTGGAGATGGATTTAGCTGCAAGCTAGTACCAGGTCGCAGTCCTCAAGTTTGCCCCACCAGGGTGTGAGCAAGCCAGGGTCCAATAGCGGATAAACAGACAAGGATGAAACAGCAACGTCGTCAAAGAACAGGCCGAGGGTCAAACACGGGTAGTTGCAGATTGGGATCAGGCAGTAGAAAAGTCCAGGAACAAGCCAAAGGTCAATCACGAGTGGTTGTAGGTACAGATGGCAACAGGAAAACCAACAGCAAGGCACTGGCAGGGAAGGCACAATAACCTGGCAAAGAGGAAGTGCTGAGACAAGGCTTATATAGGAAGTTCATGGGAGGAGCAAGGAGTTCAAGGTTCATCGGTAATCAAGACTCAAGGCAGGGTTGTCCATTGGATCAGATAGGTTTGTCCAGCAGATCAGGCAAGGAGCTGTCCAGCATCCCAGATAGCTCAGTGGGAAGAGTAAATGCCAGACACAGACGAGGTCCCAGGTTCAAGCCCAGGTCCTGACAGGGGGTCTTCTTCTGACTTCGGGGTCTTTCTGCCGGGTGCCCTGCTATCTTCTTCCAGCTCTTTTGCTAGCGGGGTCCCGGTCTTCATCGTCATCTTCTTCTGACTTCGGGGGTCTCTTGTTCTGTTCTCCGGTGTCATCTCCACGCTCTCCGGTTCTTTTCCCGCTCTGCGGTGCCTTCTCCACGATCTCCGGTTCTTTCCGCCTTCTGCCGGGCGCCCCGCTATCTTCTTCCAGCTCTTTTGATAGCGGGGTCCCGGTCTTCATTGTCGTCTTCTTCCCTCTTCTCTCCGTCCGATGGTGATGCCACTCGCTGACTCCACCCCCGGGACTGTGACGTCATACGGGGGTGGGGTCAGCGGGTGGCATCACGCCCCATGCCCCATGCCAATATAAGTGGGTGCGCTCCGTGGCAACATCGGATGGAGAGAAGAGGGAAGTAGACGACGATGAAGACCGGGACCCCACTAGCAAAAGAGCTGGAAGAAGATACCGGGGCGCCCGGCTGAAGGCAGAAAGAACCGGAGATTGTGGAGAAGGCACCGGAGAGCAGGAGAAGAACCAGGGAGCGCGGAGACGACACCGGAGAACGGACCAAGAGACCCCCCCGAAGTCGGAATAGGATGAAGACCGGGACCCCGCTAGCAAAGGAGCTGGAAGAAGATAGCGGGGCGCCCGGCAGAAAGACCCCCGAAGTCGGAAGAAGACGACGATGAAGACCGGGACCCCGCTAGCAAAAGAGCTGGAAGAAGATAGCGGGGGGCCCGGCAGAAAGACCCCCAAAGTTGGAAGAAGACGACGATGAAGACCGGGACCCTGCTAGCAAAAGAGCTGGAAGAAGATAGCGGGGCGCCCAGCAGAAAGACCCCCGAAGTCGGAAGAAGACCCCTGGAGCTGCCTAATAAATTAATAAAAAAACCTGTGTTGTGTTTTTTATTGACTTTTTTTTGCCACCAGGTGAATTGGTAGGGGTACGATGTACCCCATACTCATTCACATAGGGTGGGGGGCCGGTATCTGGGGTCCCCCCTTATTAAAGGGGGCTCCCAGATTCCGATAAGCCCCCCGCCCGCAGACCCCGACAACCAATGGCCAGGGTTGTCGGAAAGAGGCCCTTGTCCCCATCAACATGGGTACATCCTCCCCATGTTGAGGGCATGTGGCCTGGTACGGTTCAGGAGGGAGGGGGGGCGCTCTTTTGCCCCCCCCTCTTTTCCTGCGGCCTGCCAGGTTGCGTGCTCGGATAAAGGCTCTGGTGTGGATTTTTAGGGGGACCCCATGCTATTTTTTTTTTAAGTTTGGCGTGGGGTTCCCCTTAAAATCCATACCAGACCTGAAGGGCCTAGTATGGATTTTTAGGGGGACCCCATGCTATTTTTTTTTTAAGTTTGGCGCGGGGTTCCCCTTAAAATCCATACCAGACCTGAAGGGCCTGGTATGGATCTTGGGGGACCCCCACACCATTTTTTTTTCATTTTGGTGGGGGGGTCCCCTTTGAATTCATACTAGACCCAAGGGCCTGGTATGGACCTGGGGGGGGACCCCACGCTGTTTTTTTTCAATATTTTTTTTTTTAGAGCCGGCAATGTTTATTTTTTTACATTTCCTTTAACATCCAGCTATAAACAGGTTAAAAAAAAAATTGCCGCAAAATAGCGGTACTTGCGTTTTGGATGCGGGTCGATTGAATTCTATTACATCCAAAACACTGTTTTTGGCCTGGAAAAAAAAATCTGCATTTAACCTCGTTTTTCACAAAGCCTAAAAATGCCTTCAGACGCTAAAGATTTCCACGTTTCAGACGCGGTACTGGCGTTTAGCCGCATTTTAGTTTAGAAGCGTTTTTAAAGGTGACCTATTTTTTTACATTGATAAACTCAAAAATTATGGCAAATGAAGAAAAAACATTAAAAATATATATACATATAAAAAAAAATTAAATTGCTTCCATTGCATTGTGGACAATCCACAACTTGGGGCAGGTGATGTGGCAAGTGGACAATCCACAACTTGGGGCAGGTGACGTGGCAAGTGGACAATCCACAACTTGGGGTAGGTGACGTAGCAAGTGGACAATCCACAACTTGGGGCAGCTGACGTGGCAAGTGGACAATCCACAACTTGTGGCAAGTGATGTGGCAAGTGACACGCTAAATACAACTACACTGCTGCTCTCTCAGCTGCTGATACTCACTCTGGTCTCACAAAATAGCTGAAATGGTTAATAATACTGTTTTTGGAGCTTAGGGCGGCTCCATATGATGTTTCCTAACTAAACGCATATAGATGCAAATGTGGTAAAACGCGGCATGCAAACGCCACAAAGCGCCGCTTTCAACCTTAGTTCTGAAGACTTTTCACCAGCATCCCGTGTACATGGGGCCTAAAAACGCCTATGCCATTTACAGCTCAAAAACGCCATGGTGGCCATGAGGCCATAGGCTAACATGGAGAGATGTTTTTAAGCTGCAAAAAACGCTCAAACAAGCGGCTGGAAAAATGTCCGTGTGCATGTAGCCTTATATTAACCACTTGCGCACTGGCCACTTAAACCCCCTTCCTGCCCAGACCAATTTTCAAATTTCAGCGCTGATGCACTTTGAATGACAATTGCGCGCTCATACAACACTGTAACCCAATGGAAATGTATTATTTTTTGGTACACAAATAGAGATTTCTTTTGGTGCTATTTGATCACCTCTGCGTTTTTTTTTGGTTTTTTTTATATAAATACAAAAGACCGACTAAAAAAAAAAATTAGGATATTTTAACCACTTCAGCACTGGGCCTATTCTGGCACTTCTCTCCTTCATGTAAAAATCATACATTTATGGCTATAAAATTACTTCAAAACCCCAAACATTATATATGTTTTTTTAGCAGACACCCTGGGGAATAAAATGGAGGTCATTGCAAATTTTTATCTCGCTCGGTATTTGCGCGATAAATTTGCAAACGCCTTTTTTTGGGAAAAAAAATGGTTTCATGGATTTAAAAAAATTACAAAACAGTAAAGTTAGCCCAATTTTTTTAGATAATGTGAAAGATGTTGTTATGCTGAGTAAATAGATACCTAACATGTCACGCTTTAAAATTGCGCACACTCATGGAATGACATCAAACTTCAGTACTTAAAAATCTCCCTAGGCGATGCTTTAATTTTTTTTACACGTTACCATTTTCACATTACAGAGGAGGTCTAGTGCTAGAATTGTTTATAAAGAAAGAAAATACTGCGCTAATCTAAAATAGTGAATAAAAATAAAGCTGCTACATAAAATGTGACTAAAATTAATAAACATGGAATGAAGATGTAGCGCTAAGTGAAGAAATGAAGCCCAATGATTTGGGCCTCCAATCAAACCAAAGTGATAAATAATATCAATATAATGAGTCCATACAGTGTCCATAGAAAAATTTTCGTGTTGTGAAGAAAGAACATGTAGCACTGAAGGGTCATCACATAACTCTTGTAGAAAAAGAGAGGTAGAATACTCTTACCGGAACATTAGACCTGTGGTTTAGGCAGGTCAAATAGGCATACGAAATCCCAGTGGCACTCCTCATCAGTTAGTCTGGAAACTGGATCAGATGGGTCCCCAATGTAGACTGTCCGGTAGGCTCCCCGACTTGACAGCAGACTCTGGGTTTCACACCAATCCAGGTGGTCCTCCGATGGAACTGGAACCGCCACTCAGCAAGGAGACTCTTTACCACGGTGAATATTAGTAACCAGTGGCCAAAGGAAGCTATTACTTGACCAACCACCCATGTGAGGAGAAAAGAAGGGAAGGAATGCTCCAATGGTGCAGGTCAATGAGGGTTTATTCAACCAACATAAAAGTGATCACAAACAATAAAAACGTTTAAAAAGGGGCAGTGAATGAGCCCTACGCATTTCGAACAAATGTTCTTCAACAGGGGCATCGATGCCCCTGTTGAAGAACATTTGTTCGAAACGCGTAGGGCTTGGTACACTACCTCATTCACTGCCCCTTTTTATACGTTTTTATTGTTTGTGATCACTTTTATGTTGGTTGAAGAAACCCTCATTGACCTGCACCATTGGAGCATTCCTTCCCTTCTTTTCTCCTCACATGGGTGGTTGGTCAAGTAATAGCTTCCTTTGGCCACTGGTTACTAATATTCACCGTGGTAAAGAGTCTCCTTGCTGAGTGGCGGTTCCAGTTCCATCAGAGGACCACCTGGATTGGTGTGAAACCCAGAGTCTGCTGTCAAGTCGGGGAGCCTACCGGACAGTCTACATTGGGGACCCATCTGATCCAGTTTCCAGACTAACTGATGAGGAGTGCCACTGGGATTTCGTATGCCTATTTGACCTGCCTAAACCACAGGTCTAATGTTCCGGTAAGAGTATTCTACCTCTCTTTTTCTACAAGAGTTATGTGATGACCCTTCAGTGCTACATGTTCTTTCTTCACAACACGAAAAATTTTCTATGGACACTGTATGGACTCATTATATTGATATTATTTATCACTTTGGTTTGATTGGAGGCCCAAATCATTGGGCTTCATTTCTTCACTTAGCGCTACATCTTCATTCCATGCTAGAATTGTTGCACTCATTCTAACGCACGCAGCAATACCTCACATGTGTGGTTTGAACGGCTTTTACATATGTGGGCGGGACTTACTTGTGTGTTCGCTTCTGAGCGCAAGCTACCGGGGACATGGGCGTTTTTTTTTTTTTTTTTTTTTACTTTTTTGTATTTCTTACTCTTTTTTTAACTGTTTTGTTTTTTTGATCACTTTTATTCCTATTACAAGGAATGTAAACATCCCTTGTAATAGGAATCTATTGTAGAAAATGAACCACAATGGAGGAAGAAACCGGAGAGAGTTCCTCCTCATATGTTGCCACCGCCCCAAATTAGTGGGAATAAACCCAAAAGGGCACGAGTACCCCCCGGTACAATGGGACTTTTAAGGGCAAACAGAAAGAAAGCAAATGATTTGTAAAAAAATATATATAATTTATTTAGAGAAAATTATTTAGCAAAAAAAAAAAGTGTGTTAAACACAATGATAGCTTTACATATCAACCATGAATTTACAAAAAATACGGAACATTCAAACATTAAGTATACATATTCCAACAGAGAAAAAAACAATCAACTCCTTTAGCCTGACATGTTTCAGGAATACCAATCCTTTCTTCGTAGGCTCTTGATAGGATAGAATATAGTTGTGTTTCTAAAAATGAGACAAAAGCACAAACTCAAAAATGTCTACAAGGTTCCCATTAGACAGACACACACACATCCAATGTACATACCATGCATGAAACCGGTATCTATGCATGTAGGAATGTTCTATATTCAATTTGAAATCAAGGACATGAAAACGTCCTACAGATAAAAGAAAATAAAAACACAGACAGAGCCGCCGTTGCCACCCATATGGGAGAAAAAACCCACATCAAAGCCTGGATCGTCTCACGCAGGGGTCCCAAGTCGGCACCTTCAGAAGACCAGAGCCATGTGAGGGGTCTGAGGATGAAATTCCTAGTGCCTGTTGTAAACAAGCAAAAGAGGGAAGTCTAGTATGTGCGCCACATAGTATATATCAATGACTACTGAGAAATATACAGAGGTATTTATTGGGCAAAACAAATTGCATTATAGTACTAATATTGATCAGTTGCAAATCATTGCCAGGAAAGAAATTGCACGGCTGTGCATGGTTCTATGGCAATGGCACTGTGCATGATGATTTGGCAGAATTTGCCAAAATACAAAATGCACAACTATGTATGTCTGCACAGTGATGACACTGTGCATACTAGTGCACATGGTACTATGCAGAAAGAAACACGTAGTGGCAGCATACACATTGACATAGCCTATGAATAAAAAAGTGCCAAAGAATATTTAAATGAGGGTACCTGCTGATCAGAAATGCCACAGATAGGCAGAACTTGGCCCAGGTGAGGTACTAGAGAGAAAATGAGAAAGGAAAAAAAGAGAAAAGAGAAAAAATGTTAAGCTCAAGATGAGTGCAACCTGCATCTCTGTTGCAGATTAAGAGAAGTGGCAGGAAAGTCCTTTTACCTGATGGTTGGAGCTGACTTCAAGACTGCATGAACTGCAGTGATGGCGTCTATAGAGACGAATGGCGCCAGATAGTGTATTTAGAGCCAATTCGCGCATGCGCGCCGACGTCAGTCAATGAGTGACGTCAGAGGCCCGCGCTGGAGCTGAGCGGCTCATAAACAAAGGAAAGAAGGATAGGACAGATAGCAGCAGGAAATTAGATGGAAAAGGAGAAAAGAGGGTGCAGCGAAAAGGAGGGTGAGGGACGAAAAAACAATATGCTGGGGCATTGACATAAGCCACCGCATCGAGTTAGAAGAAAAATATATATATGTATATTTTTTGCTTGGAGTGTGAATGAGGGACAGACAGTAGGGAGTAGAAGTATAGCGCAATCTAGTGGTGGATGTGAGCAACACATACAGAAATATACATGTCCAAAAAGACATAGTAGGTAACAAAGCATAAGATTAATGCTATATTGCCAATAGGAAACAAAGGGGGTATGGAGTCCAGACCGAGATGAATCGAGGGACAGTCCAAGCAAATTGATAATTAATTGAGGAGAGATGAAAGATGAAATAAAAAATTGAATAATAAGAACGGCTATCTGGAGGCACAGACCCAAGGATGGAAAACAAAAAAAAGCCGAAATGACGGGGCCCCCAGGGAAAAAACTGCACGGTGCCCCCACATTTATAAATGGATAAGCATCATGCAGAAAGAGACCACCGATGCAGGGAATGCAAATATCGAGGGGCCAAGTAGGAGACGTGGCAACAAGGCATACCGCATGTACTAAGACGCCCATCCCCATACTCAAAAGAATGGCGAACAGGCTCCCGTGCGCCGGGCAGAGACGAGCCGGGCAAGGAAGGATATGGGTGCAGGGCCAGCAGCTCTGTAATAAGAAAAAGTCAATTGATTGGCCCCTGTCATAAATAAAACAGGGGAAAGACAACGTAATCATGCGATACCGGTATTACCTAACCCACCTAAACAGGTAGGGTGAAGGGTACTGGTGCAGGCGGTACATGGATGTGTGTATGAAGGTTGAAGGGATAAGAAAAGGGGAAAAGCAGGATGGTCCAAGTGGCTGGACATGGAGAAATCTGCAGAGGGCGAAGCTTACATGGACATACAGAAAAAGGGGGAAGGAAAGGGAGGGGATAAACATCATCAGTACATTTCACAGCATAAAGAAAGCATCATAAATTGATTTAAACAGCCTAGACCCAAAAGTATAACTGCAAACTACAAACATATTGTTTTTTCGTCCCTCACCCTCCCTTTCGCTGCACCCTCTTTTCTCTTTTTCCATCTAATTTCCTGCTGCTATCTGTCCTATCCTTCTTTCCTTTGTTTATGCGCCGCTCAGCTCTGGCGCGGGCCTCTGACGTCACTCATTGACTGACGTTGGCGCGCATGCGCGAATCGGCTTTAAATACACTGTCTGGCGCCATTCGTCTCTATAGACGCCATCACTGCAGTTCATGCAGTCTTGAAGCCAGCTCCAACCACCAGGTAAAAGGACTTTCCTGCCACTTCTCTTATTATGCAACAGAGATGCAGGTTGCACTCATCTTGAGCTTAACATTTTTTCTCTTTTCTCTTTTTTTCCTTTCTCATGTTCTCTCTAGTACCCCACCTGGGCCAAGTTCTGCCTATCTGTGGCATTTCTGATCAGCAGGTACCCTCATTTAAATATTCTTTGGCACTTTTTTATTCATAGGCTATGTCAATGTGTATGCTGCCACTATGTGTTTCTTTCTGCATAGTACCATGTGCACTAGTATGCACAGTGTCATCACTGTGCAGACATACATAGTTGTGCATTTTGTATTTTGGCAAATTCTGCCAAATCATCCTGCACAGTGCCATTGCCATAGAACCATGCACAGCCGTGCAATTTCTTTCCTGGCAATGACTTGCAACTGATCGATATTAGTACTATCATGCAATTTGTTTTGCCCAATAAATACCTCTGTATATTTCTCAGTAGTCATTGATATATACTATGTGGCGCACATACTAGACTTCCCTCTTTTGCTTGTTTACAACAGGCACTAGGAATTTCATCCTCAGACCCCTCACATGGCTCTGGTCTTCTGAAGGTGCCGACTTGGGACCCCTGCGTGAGACGATCCGGGCTTTGATGTGGGTTTTTTCTCCCATATGGGTGGCAACGGCGGCTCTGTCTGTGTTTTTCTTTTCTTTTATCTGTAGGACGTTTTCATGTCCTTGATTTCAAATTGAATATGGAACATTCCTACATACATAGATACCTGTTTCATGCGTGGTATGTACATTGGATGTGGGTGTGTCTGTCTAATAGGAACCTTGAATACATTTTTGAGTTTGTGCTTTTGTCTCATTTTTAGAAACACAACTATATTCTCTCCTATCAAGAGCCTCCGAAGAAAGGATTGGTATTCCTGAAACATGTCAGGCTAAAGGAGTTGATTGTTTTTTTCTCTGTTGGAATATGTATACTTAATGTTTGAATGTTCCATATTTTTTGTAAATTTATGGTTGATATGTAAAGCTATCATTGTGTTTAACACACTTTTTGATATGTGCATATCTTTTATCTTTTGCTAAATAATTTTCTCGAAATAAATTATATATATTTTTTTACAAATCATTTGCTTTCTTTCTGTTTGCCCTTAAAAGTCCCGTTGTACCGGGGGGTACTCGTGCCCTTTTGGGTTTATTCCCTTCCTCCCTAGGAATCTGTTGTGACAGGTCCTCTTTATGGAGAGATGCAGGGTCAATAAGACCCCACATCTCTCCTCCAGGCTGGAAAGCATGAGATAGGTCAAAAAAATTCACGATCTCATGCTGACAGCCGAGATCACGGCTTTGTTTACATACGGGAACCCGGCATGATATCATAACATCACGCCCGGGCCTCCGATGGTCATAGAGATGACTGGTCACCAGTCATCTCTATGCTTCCCATCCGGCGCCGGCCAATTTGTTCTCCGAGCCCCAGATGGCACGGGAGAGCCCGGAGAAGCACCGGATGGCGGCGGGAGGGGGGGACGTCCCCTCCCACCACCTATAAGAACGATCAAGCGGCGGAACTGCCGCTTTGATCGTTTTTATTGTGCACAGAATCGCCAGCTGAAAATAATGATATCTGAATGATGCCTGCAACTGCAGGCATCATTCAGATGTCACCGCACAAAGCCAAGGACGTCATTTGACGGTGGGCGGTAGAAAAGTGGTTAATATTTATAAAATTTCGAAAAAAGGTAATTTTTCTCCTTCATTGATGTACACTGATGAGACTGCACTGATGGGCTGCACTGATGGGCACTGATAAGGTGGCAAGGGTGGGCACTGAGAGGTGGCATTGCTAGTTGGCACTGGTGGGCATTGAGAAGTGGCACTGCTAGGTGGCAATGATAGTTGGCAGTGATGGGCACTGATAGGCAGCACTGCTAGGTGACATTGATTGGCACCATTGGTGGGCATTGATAGGTGGCACTGGCAGGGGCTACTGATTGTCACAGATGATGCAGAATTGCCTCTTCCTCTTCGGGCCCGATGTCCCTTGCACATAAGCCGGTGATTGCCTATTTTTATGCTCACGCTGTCAGCACAAGGAGAAAATAAAAACCATTACCCAGCTTTTGTTTACATCACGTGATCAGCTGTCATTGGCTGACAGCTGATCACATGGTAAAGGGCAGGGATCGGCCCCTTACTCGGATCTGTCATCACCCGAGTCTCAGTGACTCAGTGACCACAGCACGCGCGCAAAGGGGAGGACGCCTATTGATGGACTCCCGGCAAATGAGGACCGTGCTGTGGCCGTCGATCAGTTATAGCACTGATCTCAAGTGATTAAAGAGGGTCTAAATGGGCCATTGACATGCATCACAATTCAACTTAGGAATGTGTCTTTGCAAAGTTCAACTAAATGAAATCCTTTCTTATTTTTGTTGGGGATAGAGTGCAGAGGGATTAGAAGTCTAGACAGTTTTTGGGGATGTCTGCACCCCTGATAGGGTGAAGACAACTCCCAAATTTGGCCACTTGATCCTTCCAAATAATTCACTTCCTGTTACATAGCCACACAGGAAGTGAGGGGAAATCCCTACCAATGTCTTTCCTTGGGGACACACAGGTCAATCTAAATACTTTCCCCATTATGTACATTGCACTACAGCATTTTGCGGGGTACCTACTATGTCTTTTTGGACATGTATATTTCTGGATGTGTTGCTCACATCCACCACTAGATTGCGCTATACTTCTACTCCCTACTGTCTGCCCCTCATTCACACTCCAAGCAAAAAATATACATATATATTTTTTCTTCTAACTCGATGCGGTGGCTTATGTCAATGCCCCAGCATATTGTTTTTTCGTCCCTCACCCTCCCTTTCGCTGCACCCTCTTTTCTCTTTTTCCATCTAATTTCCTGCTGCTATCTGTCCTATCCTTCTTTCCTTTGTTTATGCGCCGCTCAGCTCCGGCGCGGGCCTCTGACGTCACTCATTGACTGACGTTGGCGCGCATGCGCAAATCGGCTTTAAATACACTGTCTGGCGCCATTCGTCTCTATGGACGCCATCACTGCAGTTCATGCAGTCTTGAAGCCAGCTCCAACCACCAGGTAAAAGGACTTTCCTGCCACTTCTCTTATTCTGCAACAGAGATGCAGGTTGCACTCATCTTGAGCTTAACATTTTTTCTCTTTTCTCTTTTTTTCCTTTCTCATTTTCTCTCTAGTACCCCACCTGGGCCAAGTTCTGCCTATCTGTGGCATTTATGATCAGCAGGTACCCTCATTTAAATATTCTTTGGCACTTTTTTATTCATAGGCTATGTCAATGTGTATGCTGCCACTACGTGTTTCTTTCTGCATAGTACCATGTGCACTATTATGCACAGTGTCATCACTGTGCAGACATACATAGTTGTGCATTTTGTATTTTGGCAAATTCTGCCAAATCATCCTGCACAGTGCCATTGCCATAGAACCATGCATAGCCGTGCAATTTTTTATTTATTTTTTTTGTTTACAAACTTTTTTATTGTGTACAAAATAATGGTACAAACATTATGTCATGACATCAGAGAATTACAGTATTTTCAATCAATAATTATAATGATTTATGACAGAGTAACCGCCTTTATTTATTTATGACAACATCTATTACATATAAAAAATAAATGATTCAGTAGTATTTTGAAATGCAGGGTTATTTTTGTGTATAAAAGAATTGGATGTGAAAAGGGGATTCTAATATGGGTCTAAAAGGTAGTCTGAATATTTGAACCATAGGTTCCATTTTTTATCCAGTAGGTGCATGATATTATGCAAGGTATGCAAAAAAATTTCCATAAGGTAAATGTCGTTTATTCTAATTTTCAATTGGGAAATTGGTAACGATGGGGATTTCCAATGATAAGCTATCAGCCAGTGGATGGATACACAAATTGTATGGACTATTCTTAATTGAAACGTGTTAAAACCCAAAATCGGGGCGAACAAGAGACAATTGGGAAGGGTAAGGGTTATAATTTTGTTTGAAATTTTAGAAGAAAATTTCTCTAGTCGTTTCCAGGCAATGACTTGCAACTGATCAATATTAGTACTATCATGCAATTTGTTTTGCCCAATAAATACCTCTGTATATTTCTCAGTAGTCATTGATATATACTATGTGGCGCACATACTAGACTTCCCTCTTTTGCTTGTTTACAACAGGCACTAGGAATTTCATCCTCAGACCCCTCACATGGCTCTGGTCTTCTGAAGGTGCCGACTTGGGACCCCTGCGTGAGACGATCCGGGCTTTGATGTGGGTTTTTTCTCCCATATGGGTGGCAACGGCGGCTCTGTCTGTGTTTTTCTTTTCTTTTATCTGTAGGACGTTTTCATGTCCTTGATTTCAAATTGAATATGGAACATTCCTACATGCATAGATACCTGTTTCATGCGTGGTATGTACATTGGATGTGGATGTGGATGTGTCTGTCTAATGGGAACCTTGAATACATTTTTGAGTTTGTGCTTTTGTCTCATTTTTAGAAACACAACTATATTCTCTCCTATCAAGAGCCTCCGAAGAAAGGATTGGTATTCCTGAAACATGTCAGGCTAAAGGAGTTGATTGTTTTTTTCTCTGTTGGAATATGTATACTTAATGTTTGAATGTTCCGTATTTTTTGTAAATTCATGGTTGATATGTAAAGCTATCATTGTGTTTAACACACTTTTTGATATGTGCATATCTTTTATCTTTTGCTAAATAATTTTCTCTAAATAAATGATATATATTTTTTTACAAATCATTTGCTTTCTTTCTGTTTGCCCTTAAAAGTCCCGTTGTACCGGGGGGGTACTCGTGCCCTTTTGGGTTTATTCCCTTCCTCCCTAGGAATCTATTGTGACAGGTCATCTTTATGGAGAGATGCAGGGTCAATAAGACCCCACATCTCTCCTCCAGGCTGGAAAGCATGAGATCGGTCAAAAAAATTCACGATCTCATGCTGACAGCCGAGATCACGGCTTTGTTTACATACGGGAACCCAAGGTGATGTCATAACGTCGCGCCCGGGCCTCCGACGGTCATAGAGATGACTGCAGTAAAAAGGAAAATTTAATACTTACCGCTCTGTATTTTTCATTTCCTGGTGACCATCCATGGCAGCTCACAATACATGCATATGCTAGCATGAAGGCACCAGGGTAGACAAATCACACCTGTTTTGTTTTGACATGCCAATCAGCTGTCACATTTGTTGCAAAGAAAACACAAAACAAACATCAAAACTTTGCATCAAATTTTATTGGTCAACAAAACAAAGGGAAGCCAAAATAAAAAACATGGTCATTTTGAAACATTAGTCACAGACTCACAACATCTTGAGAAAGTTTTCGCAAAATAATGCAGCACAGACAATTAAATCAAAGTGAACACACGATACACATTAACAACATCAAAATTATTTCAGGGTAACATTTCCCCCACACAAAAAAATGCAATCAACAAAAGTAAAACAAACATCTGTTTTGCAAAGACATAACAAATAAAATACATGTGTTACAAACTCAATAAAGACACCAAAATGTACTTTTTGCCGGACGCACACACGCACTTGCCTCTTTTCAGGGCAAGGGAGAGGATGCTATCTGCGAACTTTATATAACATAGGTTTGTGTGCTAATGAGGCAATTGAAAACACATGCACAGTCCATGAAACACCCAAAATGCAAGTTCACCCAATGTAGAGACTGAACTTCAAAGTGGGCACACCTGTTAAGGATGTCCTTCAATTACTAACGCATAAAAACACTCTCTGAGCATGCCCAGAAATATCCAGGTGCTGTTCACACACAAAAAGCACCAACAAAAAATCTAACTGCCTGGGCATGCTCAGAACAACACAAATGCAGCTAGCAGAAAATACCCCCCCCCCGTCCAAAATTAGAGATGGGACAATCGACCCCTTCCCCCACCAACAAATACAATTGCAGTCTATGGGAACTGACTTGTTAATTTTGCTAGTCCCCACTTGGCTGGCTTATCTTCTAGTTATTGGCCTTAAAATGGGGGCCCAGGTCCCACCCTAAGGGACATATATCAATGTCACCAATTTGGACAACACCAAAAACAAAACAAGGAGAAGTGCCTTTAAATATGCCAAATTGCTTAAGGGCCATTTCACACCACATGCAGACCATTGCGTTTTTTATGCATCAAAAATGCACGGAAAGTTGGTTATATGGTTCTAAATGGCAGTGTTTGTTCCAGTGCGTTCCAGTTCCACAAAAAAAGTAGAACATTCTGCATTTTACCTGCACTGGACTGTACTGGAACGCAGCAAAATGCATCATAAACGCACTGGAACGCACCGGGACACACCTGAATGCACTAAAAACGCACTGGAACACACTTGTCCTTATCTATGGTTAATAAAAAAGAGGGGTGAAAAAAAAGCACTGGACTGCATCAAAAACGTACCAAAAATGCACTGGAATGCATCAAAAACGTGCATGCAAAAAAGCACCTGGAACGCATCCGGATTGCGTTTCTATGGTGTGAACTGGCCCTAGTTCCCACCATAGAAACGCAGTCTGGATGTGTTCCAGGTGCTTTTCTGCATGCGCGTTTTTGACACGTTCCAGTGCATTTTTCATGCGTTTTTGATGCAGTCCAGTGTTTTTTTCCCCCTCTTTTCACTTAGGACAAGTGTGTTGCAGTGCGTCTTTGGTGCATTCCAGTGCGTTTTTGGTACATTCCGTTGCGTTTTTGATGTGTTTTACTGCGGTCCAGTATAGTTCTGTACCTAAAAAATGCAGCATGACCAATTATTTTTTTCCTTTTTGAAACGCACTTGAACGGACTGCAGTGGTGTGAACTATGCCATTGGCATTAATGTGATCAACTTTCTTTGTGTTTTTCATGCATCAAAAAAATGCACTGCACTGCATCCAGTGTGAACTGGCCCTAAATATCATACCCGGGGGTGTCTATAGTATGCCTGTAAAGTAGCGCATGTTTTCCATGAGTTCGAGAGCAAAATGACATTTCTAAAATAAAACAATAGTCATTTAAAAGTCATTTAAAAGTACTCGCGGCTATAATGAATTGCTGGTTCCCATCAATACAGATAAAAGTAATTGAAAGTCTTTGAAAAAAAATAAAATGCGTGGGGGCCCCCCAAATTCCATTACCCGGCCCTTCAGGTCTGGTATGGATATTAAGGGGAACTCCTTTCCTAATTTAAAAAAAAAAATGGTGTGGGGGTTCCCCACAAAATCCGTACCAGGCCCTTCAGGATTTTAAGGGGACCCCCGCGCCAAACTTAAAAAAAAATAGCGTGGGGGTCCCCCTAAAAATCCACACCAGACCCTTATCCGAGCACGCAACCTGGCAGGCCGCAGGAAAAGAGGGGGGGTGAGAGAGCGCCCCCCCTCCCTCCTGAACCGTACCAGGCCACATGCCCTCAACATGGGGATGACATCCCCACAACCCTTGCCCGGTGGTTGTAGGGGTCTGCGGGCGGGGGGCTTATCGGAATCTGGGTCTGGTGTGGATTTTTGGGGGGACTCTACGCCATTTTTTTTACTTGGGGTGAAGTTCCCCTTAAAATCAATACTAGATCTGAAGGGCCTGGTATGGATATTTGGGGGAACCGCACGCATTTTTTTTAAATTTGCGGCAGGGTTCCCCTTAATATCCATTCCAGACCTGAAGGGCCTGGTAATGGAATTTGGGGGGACCCCACGCTTTTTTTTTGTTTTTATCAAAGACTTTCAATTACTTTTCTCTATATTGCCGGGAGCCAACAATTCATTATAGCTGTGGGTGCTTTTAAATGCCTTTTTTTTCCCTTTAGAAATGTAATTTTGCTGGTGCACTGGCAAGTTCAGAGCTGCGCCTGTTCAACTTATGCAAATTGATTTACGTGACTTGAAATTTACTAAGATTTTGCCGGCGCAGTGTCCCGGCGCATTTGAACAAGTGAAATTCCCGCGCTGAGCTCAAAAAAATCCCTTGCAGTTCTAAACGTACTTGCAGGCGCAGCGGGCTAGTTATGAAAAAGTTACTTTCTCACTCTATTTTGGGCATATTTGTTATTTGGGCAGGTGTCATTACACTTTCTCACATCACCCCACATTACCCCCATTATATTGGCACTTCCAGCTTCTTTATATTTAGATTTTAAGATGCCGTGCGCCAGGTCCATAGTGGCGCACTGAGCGCCTCCTCCCGTCCGCCGAGAACACTATAGTAAATGGGAAATAGCGCTGCGCTACCGGCGCTAATATTTTGTAAATACCAAAACAGCCGTTGCGCATGCAGATGCGCCGATACTCATGGCGCAAACGTTTCATAAATCAGCCCCACTGTATTTCAATGTGAACTCTTTCAATTTATTTTTCACAATGACATGGGATAGACAAAGTCTCCCTTTTTTGGATCTCTATATTGAAAAAACTCAGATAATCAGATAACCACTCATCTTTTTCACAAATCTACGCAGAGTAATGCCCTATTATATGCACAGATTGCTCATTCTCAGCATATGATTGGGGCATCCCTATGGGGCAATACGCTCAGATTTGCTAAAAAATTGTTCTGATCTTGCAACTTTTAAAGATGAGGCTGATACATTAAGACAAATATTTTTAGCTAGGGCTACAGTAACAAATGTTTAAAATGAGCTTATAGACAAGTGAAAGAAAGTCCAAGAGACCTTTTATTTCAAGGCGAAACGGTACATGACCGTCATCATCTGAAATGTATTACCACATTTAACAATCAGTGGGCGGTACCATTCACATGGCATCACAATGCCACGATTACCTAGCACCTTGGCGTTCACATGTAAGTGTTACTTATAATATTGTTTTAAAAAAGTTTTAGTTGGCTGCTCTGTTATTGCATCACAAATTAAACATTACTATACTATGATACCCTGTTTTTCTTATCTAACTGGAATCATGATGTGGTGTGAGTGGCTGGGTGTCCCCTAATATCTTCATACTGAGAGTCTTGGATTAAGTGGATACTGAAGGCATTGCTGTGATCCATCCGTTGATCCCTGTTGAGCTGATTGGGTCTGCATATTGCTGTTCTCATACTCCCTCTGGTGAGTTTGCATTGAATGTGGGGAAGATAGAGTTATGCACGGATTCAATATTTTCTGTCACTATCACAGGTGAACTTCCCTTTTTTACGTCAATGTTTCTTATGATTTACTACACTATGAGATTTTGTTTTTGGCTGATTATGGTAAGATGTGGAGGAGGCGAAAACACTCAGCTTTAGAAGTGGATTCCCTTTGAAGAATCACACTGGCACTTGTAGTGCATAAAGCGGAATTGCAACAATTCTGCCCGTGATCCGAAATAGCGGCAAATCGCAGGACGCCCGTGCAATCACCATCACTTCCAATGGCACCCCGATCGCGGCGCGATTTTGCTGCAATTTTGCCAACAATTGCGGTAAAATTGTGCAAACAGATTTGCAGGATGCCTGTCACACAAAAGAAGTTCTTGTACTTCTTTTTTGGCAACAGGCATCCCCCGAGTCTGTTTGCGCAATTTTATCGTGATTCATCAGGCGACAATCACAGCAAAATTGCTCCATGATTGGAGTGCCATTGGAAGTGACAGGGATCACACGGGCATCCAACCATTTGCCACTATTTTGAATCGTGGGCAGAATTGTGGCAATTCCACCTGCGATTCGGAATGCCAAGATGTGAACGGAGCCTTATTGATTCTAAATAAACCAGCAGTAAAACATTTTGTTTTTTTATACTTTATTGTAACAGGAAGCAGACATGGCATAGATGATATTTTATTTGTATTTCTTGATATCTTAGATGAAAAAAGCATATCAGAGAAAATGTTCTATCAGTTTAACTAACAAATAAATATATAGCAAAACATTTTAACATTAAAAATGCTTCAACCTGAAGTAGTGTGTTTAAGCATAAAACTGGGTGTTTTTTTTTTTTTTATAGCCCCAGTGGCTGGATGTGCTAAGCCAATAAAGTCATACCCCAAAAGCCTTGCAGAAAATTGTGGCTTTACAAAATATTGATTTTGGGGGGTGAGGGTTAATACTTATGATTCTCAATTTAATTAGGCATGTTGCATACATCACATAGCATAAAGTCCCCCAAAAAAATCTATTTTATTTCCAGGATGTAATGAAACAAAACAGGAAAACACCAAAGGGTTAAATGAATATTTTTGCAAGGTACTGTATAGACTCAATAAACATAACTCAGATATACAATTTAACATGAAGATGGATACCAAACAATTGACATGTTTGACAATAAATGCATACGTGGAAGAGGGGCATTTGAAGACTAAAATCTACATCAAACCAACAAACAAAAACTGGCACTTGCAATATTATAGTTTTCACCTATCAAATATAAGTTACAGTTATCAAACTTAATTTGTACTAGCATTAGCCTGCCACTGTAAACTGATTGGTATAGAAAAATCACTCAAAATGTAAAAGATTGCATAGCCAGCACAAACACTTTTTTTAGAAGTGCCAGCCAACATTATACCTAGGTACAGTACTTTATGGAACAATATAAACAGGGCCATGGATGAATTCATGGGAAAAAAACATGCTTACTTACCGACCAGCTCGCAGACAACCAATTGAACCCGTCTAACAGTATGCGTTAAAAACATTTGCAAATGCATGCGTAAGCCACAGAGCCTCGCCACGGCACCCTGGTATCTGTGGTACCTAACGCTAACTAATGAGTGTCCCCACAGTGGAGGCACATGCATTCTGATGGATAGGTGAGGGCAGGTGAACTGAAGGGGATGGAACAATGCCACGCTAAAATAGATTTTAGATTTGCAATGCCCCAAAAATAGGAGTGGGGCTGATAGACTACTGACATAAAAATAAGCGGGAAGTATTTTGGATAACAGGTTATCGTCATTATATCCAAAGAGCCTGAACAGAGACTATGATCTTTATTTATTTATGTGATGCTGGTATTCATTTTTTTATTTTTTACAGCTCTTTTTGTTGTGAAGTGTTTGGAAACTTAAATTCTGTGATTGTGTTATGAAGTGAAAATTATATTGTAATGTACTAAATTTTTAGATGCAGTTTGGGGGGTTCTTAGTGTTTAGTGCTTATTTTATTACAACTTTATTTACATGGTTACTATTGGGGAGACTAACTAAAACTGGAGCACTCAGAATCTGGTGCAGCTGTGCATGGTAGCTTCTAACTTCCGATTCTTTTTTTTTTAATTCTAATTTCATTCTAACTTCAGCTTTTTCAATTAAGCTTTGACAATAAAACCTGGAAGTTTAATGGTTTCTATTCAGATCTGCACCAGTTTTAATAACTCTCCCCCTATATTTCAAATTAAATTTATTCATGCTTGCAAATTATGTACTACCTCACATGTGTTTATTTATACTATATACAGTATCTCACAAAAGTGAGTACACCCCTGACATTTTTGTAAATACAGTAATCGATGAATCTCTGCAGCTACACTAGGGGTCCAGTCCAAAATATCTAAATATCATTTATGTACAGTATATTTCCTTTCCTCTTTTTCTTATCCCCTTTATGTTATTGGAGGCAGTTAGGCCTAAACAGGGATTTTATTATGAGTTTTTCATTTATGTACAGTGCCTCCACCACAAATCCACATGGCGGAGGTACTTCAAGGCTTCCTCACAAGAAAAAAAAACAGGGCTCCCACTCCCCCATAAACAGGGTGGCGTATGACGGGACACATCGACCCCCTGTCCCTGGAGGTAGTGGGAGCCAATGAATGTAAATATGTTATGTGTGAGGATAAATTGCAAAAGTTGCAAAGTGAAAAAGTTGTATCTATACTGATCCGTTCCAAGTTCCCTCAAAAATGTATCAACTATTGCCAAACTCTTTGTGCTTGGAATGTTTGAATACAGGGATTCCACATCAATACATGCTAAAATGGTATGTTCTGTTACGCATTTCCCCTCAAGTAGGGTTAGGACATGCATGGTATCCTTTACATATGATGGTAGGGCTTCTACATGAGGTCTGAGCTGTTTGTCCACTAATGAGCTGGCATTCTCAGTGCAGTCAAGGTAAAAAGAGAAATTCCACATGTTAATGGCAGTTCTGGAGGGAAATGGAGTTAAGAATTTTGCAAGGTACTTAAGTTTTTATGAAAACTAAGCATGACTGCACCTAAAGGCAACACTATATGCAAAAATAATGCCTTTGTTTTTTCCAAACATTGGGAATATATTTAATATCAAGTAAACTATTTTATTCTTGTTTTAACTTACTATATGTCTATATACTCATGTAATTACTCGAATGAGGCTTATTGCACAGATTTAGGTGAGTATCACATTATTCACTTCTAAATTGAATGCACAATAGAAAACAAAGAATAGAGTTAAATTAATATAAATGTTGTGTTTTAAGAACATTGTGCCTTTTTTTCCCCATTATAACCATGTATTACTTTGCTCCTCTGACTGTCCTATCTACTAAATAATTTAAACACAAACACATACTTAGTTAGCTTGATGTGCTTATAATGTGTACAAGACCTGTTATGGTGCGGAAGCATTCATTTTTTAATGAGTGTTTTTCTGAATACAAAATTTACCCCCTATTAGTCTACATTTTAAATCTTTAATGCATTACAGTGGCCACTCTTTATTAATGAATAAGCAATTCATATATTTCAATAAACTTTCATTAAGCCGGGCTCCAAATGATAGACTTCCTTAGACATAATCCCTAGTTAGTACTACACAGACAAGATATCTTAAAAGGCTTCAGCTATTACAATACCAATGGTTTAGAAAAATATTCAAATGTCCCAAAGCAAAATGAATAATAGGCCATACCGAGCTAAAGCAATAGCAAAGTAGTTGTCGTAACTGAATTTTTGAAAAAATAGAATAAAATAATATATATTTTACTCATTTTGCTAAGACACAATGAAAATTGATTCACTAGATCTTCAAAAGTGAAATCAAGCTGTCATGAGCAACTGATCCTAACATAATATGAGCTGTATGATTTTCACCATTGGCCAAGCGTGCTTTTCACATCTGTTTCAAATGATTCGGCTGTGTATAATGATTATGCTTCTTAATCCTGTATTTATGAGACTTTAGCTTAAGAAAATTATTTTTTAAATATCTGTTACAACAAAGACAAACAAAAGTAAACAGAACATATAAATACTAATTAAACTGCAGGAATTTTTTTTTATAGCTTTATATTATACAAATGTAGATTTTTTAGTTTTAACATATACAGTACTAACTATATCATTAAGAGGTTTATCTAGCTAAGATTATATTACAGATATCTCAATCAAAGTGTAATGGAATAATTAAAGCTGAATGACACTGTGTGAATTCCATTCACACAGAATGCAGGACTCGTCCCAGCCCCCCGGTGCCACATCATTGGATTTGATTGACAACAGCAGGAGACAATGGCTGTGCTGCTATCAATCTATCCAATCAGGACACGAGACACCAGCTAGAGCTGGTGTGCTCGTTCCCGGACAGAAGATGGCAGCTTTCAGGTAAGCTTGGGGGCTGCAGCACTACAGAAGGGTTTTCACCTTAATGCATAGAATGCATTAGGGTGAAAAAACCATGAGGGTTTACAACCCCTTTAAGCATTTTTTTTTATCACAGTTATGTCTCTGCCTCTGTTGCATTCATACTCAATTAGAGCTGTTTCTACTTCTGAGTCCAATTTCAAATACACATCCTTGATATATTTCTGAACACTTCCTTCATGCAGTACACACTCTATTGGTGCTTAATTATCTACATATTTATTCAGAAACCACGGTGTACAAATGTAAATAAGACCTACTCAGCTAAATGACTGTGGATCAAGCACCTGTGAGCTCTATTATCATTATGTTATATGGGTAGAAGTACAGAATTCTTTGTTTGCAATACTTGGACTTTATTATCTATGTGACGGGAGTCACTTTTGGGTGCAGGGTGACCAAGAAAATAATGAACCCTGAGAATATGATTGGATTACTTCAAATGGGACAGTAATATTCATTAACAATATCTCTCAAGAAATATGAAGATGTTATCCCCTGTACACTGTGAGGTCTATGACCAGGAAGTAGAACTCCTAATATGGGCATTCCAGGAAGTTCAATGTAAGGGACCGACTGTCTATTGCTTAACGATGTTGCTTTTGTCTGGATAAGTAAATTATGTTAATCTTGTCTGAGGCAGCTTTCCCTTAACCTATTATTAAGTGTGCTAATGAACTCACCTGTTGTCTGATAAGGGATGTATTGACACTCAGAATAATGTGTATTGGGGGCTCGTTCTGTAACCATTGTGTGATGTTCTGGGTGGATCTGGGTCATTGTTCATGTGGTCACTGCAGTATTCTCAAGTGTATAAAAAGAGCCTGTATTCCTTTCAATAAAGAGCCTGATTCCTGTTTGACCCTCAATACAGAGCCTCGTCTCGTATTTGTGGGGGGGGGGAGAATTATTCGTATGGGTTTGTTGTTCGGCTGATTGGAGTGTTCGGTAGCTGCCTTTGTGTTCAGAAATGGAACGTCCTAAATGGCTTTAACCCCTTTCATACTCAGGTGGTCGTTACAATCTACACCTATCAAAAATCAGGAAGGACCATTTTTTATTTCAGAGCAGCCTGAATTTCTTAGTGGTATGTATTCAAGAAGATGTTAAAATGTTCTTCATGGAACTTGGTTCAGGCTGATGTGATATAATCATGCAGTTCCTTTAGGAATCCTAACAAAAACTGATGCTGGTAGCCAGTATGATTTCAGCTCATCACAAAGGTGTTGTGTTGGATTGAGATGAGCAGACCCTGCAGGCTTTTGGAGGAAATTGAAAGCACTGTCTTATCTGTGGAAAAAGCATGAGATGATGACTGATTTGGAAGTGGCATATTTCCCTGTTTAAGTTATCTATGGATAACAGACTTTGGCAATTCAGAGGTGCACACTGTCAGCAGAAACAATATGCTAGTTTGGTATGGGCATGGTGTGTAGTAAAAATAAGTTGTCCAACACCATTTAATACCACCATCACCAGTCACACATACTGACAGAAGACAATATTTGTGCATGCACATTTTATATCAGAATTGTATAGTTGTCAATGAAAAAAATTTGAGGAAAACGCTTGGACAACTGCACTCCAAAAAAGGTTATTTTATTTAAAACAAAAGCACAAACAACATGCCACAGCAAAAAAACAGCAAGTATGAGCTGACGTTTCGCACTGCGATTCAGTGCTTAAGCATGATTAAGTTCCTCGTTTTTCCCGTCGATTTTCCCGACGGTGTTTTCACCATCAAGAAAATTGATCGTGTGTACACGGCATAAGTGTATAGGAGCTTAATACTTTAACAGCTCTCTGCTGTCAATTAGGCCAAAAGAAAATATGTCTAGTTTTAATAGAGCGGCCCCTTTTATTATTCAGACATCAGCTAGTAAGTATTGAATGCTGGTTTGTTTTCTTCCCTTTTGGAATGGAGAACTATATCATTTATATTTCATGTTTATAGAAAACACAAAAAAAGCCTTTATCCAGTAAAAATTCACTTATTTGTAGTAAAAGGCATGGATTGCTTATAACATTTGTTTATGTACATCTATATCTGCTTATTGATTTCTTCTTAGATTTTGTGAAACAAAATCATAATGTTGCATGACAGACTAAAATAAAAAAATCCTTTTGTTTTTTCATTTTTTACTGTTGGGGAGTAATTCACAGTAGAAAAACAGTACACTGATTTGTGCCTAAACAATGCATATAAATATCTAAATTAGATACTAGGGATGAGCCGAACACCCCCCCCGGTTCGGTTCGCACCAGAACCTGCGAACGGACCGAAAGTTTGCACGAACGTTAGAACCCTATTAAATACAATGGACGCGAACGTTCGAAATCTAAATTGCTAATTATAACGGCTAATATGCATGTTATTGACCTAAAAAGGGTTTGGGAACCCGGGTTCTGCCCCAGGGGACATGTATCAATGCAAAAAGAAGTTTCAAAAACGGCAGTTTTTTCTGGAGCAGTCATTTTAATGATGCATAAAGTGAAAAAAAATAAGTGCAATATTCCTTTAAATATCGTACCTGGGGGGTATCTAAAGTATGCCTGTGAAGTGGCATGTGTTTACCGTGTTTAGAACTGTCCCTGCACAAAATGACATTTGTAAAGGAAAAAAAGCCATTTAAAACTGCTTGCGGCTCTAATGTCATGTCTTGTCCTGGCAATATGGATGAAAATCTTTGAGAAAAATGGCATGGCTACCCCATCACCCCCCCTGCCCCAGCCCATTACCAGCCCCTTTGGGTCTCGTATGGATATTAAGGGGAACCCTGCACCCAAAATAAAACCCTATACCTAAAACCCTATATACTCTGAACAGCAGTATACAGGCGGTGCAAACAAGACAGGGACTGTAGGTTTGTTCTTAAGTAGAATCTGTTTGTAATTTGGAACAGGTACATTTTTAAGTGTAGCTGCAGCCAAAAAATTATTTTTTAAGCTTTTTTGGAGAACATAGAGAAGGGTTATCACCCCTGTAACATTTGTTCTGCTGTCTGTGCATCTGTTCAGAACATTTCACCTCACTTTCCGTTCCAATGACAAATGTTTTTGGAAAAGTGGGGTTTTTATTGAAACAATGATTGGTGATAAAGCATCAGTGGAGAGGAGACACCTTTTTCCCATATTAACTCTTACAGGAGAGAATTTCCCTTCCTATGGGTAGATTTCCTCTCACTTCCTGTTGTCTCCTTCCGCTTGCAAGTAGGAGATGTTTGTAAGTTGGGTGTTTGAAAGTAGGGGCCTGCCGTATATACTCTGCATAAATTTGCCCCTTAGATGTTGGTGTTGCCACAACACTGTAAGCCCTCACAGTTAGTCTTGGTGGGTGCTGGAACGCCCTGCTGTGAACTATTATATCAGGAATTGTAATTACATGCCATTGTTGAACAGTGGTAGGAAAAATTGGGCCTTTGGTGGTGGTGCTGGTGCTACAACACTGTAAGCCCTCACAGTTACTCTTGGTGGGCGCATGAATGGGCCCTGCTGTGAATTATTAGATCAAGAATTGTAATTGCATGCCCCTGTTGAACAGGGGCAGAAAAATTGGGCCTTTGGTGGTGGTGGTGGTGGTGTTGCCACAACACTGTAAGCCCTCACAGTTACTCTTGGTGGGCGCATGAATGGGCCCTGCTGTGAATTATTAGATCAAGAATTGTAATTGCATGCCCCTGTTGAACAGGGGCAGAAAAATTGGGCCTTTGGTGGTGGTGGTGGTGTTGCCACAACACTGTAAGCCCTCACAGTTACTCTTGGTGGGCGCATGAATGGGCCCTGCTGTGAATTATTAGATCAAGAATTGTAATTGCATGCCCCTGTTGAAGAGGGGCAGAAAAATTGGGCCTTTGGTGGTGGTGGTGGTGGTGGTGTTGCCACAACACTGTAAGCCCTCACAGTTACTCTTGGTGGGCGCAGGAATAGGCCCTGCTGTGAATTATTAGATCAAGAATTGTAATTGCATGCCCCTGTTGAAGAGGGGCAGAAAAATTGGGCCTTTGGTGGTGGTGGTGCTGCCACAACACTGTAAGCCCTCACAGTTACTCTTGGTGGGCGCAGGAATGGGCCCTGCTGTGAATTATTAGATCAAGAATTGTAATTGCATACCCCTGTTGGTGTTGAACAGGGGCAGAAAAATTGGGCCTTTGGTGGTGGTGGTGGTGGACGGTGTTGCCACAACGCTGTAAGCCCTCAAAGTTACTCTTGGTGGGCGCAGGAATGGGCCCTGCTGTGAATTATTAGATCAAGAATTGTAATTACGTGCCCCTGTTGAAGAGGGGCAGAAAAATTGGGCCTTTGGTGGTGGTGGTGGTGGTGGTGTTGCCACAACACTGTAAGCCCTCACAGTTACTCTTGGTGGGCGCAGGAATAGGTCCTGCTGTGAATTATTAGATCAAGAATTGTAATTGCGTGCCCCTGTTGAACAGGGGCAGAAAAATTGGGCCTTTGGTGGTGGTGGTGTTGCCACAACACTGTAAGCCCTCACAGTTACTCTTGGTGGGCGCATGAATGGGCCCTGCTGTGAATTATTAGATCAAGAATTTTAATTGCATGCCCCTGTTGAAGAGGGTCAGAAAAATTGGGCCTTTGGTGGTGGTGGTGGTGGTGGTGTTGCCACAACACTGTAAGCCCTCACAGTTACTCTTGGTGGGCGCAGGAATGGGCCCTGCTGTGAATTATTAGATCAAGAATTGTAATTGCATACCCCCGTTGGTGTTGAACAGGGGCAGAAAAATTGGGCCTTTGGTGGTGGTGGTGGTGGACGGTGTTGCCACAACACTGTAAGCCCTCAAAGTTACTCTTGGTGGGCGCAGGAATGGGCCCTGCTGTGAATTATTAGATCAAGAATTGTAATTGCGTGCCCCTGTTGTAGAGGGGCAGAAAAATTGGGCCTTTGGTGGTGGTGGTGGTGGTGGTGTTGCCACAACACTGTAAGCCCTCACAGTTACTCTTGGTGGGCGCAGGAATAGGTCCTGCTGTGAATTATTAGATCAAGAATTGTAATTGCATGCCCCTGTTGAACAGGGGCAGAAAAAATGGGCCTTTGGTGGTGGTGGTGGTGTTGCCACAACACTGTAAGCTCTCACAGTTACTCTTGGTGGGCGCATGAATGGGCCCTGCTGTGAATTATTAGATCAAGAATTTTAATTGCATGCCCCTGTTGAAGAGGGTCAGAAAAATTGGGCCTTTGGTGGTGGTGGTGGTGTTGCCACAACACTGTAAGCCCTCACAGTTACTCTTGGTGGGCTCAGGAATAGGCTCTGCTGTGAATTATTAGATCAAGAATTGTAATTGCATGCCCCTGTTGAAGAGGGGCAGAAAAATTGGGCCTTTGGTGGTGGTGGTGTTGCCACAACACTGTAAGCCCTCACAGTTACTCTTGGTGGGCGCAGGAATGGGCCCTGCTGTGAATTATTAGATCAAGAATTGTAATTGCGTGCCCCCGTTGGTGTTGAACAGGGGCAGAAAAATTGGGCCTTTGGTGGTGGTGGTGGTGGACGGTGTTGCCACAACACTGTAAGCCCTCAAAGTTACTCTTGGTGGGCGCAGGAATGGGCCCTGCTGTGAATTATTAGATCAAGAATTGTAATTGCGTGCCCCTGTTAAACAGGGGCTGAAAAATTGGGCCTTAGGCACTGGTGCTGGTGTCACAACACTGCAACCCCTCACAGGTACTGTACTTGGAGCACAGCAATGAGCCCTGTTGCAAAGTATTGCATCAAAAATTGTAATTACACGCCCCTGTTAAACAGGGGCTGAAAAATTGGGCCTTAGGCACTGGTGCTGGTGCCACAACACTGCAACCCCTCACAGATACTGTACTTGGAGCACAGCAAAGAGCCCTGTTGCAAAGTATTGCATCAAAAATTCTAATTACACGCCCCTGTTAAACAGGGGCTGAAAAATTGGACCTTAGGCACTGGTGCTGGGGCCACAACACTGCAACCCCTCACAGATACTGTACTTGGAGCACAGCAATAAGCCCTGTTGCAAAGTATTGCATCAAAAATTGTAATTACACGCCCCTGTTAAACAGGGGCTGAAAAATTGGACCTTAGGCACTGGTGCTGGGGCCACAACACTGCAACCCCTCACAGATACTGTACTTGGAGCACAGCAATGAGCCCTGTTGTAAAGTATTGCATCAAAAATTGTAATTACATGCCCCTGTTAAACAGGGGCTGAAAAATTGGGCCTTAGGCACTGGTGCTGGTGCCACGATACTGAAACCTCTCCCAGATACTCTAGTTGGAGTGCAGGAATGAGCCCTGCTGCAAAGCATTGCATAACATTTTTTTAATTACAATGAAAAAACTGGGCCTTAGCCACTGGTGGCGGCACCCAGAAACAAAAATGTTCTTCCAAGCTATCATCAGGATCATTGAGGAGGAAGAGGATAGTCAGTCAACATAACAGGACAGTCACTCAGCATCAGGGATGAGCCGAACACCCCCCTGTTCGGTTCGCACCAGAACCTGCGAACAGACAAAATGTTCGTGTAAACTTTAGAACCCTATTAAATACAATGGACTCGAACGTTTGAAATCTAAAGTGTTAATTATAAAGGCTAATATGCAAGTTATTGTCCTAAAAAGTGTTTGGGGACCGGGGTCCTGCCCCAGGGGACATGTATCAATGCAAAAATAAGTTATAAAAACGGCCGTTTTTTCGGGAGCAGTGATTTTAATAATGCTTAAAATGAAAAAATAAAAGTGAAATATTCCTTTAAATTTCGTACCTGGGGGGTGTGTATGATATGCATGTAAAGTGGCGCTTGTTTCCCGTGCTTAGAACTGTCCCTGCAAAAAATGTCATTTTTGAAAGAAAAAAATGCATTTAAAACTGACTCGCGGCTATTAATGAATTGTCGGCTCCCGGCAATACATACAAAAGTCATTGATAAAAAAAAAAAAAAAGCGTGGGGGTTCCCCAGAATTCAATTACCAGGCCCTTCAGGTCTGGAATGGATATTAAGGGGAACCCCGCCGCAAATTAAAAAAAAATTGACGTGGGGTTCCCCCAAATATCCATTCCAGGCCCTTCAGATCTGGCATGGATTTTAAGGGGAACCCCACCCCAAATTTAAAAAAAAAATGGCGTGGAGTCCCCCTAAAAATCCATACCAGACCCCTTATCCGAGCATGCAACCTGGCCGGCCGCAGGGGAAAAGGGGGGGACGAGAGAGCGGCCCCCCCTCCCTCCTGAACTGTACCAAGCCACATGCCCTCAACATGGGGAGGATGTCCCCATGTTGATGGGGACAAGGGCCTCATCCCCCACAACCCTTGCCCGGTGGTTGTGGGGGTCTGCGGGCGGGGGGCTTATCGGAATCTGGAAGACCCCTTTAACAAAGGGGACCCCCAGATCCCGCCCCCCCTATGTGAATTGGTAAGGGGTACATTGTACCCCTGCCATTTCACGAAGAAAGCGTAAAAAAATGTTTAAAAAAAACACACAAACACCTTGAAAAAGTCCTTTATTTAAAAAAAAAAAAAAAAAAAAAACATTCCAGCGGTGAAATCCAGTGTCCCGCGGCGATCCCGATGTCCAGCACTGTCCTTCATTGGTTGTGCCTGAGCAGACCTGATGGGGAACTCCCTCTCAGTATTTTAAATGTATAGACCCGCCCCTTCTAAAGTTCCCCATCAGGTCCGCACAGCGGACCAGATGCGGAACATGAGAAGGGGCGGGTCTATACATGTATTACAGTGAGAGAAGTTCCCCATCAGGTCCGCCCCCTCGGTATGTCGGACCCGCCTACGTCATTGGCTTGAGCGGGGAACTTCCTTCACTGTGTAAATTTAAATTTACATAGTGAAGGAAGTTCCCCGCTCAAGCCAATGACGTAGGAGGGTCCGACATACCGAGGGGGCGGACCTGATGGGGAACTGCTCTCACTTTGGTAATACATGTATAGACCCGCCCCTTCTCATGTTCTGCATCTGGTCCGCTGAGCGGACCTGATGGGGAACTTTAGAAGGGGCGGGTCTATACATTTAAAATACTGAGAGGGAGTTCCCCATCAGGTCCACTCAGGCACAACCAATGAAGGACAGCGCTGGACATCGGGATCGCCGCGGGACACTGGATTTCACCGCTGGAATGTTTTTTTTTTTAAATAAAGGACTTTTTCAAGGTGTTTGTGTGTTTTTTTAAACATTTTTTTACGCTTTCTTCGTGAAATGGTAGGGGTACAATGTACCCCTTACCAATTCACATAGGGGGGGCCGGGATCTGGGGGTCCCCTTTGTTAAAGGGGTCTTCCAGATTCCGATAAGCCCCCCGCCCGCAGACCCCCACAACCACCGGGCAAGGGTTGTGGGGATGAGGCCCTTGTCCCCATCAACATGGGGACATCCTCCCCATGTTGAGGGCATGTGGCTTGGTACGGTTCAGGAGGGGAGGGGGGCCGCTCTCTCGTCCCCCCCTTTTCCCCTGCGGCCGGCCAGGTTGCGTGCTCGGATAAGGGGTCTGGTATGGATTTTTGGGGGGACTCCACGCCATTTTTTTTTTAAATTTGGGGTGGAGTTCCCCTTAAAATCCATGCCAGATCTGAAGGGCCTGGAATGGATATTTGGGGGAACCCCACGTTAATTTTTTTTTTAATTTGCGGCGGGGTTCCCCTTAATATCCATTCCAGACCTGAAGGGCCTGGTAATTGAATTCTGGGGAACCCCCACGCTTTTTTTTTTTTTTATCAATGACTTTTGTATGTATTGCCGGGAGCCGACAATTCATTAATAGCCGCGAGTCAGTTTTAAATGCATTTTTTTCTTTCAAAAATGAAATTTTTTGCAGGGACAGTTCTAAGCACGGGAAACATGCGCCACTTTACATGCATATCATACACACCCCCCAGGTACGAAATTTAAAGGAATATTTCACTTTTATTTTTTCATTTTAAGCATTATTAACATCACTGCTCCCGAAAAAACGGCCGTTTTGAAAACTTCTTTTTGCATTGATACATGTCCCCTGGGGCAGGACCCCGGTCCCCAAACACTTTTTAGGACAATAACTTGCATATAAGCCTTTATAATTAGCACTTTAGATTTATCCCATAGATTTTTCGAATTTGCCGCGAACACCCCAATTTGTTCACTGTTCGGCGAACGGGCGAACAGGCAATGTTCGAGTCGAACATGAGTTCGACTCGAACTCGAAGCTCATCCCTACTCAGCATCAGCATAGGCAGTCTTGAAGGGATGTTACATTTCAAAATAAATTATTCTGCCTGGTAGCTGGTGGTGATGCAAGACTGATTCATCTTTATGAAGGTCAGTCGATCAACCGAGTCGGTGGACAGGCACACCCTGTGATCGGTGACAAAGCCTCCAGCAGCACTAAATGTGCGTCATGAAAGAACGCTGGATGCAGGACAGGCCAGTAGCTCAATTGCATACTGTTCAAGCTCTGACCAGTGATCCATCCTCAAGGCCCTAGTAAGACAGAGGATTTTCGGTGGGAAAGGTGTTCAAGTCTGACCTTGCCCCTAGGTATTCCTGCACCATGTATATCAGACGCTGGTGATGGTTGCTGGAACCGATCATACCTTGGGGCTGCAGACTAAAAAATTGTCTGAACGCATCGGTCAGACGGCCACCTTCTCCACCGCTCCTTCTGCTACTGACCGAAGCCTCAGCAACTCGTTGTCCAGGACCAGGAGTTTGTAACCTACCAGTCTCTGGGAACGCGTTGCACAGACCTTTCTGCAAGGCCTCCCAGAGATGTCTCATCCTCTGCTCCCTCTGCGATGGCAAGATAAGGTCCACAACCTTACCCTTGTACTGTGGATCAAGGAGAGTGGCCAGCCAGTAATGGTCCCTCTCCTTGATCCGAAGAATTCGAGGATCCTTCCGCAGACTTTGCATGTTCAGGGAGGCCATGCAGCGTAGGTTAGCTAAGGCATTCGGTCCGGAGTCCTCTGGGTCACTAAGGACGACATGATCCACAGCCACCTCCTCCCAGCCACGTACAAGTCCACGGGTTTCTTGGGACTGTAAATCATCCCTAAAAGACTGCTGCTGTTGATGCTGAGTGCCAGGCTCCACCTCCATGCTGACACAATCCTCCTCTTCCTCCTGAAACAAGAATTGGTGATAAAGCATCAGTGGAGAGGAGACACTTTTTTTCCCATATTAACTCTTACAGGAGAGAATTTGCCTTTCTAGGGGTAGATTTCCTCTCACTTCTTGTTGTATCCTTCCGTTTGCAAGGAGGAGTCGTTTGTAAGTTGGATGTTTGAAAGTAGGGGCCTGCCGTATATACTCAGCTGAAATTTGCCCCTTACATGTTGGTGTTGCCACAACACTGTGAGCCCTCACAGTTACTCTTGGTGGGCGCATGAATGGGCCCTGCTGTGAATTATTAGATCAAGAATTGTAATTGCATGCCCCTGTTGAACAGGGGCTGAAAAATTGTCTCATCCTCTGCTCCCTCTGCAACGGTAAGATAAGGTCCGCAACCTTACCCTTGTACCGTGGATCAAGGAGAGTGGCCAGCCAGTAATGGTCCCTCTCCTTGATCCGAAGAATACGAGGATCCTTCCGCAGACTTTGCAGGATCAGGGAGGCCATGCAGCGTAGGTTAGCTGAGGCATTCGGTTCGGAGTCCTCTGGGTCACTAAGGACGACATGATCCGCAGCCACCTCCTCCCAGCCACGTACAAGTCCACTGGTTTCTTGGAACTGTAAATCATCCCTAAAAGACTGCTGCTGATGATGCTGAGTGCCAGGCTCCCCCTCCATGCTGACACAATCCTCCTCCTCCTCCTCCTCCTCTTCTTCCTGTGCGATGGGTGGGACAGAAGGAACACTGTCTGGGTAAAGGGGGCCTTGAGAGGCAAGGAAGTCCTCCTCTTCCTGCCTCTGTTCTGCCTCAAGTGCCCTGTCCATTATTCCACGCAGCGTATGTTCCAATAGGTGGACAAGAGGTACAGTGTCACTGATGCATGCACTGTCACTGCTCACCATCCTCGTGGCCTTCTCAAATGGTGCCAGGACAGTGCATGCATCCCTGATCATGCCCCACTGGCGTGGTGAAAAAAACCTGAGCTCCCCTGACCCTGTCCTGGTGCCGTAGTCGCACAGGTACTCATTGATGGCCCTCTGCTGCGTGTGCAGCCGCTGCAGCATGGCCAACGTTGAGTTCCACCTGGTGGGCATGTCACATATAAGGCGGTTCTTGGGCAGGTTCAACTCCTTTTGCAGCTCAGCCAGGCGAGCACTGGCATTATAAGATCTGCGGAAATGCACACAGACTTTCCTGGCCTGCCTCAGGACATCCTGTAAGCCCGGGTACCTGCCCAAGAACCGCTGCACCACCAGGTTAAGGACGTGAGCCACACAGGGCACATGGATCAGTTGTCCCTGTCGGAGAGCGGAGAGGAGGTTGGTGCCATTGTCGCAAACTACCATTCCTGGCTTAAGCTGGCGTGGCGTCAACCACCTCTCGGTCTGCCCCTGCAGAGCAGACAGAACCTCTGCCCCAGTGTGGCTCCTGTCCCCCAAACACACCAGCGCAAGCACGGCATGGCATCTTTTTGCCTGCGTACTTGCGTAGCCCCTTGAACGCCTACGGAGCACCGCTGGTTCTGAGGACAAAGCACAGGAAGAGGCCACGGAGGAAGAAGAAAAGGAGGGGGTGGAGGACAGAGGTGTGTCACAACCAGTAGTAGCATTTTGGAGGCGTGGCGGTGGAACAACCTCCAACACTACTGCACCTTGTCCTGCATCCTTCCCAGCTGCCAAAAGAGTGACCCAATGGGCCGTGAAAGAAAGGTAACGTCCCTGTCCATGCCTGCTGGACCATGAGTCAGTGGTAATATGCACCTTACCGCTGACCGCCCTGTCCAGCGAGGCCAAGACATTGCCTTCCACATGCCGGTAGAGAGCCGGAATCGCCTTCCATGAGAAAAAGTGGCGTTTGGGAACCTGCCACTGAGGAACCGCACATTGCACAAACTCACGGAAAGGGGCCGAGTCTACCAACTGAAAAGGCAGCAGTTGAAGCGCTAGCAATTTAGTCAAGCTAGCATTCAACCGCTGGGCATGTGGATGGCTGGGAGTGAACTTCTTTCGACGGTCCAGCAGCTGGGGCAGGGAAATTTGCCTGCTAGAATCGGACGTCGGTGTACTGCTAGCAGAGTGCCCACAAGTACTTGGCTGTGACACACCTAATTCTACACCTTCATTCCTCTCAGAGCAGGTTTCAGAGAGGACTGAAGGTATAATGGGGTTGGAGATCCCAGCTGATGCGGTGCAAGAAGAGGTCAGCTTTGTTCTTTGGTGTGGGTCTTTAAGGTAGGCTTGCCAACGAGCTGCATGGCAGGTCAACATATGTCTGGTCAAGCATGTGGTGCCCAAGCCGGTGATGTTTTGGCCACGCGATATACGCTTGAGACATATGTTGCAAACAGCAGCTGTGCGATCTGATGCACTCGACTCAAAAAAGGCCCACACCAAAGAACTTTTTGAATAACGGGCAGAGGCAGCGCCCTGCACAGGCGGAGCTCTGCGGTGTGATTCCGTTGGTGTGCTGCCCTTACGCTGGCCCCCGAGGGCATCCTGCCTCGTTGGAGATGTGCTTCCTCCTCATCCTCCTCCTCCTCCTCCTACTCTCTCCTATTAGGCACCCACGTGGAGTCAGTGACCTCATCATCCCCTCCCTCCTCATCACTGGAGCCAATCTGGCAGTATGCTGCAGCTGCTGGAACATGACTGCCAGATTGGTGTCCTTCTTGAGCATCCCCTCTCTCTGCTCTCATGCTACTGCCTTCCTCTAGCTGGGTATCATCATCAGACCCTTCAAAATGCTGGGCATCCTCCTAGAGCATGTACCCAACACTGTGCTCAAACAGTTTGGGGGACTCCTCAGGAGGACATGGTTGGTCTAGGGAAGGAGTGACTGATGATGACATTGATACCAGGGAAGAGGACGCTTTGGCAGCTGCTTTGCCAGTACCCTGAGCCTGGGTGAGAGAGGATGAGGAGGGCTTGGTCAACCACTCTACCAAGTTTTCGGCATGATGCGGCTCAACACGTCCAGCTGCCGAAAAGAAGGACAAGCGTGTCCCATGGCCACGTGCTGATGGCGATGCACCGCGTCCATGACCAGCACTGTTGTCTCTAGACACAGAGCCTGCTTGCCCTCTTTTATTGGCTCCTGACTGTCTGCCTCTCCTTGTTTGCCTTCCAGACATTCTAATGGCCTGCAGGGAAATGGGAAAAGCAGCACACTCCGCCCGCTGTAAGTGCCGCAAAATCCTGTTGGTGTAACACACCAGGAAAAAGCAGCAATACAGGCTAAGTTAAGGTGTAATATGGTCAGGAGGCACACTCCGCCCGCTGTAAGAGCCGCAAAATCCTGTTGGTGTAACACACCAGGAAAAAGCAGCAATACAGGCTAAGTAAGGTGTAATATGGTCAGGAGGTACACTCTGCCCGCTGTAAGTGCCGCAAAATCCTGTTGGTGTAACACACCAGGAAAAAGCAGCAATACAGGCTAAGTTAAGGTGTAATATGGTCAGGAGGTACACTCCGCCCGCTGTAAGTGCCGCAAAATCCTGTTGGTGTAACACACCAGGAAAAAGCAGCAATACAGGCTAAGTTCAGGTGTAATATGGTCAGGAGGCACACTCCGCCTGCTGTAAGTGCCGCAAAATCCTGTTGGTGTAACACACCAGGAAAAAGCAGCAATACAGGCTAAGTTAAGGTGTAATATGGTCAGGAGGCACACTCCGCCCGCTGTAAGTGCCGCAAAATCCTGTTGGTGTAACACACCAGGAAAAAGCAGCAATACAGGCTAAGTTAAGGTGTAATATGGTCAGGAGGTACACTCCGCCCGCTGTAAGTGCCGCAAAATCCTGTTGGTGTAACACACCAGGAAAAAGCAGCAATACAGGCTAAGTTCAGGTGTAATATGGTCAGGAGGCACACTCCACCTGCTGTAAGTGCCGCAAAATCCTGTTGGTGTAACACACCAGGAAAAAGCAGCAATACAGGCTAAGTTAAGGTGTAATATGGTCAGGAGGCACACTCCGCCCGCTGTAAGTGCCGCAAAATCCTGTTGGTGTAACACACCAGGAAAAAGCAGCAATACGGGCTAACTTCAGGTGTATAATGTGCAGGAGGCTTAGCAACAATAATACTGACACTGTCCCCTGCCTATCCTTCTCTCTCCCTGCACACAAGGTTTATCAAAGTATATGACACTGACACTCTCCCTGCCTATCCTTCTCTCTCCATGCACACAAGGTTTAGCAAAGAATATGACACTGACACTGTCCCCTGCCTATCCTTCTCTCTCCCTGCACACAAGGTTTATCAAAGTATATGACACTGACACTCTCCCTGCCTATCCTTCTCTCTCCCTACACACAAGGTTTAGCAAAGAATATGACACTGACACTCTCCCTGCCTATCCTTCTCTGTCCCTACACACAAGGTTTAGCAAAGAATAGATTTGACAAGATTTGACACTGTCCCTGCCTATCCTTCACTTTCCCTGCTCCGGAACAAACTACACGAGGCCGCCACGCTGGCGGCCTTTTATAGTGTGGGGCGTGTACTAAACCCCCTCAGCTATAATTGGCCACAGGCATCCTGCCTGTGGCCAATCATTGCTCTCCTCGCTGCCGGCGCTGTGATTGGCCAAGCATGCAGGGTCACAGTGCATGCTTGGCCAATCACAGCGCCGGGATTACACTGCGACGGCGCAGTGTATTGTGGGCCGTTCGCGTCACTCGAATTTGGCGCGAACGGCCCAAATCGTTCGTTGTTCGCCGAACGCGCGAACAGCCGATGTTCGAGTCGAACCTATGTTCGACTCGAACACCGAGCTCATCCCTACTTTTCATTCTGTTCACAGAGTACGCTCCTTAATTCATACCTAAATTTGATTAGAGTATAGGTGATTGCCGGATCCAGTGCTTCTTATTTTTTTTTTATCTAAGCTATGAATTTCAGATAGGAGACTATTAACCACTTACAGACCAGAATGTTTGGCTGCTTAATGACCAGGCCATTTTTTGCGATACGGCGCTGCGTCGCTTTAACTGACAATTGCCCGGTTGTGCAAAGCTGTACAGAAACAAAATTGACGTCCTTTTTTTCCCACAAATAGAGCTTTCTTTTGGTGCTATTTGATCACCTCTTTTTTATTTTTTTGCGCTATAAATAAAACAAATGTTTTTAAAACACTAATTTCTTCCTCATTTTAGGCTAATATATATTCTTCTACATATTTTTCGCAAAAAAATTGCAATAAGCATATATTGATTGGTTTGCGCAAAAGTTATTGCGTCTACAAACTATGGGAAAGATTTATGGCGTTTTACATTTTTTTTTTTTTACTAGTAATGGCGGTGATCTTCAATTGTTAGCGGTACTGCAACACTTTTGGCACAATTTTGGGAACATTGACACTTATACAGCAATCACTGCTATAAAAATGCACTGATTACTGGAATGTCACTAGTAGGGAGGGGGTTAACACTAGGGTGCAATCAAGGGGTTAAATGTGTTCCCTAGAAGTGTTCTAACTGTGAGGAGATAGGACTGACTGGAGGAGGAGACATATTGTTGTCCCTACTTAGTAGGAACAAACAATATGTCTCTTCTCTCTTGACAGAACAGGGATTTGTGTGTTTATACACACAAATCCCTGTTCCTGTCCTTTGCTGGCCACTCACATCGGGTTCCCCTCCGGAGGCACACTCCCACCTGCTATCGTCCTTAACCACTAAAGGACCGGACCATTTTGTAGCTAAAGGACCAGGCCCCTTTTTGTGATTCGGCACTGCGTCGCTTTAACTGACAATTGCGCGGTCGTGCGATGTGGCTCCCAAACAAAATTGGCGTCCTTTTTTTCCCACAAATAGAGCTTTCTTTTGGTGGTATTTGATCACCTATGCGGTTTTAATTTGTTCCGCTATAAACAAAAATAGAGCGACAATTTTGAAAAAAGTTCAAAATGTTTTACTTTTTGCTATAATAAATATCCCCCAAAAATATATATATAAAAAAAATTTCCACAGTTTAGGCCGATACGTATTCTTCTACATATTTTCGGTAAAAAAAATCGCAATAAGCGTTTATTGATTGGTTTGCACAAAAGTTATAGCTTCTTCAAAATAGGGGACTGTTTTATGTAATTTTTATTATTTTTTTTTTTTACTAGTTATGGCGGCGATCAGCGATTTTTATCATGACTGTGACATTATGGCAGACACATCGGACACTTTTGACACCATTCTGGGACCATTGTCATTTTTACAGCGATCAGTGCTATAAAAATGCACTTGTTACTGTGAAAATTACACTGGCAGTGAAGGGGTTAACCACTAGGTGGCGCTGCAGGGGTTAAGTGTTTCCTTGGGAGTGATTGTTACTGTGAGGGGGCGTGGCTACACGTGACACGTCACTGATGACCGTACCCGATCACGTCATCAGTGACAGTGTCACTAGGCAGAATAGGGGAATGCCTTGTTTACAAAGGAATTCCCCTGTTCTGCTCTTGCCGACCACAATTGCGGGACTCCCGGGAACATTGAGTTTTCGGGACCCGCGGCCGCACTCGCGAGGCACGCGGCGGGAGCGCGTGCCCGCAGGGCGGCAAATTTAAAGGGACGTACCTGTACGCCCATATGCCTGCCCGTGCCAGTCTGCCGACGTACATCGGTGTGTGGCGGTCGGCAAGTGGTTAAAGGTACCCATACAGCGTTTTGCGGGAACAAATCATTTGAGCCCTGAGCCGATCAGCAAGTGGTTAATGAGCTGACTTTTTTTTGTATCTTAGCTCGTGCAAACATTTTTATGAGTTTGTCTTGTATGTATGCCTTATAAGCATTCCAAAGGAAGAATGAGTACAATACCAAGAGAGCATTAAGAGTAAATACTCCCAGAGATGTTGAGTAAGTACAGTAGGTTCATTTTTTGGAGAAGCTTCATAATCTGAGAATTGCAATGCCAAAGTATATACAGGTTCACAAATCTCATACCCCATTACAAATATAGAAACAACAGCATGGTTAGGCCATGTGATATCATGGATATTGGAGGAAGAGATCCATTGTAATTATTTATCAACAGAAAATAAATAAATCCATGAGTATGAATTATGTCTGCAGGAGAAAAAGATAAAATCCCTTTCATTAACATGCTGACATCTCCATATGTCATGTACATATTCCATTTGAAAGAGAGACTGGAGTGAAGGTACTGTAGAGGCCTTTTGCTAGGGGTTGTGGGGTCTGTTGGATGATTAGCATTAAGGTTGAACTACCTGCACATTATGAGAGAGCCCTGTTTAATAGAATCAATTTTCAGAAAAGTTTGTGAAGAAAATGGAGTTGATGTTAGTAAGGAGCATAAAGATTTACCAAAGTATAGTACTTGGAGATTATCTCACAAAGAAGAATGATACATCTACTATCATGATCTGGAATTGAATTTAGTATAGTGAAAGAAATTGTATTTTTAATAACAGTCATGATATCTTTTTTCTTGGTAGGAGCACTTGCCTTGAAAAAGTAGGGGGAGCATCTGGGAGTGGCAGTACTTTGAAATTGGGTTCCCTGATTATAAAAGAATGTCACATTAAATTCTGTGAGTTTCTTGCCACATTGAAGACTAAAGCTACTTTAAATTCCATTGGGAAACCAGACAAAAGTCAATAACTGAGAACTTACTATAACTTATGAAGATTCCAGCTTGTGTAAAGTGTAGAATTAAATAGGTAAAAATTAAACAAAAAGAACACAGTTCATAATATTAGTTAGAGGTACTAGCAGACAATAAAAAAAAGATCCTAGATAGAATCCACATACAGTGATTACTAGACATGTACACAATGAAATATTTTGTTTCGGAATTTAGTTTTCGGATGAAAAATAAATGTATTTAGTTACTACCGAAATTTGTTTTTATTTATTTAGTTTTTCGTAAAAAAATGCATTCGTCCGAAAATCCAAATTAATTAAGGTAGAATCTGTCATTGAAGGCTTATGGTGTCTGTCGAATGTTCTAAGAAGTTTCAACAGAGCAGCTAAACTGTACGACACTGCAATCGTATATTTCCGGTTGAATGTTCCGCCTACAAACTATAGTAAAATTCTAATGTTGTATGACTAGTAATAATTATATGTATTAATTATTATTACTAGTCAACCAACATTAGAATTCTTCTATAGCATATGGGCAGAGGATTTCACCATGTGCGCTCGCTGCGATCGTATGTTTTTAGCTGCTTCGTCGAATCTTCATGTCTCTATAATGTCAAATCTTTTCTCTCTTTGTCAAATCTTTACTCTCTATGTGGAATCTTTTCTCCCTATGTAGAATAATCGTGGACTAATAGAGTCAACGTTAGGCACATTCGAACGCAGGTTCGATAGACACAGATTGTTATTGCCAGCGTCATGCCGTAGCTGTACGTCGGTTCCTAATAGCTAGGAACCACAATCTGTAATTTCCTCTAGGTCATTCCCATCCCCCTACAGTTAGAAACATACTAGGGAATACAATTAACCCCTTGATCGCCCCCTAGTGTTAACCCATTCCCTGCCAGTGAAATTTTTACAGTAATCAGTGCATTTTTATAGCACTAATCACTGTATAAATGTCAATGGTCCCAAAAATGTGTCAAAAGTGTCCGATGTGTCTGCCATAATGTTGTAGTCCCAATAAAAATTGCAGATCGCCGCTATTACTAGTAAAAAAAAAATTATAATAAAAATGCTATAAATCAATCCACTATTTTGTAGACGCTATAACTTTTGCGCAAACCAATCAATATATGCTTATTGCAATTTTTATTACCAAAAATATGTATAAGAGTACATATCAGCCTAAACTGAGAAAAAAATAGCTTTTTAAAAAAAAAAATGGGGATATTTATTATAGCAAAAAGTACAAAATATTATGTTTTTTTTTCAAAATTTACGCTCTTTTTTTTTTCATAGCAAAAAAAAAAAATTCCAGAGATGATAAAATACCACCAAAAGAAATCTCTATTTGTGGGGAAAAAAAGGATGTAAATTTTGTTTGGGTACAGCATCGCACGACCGCACAATTGTCAGTTAAAGCGAATCGCAAAAAATGGCCTGGTCATTGAGCAGCCAATTCTTCCGGGGCTGAAGTGCTTAAGTATGCTCACCTCACTATTTCACCTCATCTTAATAGCTCCCCTCACTAACCTGTCATTTAAGCCCAGGCTCTGATATGCAGTCAGAACTCCACTTTCATCCTGCCATTTTGTTGTAGGCCGTGTGCGGTTGAGGTCAAGAGTTCTGCAGTTTTTGAAGCTGGGCAACATTCTTTTTTCTTGCATGTCATTCTGCCTGGTGCCTGAACATTTTTGAAGCTTAAGATGTGAAAAATTAATTTAAGGAAATGCTAGCTGCTGCCGATTATCACTTCACTTGAAGTAGCGCAATTTCAAAGTAGCAAGGTCGGCGCGATTTCAGGTGCTACTTGATAGACATCTGTGTGGCTTCATGCACAGATGTCTATTGAAGTCACACCTGAAATCGGCAAAAGCAGTACAGAAACTACTTTTGCAAATTGGTGCGGAGCCGCAAAATCTGTGTCGCACCGATTGGAACAGTGCCATTGCCTCCAATAGGCTGCGACTTGTCATGTTATTTGATCTCTCAAATCGCATGACAAATTGCTCCAATGTGAACCTATGCACAGTGTAACCTTTTTTTCTAAACATAACACTACAACAATAGGAATATTTTAAAGCATTTGAAATCAGTTTGGTATATTCATTTGGGGAATGCAATTGTTTTTCTGTAACATCAAATTTTGCTTTATAGTAATTATAAAAGTTCACATACACAATTTGAAGACAATGAGCAGCTTAAAATATAATGTGAAATAGTGAAATTCTGGAAATGTTATTCTATTTTTAGCATTAAACATAAAAATGTAAGTGAGAAAATGAAATACAAAAATTAGAATAGACAGAGCCAGATGGATGATAGTTATTGCCAGATGGATTGAGTTTTTTCACTTACATATGAGGTATGAATATTGCATGCAGCTAAATAATTTTCATCATATTCTACTTTTATTTCACAATTTATCTTACTCATGATATATGCAGTAAAATATAGAAAATAAAAACATCTCAGCAAATGTTGGAACCAGCAATTTACATTAACCATCTGAAAGTTTTTTTATAGATAGTATTACTTTTGTATAATGGGTAATTTTGATTACTGTATATTATTTTAGGATAGGTAAAGTATTTAGTGTGTCCTGGATCAAGTGTCACAATGGAGATGATTTATCTCAGCACTCACTTGTGCTAGGGTTGCTAACTTCTGTCGTTAACTACTGACGCATATGAATTGCACAGATTCTGTAGCTGATTAAATATAGGTGAAGAAGATACAGCTCTAACTAATATGGTAACCTATACAGGCAGTCCCCGGGTTACAAACATCCGACTTACAAGGAAATCTTACTTGCAAACGGAAGGAGACAACAGGAAGTGAGAGAAAATCTACCCCTAGGAAGGGAAATTCACTCCTGTAAGAGTTATTATGGTAAAAAAATACCTCCACTGATGCTTTATTACAAATCCTTGTTTCCTTGTTTTTTTTTTATAAATCTGCAAAAATGTCAACAATTCTGTGTTTTTCTTTCAATATGGGGTGCTGTTTGTACATTAATGAGGAAAAAAAATGAACTTAAATGATTTTAGCAAATGGCTGCAATATAACAAAGAGTGAAAAATTTAAGAGGGTCTGAATACTTTCCGTACCCACTGTACCATCAGTCTGATTCATGCTTCAGAGTAAGTTTAAGGCCCCGTTCAGGCTAGATTCACACTGTTGTGCAGAGAGGCTCACAGCAGGGGTCCGATGCGTCCCTGTTCTCCATTTCAGGGATGCATCGGGCCCAAATTTGGACCTAAAACTAAGCATATTTCTAGGTTGTAAGTTGGCAAATGTCATTGCAGATCCCTACTTGTTATTGCTTGTATTGAAACTTACATAACACAGTTGGTGTTCTGTACATTGACCGTGTACAAAACACCACCCTACATGTACACTATGTTTAAATATTTGCCAGTTTTATGAGTCATAGCGGGTAGCAGATGAAACTACATAGGTAATTGTAATTGTAAAAATACAAAATGTAGTGTAGTACTTACATTTTTTTCTTATCAAAAGCGAAATTACCTTTTAAATGCAACCCCTGTAATCTAAAGTTTAATGTTGTAGAGAGGCTATGCAATGGGGTAATAAAGTCAGAACTTAAAATGCAAGTTTAAACCATTTCCTAGTCTGTGATCTCCAGATACCGTCTGGGTTTTAAAACAAATTGAAGCTTCGTCGGTGTATAATGTACAGCCTGTCATATGATATGCAGAGCCCTGTGTATAATGTGCAGCCTGGTATATGATGTGTAGGGATGAGCTCTGGCGTGTTCGCATACTCCACGTGCAGAGCCCGCCAGGAAGTCAGCACGGCGTTGCGCTGCGCTAATCACAGGCAGGGAGACATTGTCCCGATGCTCGGCTGCAGAGATTGGGAAATGTCTCCCTGCCTGGGATTAGCGCCGCGCCGTGCCGACTTCCTGGCAGGCTCTGCACATGGAGTATGCTAACATGCCAGAGCTCATCCTTAATGATGTGCAGAGCCCTGTGTATAATGTGCAGCCTGGTATATGATGTGCAGAGCCCTGTGTATAATGTGCAGCCTGGTATAAGATGTGCACAGCCCGGTGTATAATGTGCAGCCTGGTATATGATGTGCAGAGCCCTGTGTATAATGTGCAGCCTGGTATATGATGTGCAGAGCCCTGTGTATAATGTGCAACCTGGTATATTACGTGCAGAGCCCTGTGTATAATGTGCAGCCTGGTATATGATGTGCAGAGCCCTGTGTATAATGTGCAGCCTGGTATATGATGTGAAGAGTCCTGTGTATAATGTGCAGCCTGGTATATGATGTGCAGAGCCATGTGTATAATGTGCAGCCTGGTATATGATGTGCAGAGCCCAGTGTATAATGTGCAGCCTGGTATATGATGTGCAGAGCCCTGTGTATAATGTGCAGCCTGGTATATAATGTGCAGAGCCATGTGTATAATGTGCAGCCTGGTATATGATGTGCAGAGCCCTGTGTATAATGTGCAGCCTGGTATATGATGTGCAGAGCCCTGTGTATAATGTGCAGCCTGGTATATGATGTTCAGAGCCCTGTGTATAATGTGCAGCCTGGTATATGATGTGTAGAGCCCTGTGTATAATTTACAGCCTGATATATGATGTGCAGAGCCCTGTGTATAATGTGCAGAGCCCTGTGTATAATGTGCAGCCTGGTATATGATGTGCAGAGCCCTGTGTATAATGTGCAGCCTGGTATATGATGTGCAGAGCCCTGTGTATAATGTGCAGCCTGGTATATGATGTCCAGAACCCTGTGTATAATGTGCAGCCTGGTATATGATGTGCAGAGCTTGGTGTATAATCTGCAGCCTGGTATATGATGTGCAGAGCCCTGTGTATAATGTGCAGCCTGGTATATGGTGTGCAGAGCCCTGTGTATAATGTGCAGCCTGGTATATGATGTGCAGAGCCCTGTGTATAATGTGCAGCCTGGTATATGATGTGCAGAGCCCTGTGTATAATGTGCAGCCTGGTATATGATGTGCAGAGCCCGGTGTATAATCTGCAGCCTAGTATATGATGTGCAGAGCCCGATGTATAATGTGCAGCCTGGTATATGATGTGCAGAGCCCTGTGTATAATGTGCAGCCTGGTATATGATGTGCAGAGCCCTGCGTTTAATGTGCATCCTGGTATATGATGTGTAGAGCCCTGTGTATAATGTGCAGCCTGGTATATGATGTGCAGAGCCCTGTGTATAATGTGCAGCCTGGTATATGATGTGCAGAACCATGTGTATAATGTGCAGCCTGGTATATGATGTGCAGAACCCTGTGTATAATGTGCAGCTTGATATATGGTGTGCAGGGCCCTGTGTATAATGTACAGCCTGGTATATGATGTGCAGAGCCCTCTGTATAATGTGCAGCCTGGTATATGATGTGCAGAGCCTGGTGTATAATGCTGACACTATGAGTGGAAGCAAGTGGAATACAGGGGACGGAGTGGGTGGATTCTATAAGGGGTGTGGCTTATGAGACGTGGGAGGGGGCAACCGTGGAGGGGCGGGGTCTTGCGCCCCCCCATCCTAAAACTTCACCAGCCGCCACTGTGTACCCTTATGAATTCCTCAATGTCATACCCCTTATATTGCCAATGTTCTTATCATGAATTTTGTTATTCTATACAGCAGTACAAAGAACAAAAACCAAAGCAAAGCTTTAAAATTTAATCGATCATTGCCAAATTAATAAAAATAAAAAAATATGTTACCGTGCATATTCCATGTATCCGATTGCTCACTGCTTTTTCGTATAAGCCTAGCGATTACACTGATTCCAAAAACTGCAACGTGAACATGAAGTATTAAAACATGAAACAACTATTTTTTGAGAGTTTGGAGTTCATGTACCAAAGGCAAATAGGCTGTTTAATTTGCATGGGAATTTTTGCTTTACAAGACTAATGATTACCATCATTCAAGTTCAAGCAAAAGCACAATTTATTTTTATTGTTCTTGCATGTGATTGGTTATTCTTTTCAAAATGATGTTTCACCACATTCCCTAAGCTAAATTAAAGCTTCCATTGCAAAGTGAAAAAGTCTCTTGCATAGGAAATCAACCTCATTGGTGGGACATCACAAAAAAACTGTTGATAGTTGATACAAACTATGCTTGATGAAGCAGCCATGCATGTCATGAATAGGGATGAGCCGAACCCCCCCCCCCCCCCCGGTTCGGTTCGCACCAGAATATGCGAACAGGCAAAAAATTTGTTCAAACACACGAACACCATTAAAGTCTATGGGACACGAACATGAAAAATCAAAAGTGCTAATTTTAAAGGTTAATATGCAAGTTATTGTCATAAAAAAGTGTTTGGGGACCCGGGTCCTGCCCCAGGGGACATGTATCAATTAAAAAAAGGTTTAAAACGGACGTTTTTTTCGGGAGCAGTGATTTTAATAATGCTTCAAGTGAAACAATAAAAGTGAAATATTCCTTTAAATTTCATACCTGGGGGGTGTCTAAAGTATGCATGTAAAGTAGCGCATGTTTCCCATGTTTAGAACTGTCCCTGCACAAAGTGTCATTTCTGAAGGAAAAAAAGTCATTTAAAACTACTCGCGGCTATTCATGAATTGTCGGTCCCGGCAATACAGAGAAAAGTAATTTTTTTCAATGACTTTTATCTGTATTGCCGGGACCCGACAATTCATTAATAGCGCGAGTAGTGACTTTTTTTTCCTTCAAAAATTACATTTTGTGCAGGGAACCAAAATTTTAAAAAAAAATGTGTCGGGTTCCCCCCAAATTCCATATCAGGCCCTTCAGGTCTGGTATGGATATTAAGGGGAACCCCGCGTAATTAAAAAAAAATATGGCGTGGGGTTCCTCCGAAAATCCATACCAGACCCTTTTCCGAGCACGCAACCTGGCAGGCCGCAGGAAAAGAGGGGGAACGAGAGAGTGCTTTGGGGGTCTGAGAGTGGAGGGTGCTTTGGGGGTCTATGACCCCTCAAAGAACCTTGAAAAAACACACAGACAGCTTGGGAAAAGTAATTTAATAAAAAAAAAAATCCAGCAATGTACATCCTTCCACGACCCGGACCCGCGCTACCCGCCGCTGTCTGTGTGTTTTTTTTACCTTTTTTGACACTTTTTTGGGGGGAAATGGTAGAGGTACATTGTACCCCATTACCAATTCACATAGGGGGGCAGGAATTTGGGGGTTACCTTTGTTAAAGGGGGCTTCCAGATTACGATAAGCCCCCCGCCCGCAGACCCCCACAACCACCGGGCCAGGGTTGTGGGGATGAGGCCCTTGTCCCCATCAACATGGGGACAAGGTGCTTTGAGGGGTCACAGACCCCCAAAGCACCCTCCCCATGTTGAGGGCATGTGGCTTGGTATGGTTCGGGAGGGGGGGCGCTCTCTCGTCCCCCCTCTTTTCCTGTGGCCTGCCAGGTTGCATGCTCGGATAAGGGTCTGGTATGGATTTTTGGGGGAACCCCACGCCATTTTTTTTAATTACGCTGGGTTCCCCTTAATATCCATACCAGACCTGAAGGGCCTGATATGGAATTTGGGGGGACCCCCACACATTTTTTATTTTTTTTGGTTCCCTGCACAAAATTTAATTTTTGAAGGTAAAAAAGTCATTTAAAACTACTCACGCTATTAATGAATTGTCGGGTCCCGGCAATACAGATAAAAGTCATTGGAAAAAATGTCAGAGGTTCCCCTTAATATTCATACCAGACCCAAAGGGCCTGGTAATGGACTGGGAGGGACCCCTGTAATTTTTTTAATGACTTTTCTCTGTATTGCTGGGACCGACAATTCATGAATAGTTTTAAATGACTTTTTTTCCTTCAGAAATGACACTTGGTGCAGAGACAGTTCTAAACACGGGAAACATGCGCTACTTTACAATCATACTTTAGACACCTCCCAGGTACGAAATTTAAAGGAATATTTCACTTTTATTGTTTCACTTTAAGCATCATTAAAAAAACTGCTCCCGAAAAAACGTTAGTTTTTAAAACTTTTTTTTGCATTGATACATGTCCCCTGGGGCAGGACCCGGGTCCTCAAACACTTTTTATGACAATAACTTGCATATTAACCTTTGAAATTAACACTTTTGATTTCCGCGGCTTTTGGAATTTGCAGCGAACACCCCAAATTGTTCGCTGTTCGCTGAACGGGCGAACAGCCAATGTTTGCGTCAAACTCATGTTCGACTCGAACATAAAGCACATCCCTAGTCATGAAATGTTATATTATATATAAGTGTTGTGTTAAATATCAAATAAATACAGTAAGTTCCCTTCGTACAAACCTTCAAGTTGTGAACTTTCAAAGATACAAATATGTGTCCAGTTTTTTTCATTCAACCCAGTGGGCTGAACAAAAAAAAAAAAAAGACAGATCTCCGTACCAACACAAGTAATGTTGGTGCAGCGATCTCCCCAGCTGTGCTATTGTGACTCCCCCCGCCAGAACACACTGATCGGCACTAGCAGCCTTTGTCAGCAAGAACTGATCTTTGTTGTACTTATGAACAATTTGGACTCGTTCATAAGTAGAGGACTTACTGTATATACAGGCATATATATATATATATATATATATATATATATATTTTTTTTTTTTTAATTTCAATACGTTTTTATCGAGAGATTTTTCACAAACATGGTAAAGCATTTGTTGTATAAAAAGAAAAGCAAAATAAAGACGACATTATGAAAAAGTATTAGGTAATGTCAATTTACTCTGTTCTGGCTGTAAAACTGGTGAACACCCTAGGGTGTTCTAAGGTAGCAATAGCGTATACACCACTGGAATAGTTAGCCTATACACTGGATATGTTTGCGGTCAAACTAGAGGTCCCGACCTCCCCCCCACGCACCCTTAAAGGGAACACACTGTGTCGCCGGGAAGGAGGCCACGACCCCCCCCAAACCTGCTATTTATTTTGTCACATATGCCGCCTGTTTTCAAGTAAGTCCCCAAGGACTAAACTTTGTGCAACACCTTAGCAAAAATATGCCAGTACGTATAAAATAAATCAAAATAAGAGGATCAAAAACAAAAACAAACTGGGGTAAAAGAAACAATGAATGCAGTTAACCACTTTAGTCATTTATCTGCTGAATGGATAATCTTCAGAAAGAGCAATCAGAAGCTCAAGTAAAACCAGACTTAGCTGTAGTGTTATACAATTTTTTCCATGGTTCCCAAACATTATTGGCTCTAAGGTGTTTACCCACTCCAGAGGCAAAAAGTCGTTCGTATGTACCATGGGTATTAATTATCTGTATGACTTCAAAAAGTTTAGGATGCAATGGGGGTGATTTACTAACAACAGTGCGCTGCGCCGGTTTATACCTTAATTGGTGCACCGGATAAATCCTTAATTGGGCGCATGAACCGGCGGCGCACTGCTATAGTAAATAAAAATGTCAGTGGCGCTTGTATCTCTATTCAAAATGAATGGTTCATAAATGGGGAAAAAGTTGCGCTACCAAATAGTGAAACGATATGTGTAGTAGGCTGCCAGCATTAACAATCAGACATATTGTAAAGAAAAGAAAATAAATAAATGCGGCGCCATAAACAAAATAGATTTCAAAAATTTAAATGTAAACCAATTCTCAAAATAGGTGTACCTAGCGTATGCTACGTGGGTAATTAGAAACAAGTGACTGTAGCACTCATGTGTGGCCTATAGGCCGTGACCACCATAGATCAAACTAGTGTACACAAACGACCAAACTGTACATACATTGATCAGTGAGCATATAGTCAATAATGGTAATAAAGTGAAACATAGATAAATTAAAACATATGAATGGGTGTGTGAAGTCCATCTATGAGGAACACATATGGGATGTGCTGGAGTCAATGTGACTCTAAATCCAAAGACAATGTCTACGGTAGCCCATATAGAACGACTGTGCTGCTGATGAATATTTCAAGATGCACACCACCCAGGAATGTGACTTCCAACACCGGGGGAGGGGTGGGGGAGAAATAAATACTCATACCCCTACGTGTGAACTCACACGCCAGCAGCGGTGGGTCAATAAGGCATACAGATGATCCACTCAGATACACATGTGGGCTGGAACTTCCTGTAGGGAATGGTGTCCTACACCGATGACCGACAAGGTATCCACGGAAAGTTGGAATTCTCCTATCACAGTGTCCTCGAGATCCAGACAACCAAGGAACGATATCCACCATCATGAGGCTGCTAGTAAAATGGTGATCACAAAAAATTCATGTGTGGCATAGTAAGACTTGAAGCAGGTTTATGTACAGACCTACATCCAGGGGGAGAGGATACATACGTTTGTATATGGGATGAATCAGGAAGTGGCCACTTTATTACTCTGATTGGATACCTGAGCAAGGGGGCGTTTTCTACAACAGCAGTGATGATTCCAATCAGGTAAAGTGCTTACTATATAATGGTGTGGTGTGTTACATGCAGGTTGATGCCCCAGTTGAAGCACACTGCTGCGAAACATGTCAGGTACATGAACCTGCTTCATGTCTTACTACGCCATACATGAATTTTTTGTGATCACCATTTTACTAGCAGCCTCAGAATGCCTGTATACTTTTATCTCTCTGTTTCTTGTTTGATGTGTTTGTTTTTGGAATAAACTAGCCTTTTTTACTATACACCATCTGACTGATCTATACCATGAGGAGGCTTCTTTTGTTCCTTTCCATGGTGGATATCGTTCCTTGGTTGTCTGGATCTCGGGGACACTGAGATAGGAGAATTCCAACTTTCCGTGGATACCTTGTTGGTCATCGGTGTAGGACACCAATCCCTACAGGAAGTTCCAGCCCACACGTGTATCTGAGTGGATCATCTGTATGCCTTATTGACCCACCACTGCTGGCGTGTGAGTCCACATGTAGGGGTAAGAGTATTTATTTCTCCCCCCCTCCCCCGGTGTTGGAAGTCACATTCCTGGGTGGTGTGCATCTTGAAATATTCATCAGCAGCACAGTCGTTCTATATGGGCTACCGTAGACATTGTCTTTGGATTTAGAGTCACATTGACTCCAGCACATCCCATATGTGTTCCTCATAGATGGACTTCACACACCCATTCATATGTTTTAATTTATCTATGTTTCACTTTATCACCATTATTGACTATATGCTCACTGATCAATGTATGTACATTTTGGTTGTTTGTGTACACTAGTTTGATCTATGGTGGTCACGGCCTATAGGCCACACAAAAATGAATGGTTCCCTATGGGAGCCCATTGATTTGAATAGAGGTCGCCCGGGAAGTCGGATCAAGACGATCCGACTTGCGGGGTGACTCCTGTGCCGGTTGACACAGGGGCAGTGCGACTTTGCCAGGCAACTTGGACACGACTTGAGCATGAAGCAGACGCTCAAGTCGTGTCCTAGAGGCGACTTGAAGTACCTGCCCGAGAATGTTCTCGGTGACAAGGTACTGCAAGCCTCGCGCTCGCTGTACCCTGTGTTTGGTATGAATCATAAAAGGGAACTCCACGCCAAATTTTAAATAAAAACCCGGTATGGGTTCCCCTGCAGGAGCATACCAGGCCCTTAGGTCTGGTATGGATTTTAAGGGGGAACTCCCCTACGCCAAAAAAACAGCGTGGGGGTCCCCCCAAAATCCATACCAGACCCTTATCCGTGCACGCAGCCCGGCAGGTCAGGAAAGGGGGGGCAAGCGAGCGCCCCCCCTCCTGAACCGTACCAGGCCGCATGCCCTCAATATGGGGGGTTGGGTGCTTTGGGGCAGGGGGCGCCCTGCGCCCCCCCCCGAAGAACCCTTCCCCATGTTGATGGGGACAAGGGCCTCTTCCCGACAACCCTGGACGTTGGTTGTTGGGGTCTGTGGGTGGGGGCTTATCGGAATCCGGTAGCCCCCTTTAATACGGGGGCCCCCAGATCCCGGGCCCCCCACCCTATGTGAATGAGTATGGGGTACATCGTACCCCTACCCATTCACCTGGTGGCAAAAAAAGTCAATAAAAAAACACAACACAGGTTTTTAAAGTAATTTATTGGGCAGCTCCGGGGGTCTTCTTCCGACTTCGGGGGTCTCTTCTTCTGCTCTACGGTGTCGTCTCCACGCTCTCTGGTTCTTCTCCCGCTCTCCGGTGCCTTCTCCGCGATCTCCGGTTCTTTCTGCCTTCTGCCGGGCGCCCCGCTATCTTCTTCCAGCTCTTATGCTAGCGGGGTCCCAGTCTTCATCGTCATCTTCTTCCCTCTTCTCTCCACCCAAAGCACCCAACCCCCATGTTGAGGGCATGCGGCCTGGTACGGTTCAGGAGGGGGGGCGCTCGCCATTTTTAATTATTTTTTTGTGTGTGCGTGTTTTTTTCTCGATTTTTTTTATAGCCGGCGATGTTTATTTTTTTACATTTCCTTTAACCACTGCAGATCCGCGCTATAGCCAAAAGACGGCTGCAGCGAGGACCTGAACTGCCGGGAGGACGTCCCCTGGATGTCCTTGTGTTTACATTCTCCCTGCGCGCTCCCACGAGCGCGCATCGGGGAAAATCTGTGTTGGCCGTGTCCCTTGGACACAGCCAATCACAGATTGTGCTGAATGGCCAATCACAGAGGCCATTTAGCACTCGATCTTCCTGTCCAATGAGAGATGATCTCAAATGTAAACATATGAGATCATCTCTCATTTCCGGCTTTCTCTCCTCACACAGAGACCACGTGTGAGGAGGGAGAGCGACCTGTGCTGCAGCTAGTTACAGTGAGTTAAAACACACACACAGTAAAAAAACACAGTGCCATCTGCCAGTGCCATCTGCCAGTGCCACCTGCCAGTCCCATCTGCCAGTCCCATATGCCAGTGCCATCTGCCAGTCCCATCTGCCAGTGCCATCTGCCAGTCCCATCTGCCAGTGCCATCTGCCAGTGCCATCTGCCAGTCCCATCTGCCAGTGCCATCTGCCAGTGCCATTTGCCAGTGCCATCTGCCATCAGTGCCACCTGTCAGTGCCACGTATCAGTGTCATAAGTGTCATAAGTGCCACGTATAAGTGCCACGTATCAGTGTCATCAGTGCCACGTATCAGTGTCATCAGTGCCACGTATCAGTGTCATCAGTGCCACGTATTAGTGCCACGTGTCTTCAGTGCCAACAATGGCTAGAAGATTATTTTCAGCCGAGGAGGCATACAATATTCTTGCGGCCGACGAGAGCATCGGGGAGCTCTTCGATTCGGATTCTTCCGCAAATTCAGACTACGAGCCTGTCCTAAGCAGTGGAACACTGACAGCTTTAGAAGAGGAGGAGGAGGGCCCGCCCGCCAGATGAAGGCGTTCTGCTGAGGAGGCATTTCCATCCACCAGCACTGCAGTGCCATCCACCAGGCAAGCAAGGCCACGTACCAGTGGGGTGTCATCTCAGTCCCAAAGGGTTAGGTCCAATGCCAGCCTTCCCTATTCCCTTCAGAACCCCTTGTGGCTTCCTCCTAATTCAGGAGAAGCCAACATTCCCCCTTTTGCTGCCCAGCCAGGAGTCCAGGTGGACACAGAAAATTTTGCCCCGATTGACTTTTTCAATTAAATTTTCACTGACGACATGCTTGCATCAATTGTGGCCCAGTGCAATCTATATGCCCAACAGTTCATAGCACGCAACCCAACGTCCTATTATGCCCGTCCCTACGAGTGGAGAGCCCTAACAGTGGAGGAGTTTAGAATTTTTTTGGGCCTCACATTCTGCATGGGACTAAGCGGAAAAAATCAATTGCTTTTATATTGGTCAACCCGCCCCATCTACCACATGCCCATCTTTTCCTCAGTAATGCCCAGGACCAGATATCTCATGATTATGAGATTCCTACACTACAATGACAATACCCAGTGCCCTCCCCGAAATGACCCAAATTTTGATAAGCTTTATAAAATTCGGCCACTACTGAATTATTTTTCTGAAACCTTCCCCCAGTTGTTTACCCCAGACCAACACATATGCGTGGATGAGTCCCTTATAAAATTTTCTGGCAGGCTGGGCATAAAACAATTTATACCCAGCAAAAGGGCCCGCTATAGGGTGAAGCTCTATAAATTGTGTGACCGAGCCACAGGGTATGTGTATGCCTTCATCGTATATGAAGGGAAGGACACCCAACTGCACCCCCCTAATTGCCCAGACTACATAGGAACCAGTGGGAAAGTAGTTTGGGAACTCATAAACCCACTTCTGGAGAATAGGGACCACTTGTATGTGGACAGCTTTTATACAAGTTTTCCGCTGTTCCGAAACCTTTACAGAAAGAACACTACAGCATGCTGCACCGTACTGATGAACCGGAAGGGCTTTCCTCAAAGCCTGGTCAACAAAAAATTAAGAAGACGGGAGACGGCGAGTTTACGCAATGAGGACATTCTGGCTGTGAAGTAGAGGGACAGAAGGGATGTCTATGTGCTTTCTTCCATCCACAACAATACATTTGTTGAGATCACCAGGAGGAATGGCCGGATCCAAAAACCAGCATGCCTCTACGAATACAATAAGTTTATGGGGGGTGTCGACTTCAATGACCAGATGCTCGAACCCTACCTTTCCACAAGAAGAACATACCAGTGGTATAAAAAAGTTTTAATTTATTTGTTTAATTTGGCCATGTACAACTCCTATGTCATCTATCGGAAATCCACTGAAAGACCCAAACCCTTCCTTTTCTACCAGGAGGAAATCACCACTGCCCTCATATACCCGAACGGCCCACCAGTAACCATTAGATCCAATGTAATTAGCCGACTCTCCGAGCGCCACTTCCCAGATACAATCTCTCCCAGACCAACAGGTCAAAAATGCCAGAAAAAATGCCGGGTGTGCACCAAAAGAGGAGAGAGAAGAGACACCATTTATTATTGTGCCCAATGTCCTTCAGAACCAGGCCTCTGCATGGTTGATTGTTTCCGCCGTTACCATACCAAACTCAATTATTAGTTCACTTCCTGCCATTTATCTTCACACCCCTTATGCCTCTGCTTGCTCTGTAACTGACCCTGGCTTGTTATTCGACTACGCTTCTGCCTACCGATTCTGTTTATACCTCTGCCTGATCTGGAACTGACCCTGGACTGTTATTAGACCACACTTCTGCCTACCGATTCTGTTTATACCTCTGCCTGATCTGGAACTGACCCTGGACTGTTATTCGACCACGCTTCTGCCTACCGATTCTGTACATACCTCTGCCTGATCTGGAACTGACCCTGGAATGTTTGACCATGCTTTTTGCCTGCCCCTTGGACTGATCTTTTACCCTGCCAGTGAACTAGTGGGATGCGAAACACAGGGGTCTCACATATGTGAGGGGCTCCAGAATTGTTTTTCTGGATGAAGAAAACAATTGTTTTTGTTTTCTCATTCCTAGATTAGGGTCTGGAGACTCGGAGGCTTCAAATAGATTTGGGTGGGAGAAGCCTCTACCCCTGTCCCCATTCAGTCCTGAACAAGGCTCTACTTCTACCTGCTGCCTGTAGGATCTATGCCATCATGCCTCTGCCTGTTGCATGAACTGACCACACCACATGGACCTGCCTACTACCAGGACCAATATTTTGGCACTGCTGACAATCTCTGCTTGCACTGACCCTGGACTGTATATGGACAGTATCCCTGCCTGCTGCCTGTACTAACTATGGACAGTATTCCTGCCTGTTGCCTGGACAATTGCATTCGCTTTTGCTGACCAAGTCCCTGCCTGCTGCCTGGACCAGTGCTATCCTCCTGTGGACAACTGTGCTTCTAAAACCACAGGTAATCTTTTGTTTACCCTTTGCAGAATGTATTTTGGGGTGTAATTCTTGGTATGTGCATGTTATGTGTTCCTAGAACACCTGATGGTGTTCCTGGCATGTTGGGCTTTTGTATGTGGCCAGGCTGTGTAAAAGTCTCACACATGTGGTTTCGCCATACTCAGGAGGAGTAGCAAAATGTATTTTGGGGTGTCATTTTTGCTACATACATGCCTCATAGATTATACGTTGGGGTGTTAGCTTTCCAAAATGGGGTCACTTTGTGGGCGTTTCCATTGTCCTGGTGCTCCAGGGCCTTCAAAAATGTATTTTGGGTGTCATTTTTGCTATGTGCATGCTATGTGTTGGAAATATCTTCTAAATGGACAACTTTGTGTAAAAAAAAAATGCATTTAAATTTTTTTCCACAGTTTCCAAAAACTTCTGGTAAAAAAATGAACCGTTCAAAAGACTCATTATGCCTCATAGATTATACGTTGGGGTGTTAGATTTCCAAAATGGGGTCACTTTGTGGGCGTTTCCATTGTCCTGGTGCTCCAGGGCCTTCAAAAGTGAAATAGGTGGTTGAGAAATGAGATGTGTAATTTATGCTCCTAGAACGCCTGACAGTGCTACTTCAATGTTGGACCTCTGTATGTGGACAGGCTGTGTAAAAGTCTCACACATGTGATATAGTTATACTCAGGAGGAGTAGCACAATATATTTTGGGGTGTAATTTTTGCTATGTACATGCTATGTGTTGGAAATATCTTATAAATGGACAACTTTGCGTAAAAAAAATGCGTTTTAATTTTTTTCCCACATTTTCCAAAAACTTCTGGAAAAAAATGAACCGTTCAAAAGACTCATTATGCCTCTTAGATTATACGTTGGGGCAATAGATTTCCAAAATGGGGTCACTTTGTGGGCGTTTCCATTGTCCTGGTGCTCCAGGGCCTTCAAAAGTTTAATAGGTGATTGAGAAATGAGATGTGTCATTTATGCTCCAAGAACGCTTGACGGTGCTACTTCAATGTTGGGCCTCTGTATGTGGACATGCTGTGTAAAAGTCTCACACATGTGGTATCGTTATACTCAGGAGGAGTAGCAGAATCTATTTTGGGGTGTAATTTTTGCTATGTACATGCTATGTGTTGGAAATATCTTATAAATGGACAAATTTGTGTAAAAAAACTGCATTTTCATTTTTTTCCACATTTTCCAAAAACGTTAGAAAAAAAATGAACCATTCAAAAGACTCATTATGCCTCATAGATTATACGCTGGGGTGTTAGTTTTCCAAAATGGGGTCATGTTGTGGGCGTTTCCATTGTCCTGGTGCTCCAGGGCCTTCAAAATTGTAATAGGTAGTCAACTAGTTAGATGTGTAATTTATGGTCCTAGAACACCTAATGGTGCTCCCTGCATGTTGGGCCTCTGTATGTGGCCAGGCAGTGAAAAAGTCCCACACATGTGGTATTGTTATACTCAGGAGGAGTTGCAGAATGTATTTTGGGGTGTCATTTGTGGTATGCACATGCCATGTCAGAGAAATAAGCTATCACAATGACAATTTTGTGAAAAGAAAAAAAAATTGTAATTTTGCAAAGAATTGTGGGAAAAAATTACAACTTCAAATTATCCACCATGCCTCTTACTAAATACCTTGGAATGTCTACTTTCCAAAAAGGTGTCATTTGGGGGCATTTGTACTTTCCTGGCTTGTTAGGGTTTCAAGAAATGAGATAGGCTGTCAGTACATCAGATGTGATCAATTTGTTATGATTTGCACCACAGCTTGTAGACTCTATAACTTTCACACAGACCACATAATATCCACTAATGTGGGTTATTTTTACCAATAATATGTAGCAGCATAAATTGTGGCCAAAATTTATGAAGAAAAATTACTAATTTGCAAAATTTTATCACAGAAACAAAGAAAAATGCATTTTTTTTCAAAATTTTCGGTATTTTTTCATTTATAGCGCAAAAAATTAAAAACCCAGAGGTGATCAAATATCACCAAAAGAAAGCTCTATTTGTATGAAAAAAAGGACAAAAAAGTTATTTGGGTACAGTAAGCAAGTGGTTAACAACCTGCTATAAACAGGTTAAAAAAACACAAATGCCGCAAAATCGCAGTACTTGCGTTTTGGATGCGGGTCCATTGAATTCTATTACATGCTGTTTTTGCTGGGAAAAAAAAGTCTCTGACCCTTTCCAAAAACGCAGAGGCACAAAAATGCATTGATGTGAACATGTTCCATGGGAACCCATGTTAAAAAATGTCCCTGCATTCATGCAAAATGCACCAAAAAATGCATTCATGGGAATCGAGCCTTACAGACTGTTTTTTAAAATGTCCGTCCGTGGGCATGAGGCCTAAGATAAAAGAGGGGGAAAAAAAGCACTGGACTGCATCAAAAACACGCATGCACAAAAGCACCTGGAATGCATCTGGACTGCGTTTCCAAGGTGTGAACTGCCCCTTAGGGAGTTGCGTTTAACCTTGTTTTTCAGAAAGCCAAAAAATGCGTTCAGACGCCAAAGATTTCCACGTTTCAGACGTGGTACCGGCGTTTAGCTGCGTTTTCATTTAGAAGCGTTTTTAAAGGTGACCTATTTTTTTACATTGAAAAACTCAAAAATTATGGCAAATGATGAAAAACCATTAAAAATATATACAAAAAATGTAATTGCTTCCATTGCATTGTGGACAATCCACAACTTGTGGCAGGTGACGTGGCCAGGTGACGTGGTAAGTGGACAATCCACAACTTGTGCCAGGTGACATGGCCAGGTGACATGGCAAGTGGACAATCCACAACTTGTGCCAGGTGACGGGGCAAGTGGACAATCCACAACTTGTGGCAGGTGACATGGCAAGTGGACAATCCACAACTTGTGGCAAGTGATGTGGCAAGTGACACGCTAAATACAAGTACACTGCTGCTCTCTCAGCTGCTGCTACTCACTCTGGTCTCACAAAATAGCTGAAATGGTTAATAATACTGTTTTTTTGAGCTTACGGCGGCTCCTTATGATGTTAACTAACTAAACGCTCATAGACGCAAATGCGGTAAAACGCGGCATGCAAACGCGACAAAATGCGCATTTAGAAACGCCGCTTTCAACCTTAGTTCTGAAGACTTTGCACCAGCATCCCGTGTACATGGGGCCTAAAAACGGCTATGCCATTTACAGCTCAAAAACGCCATGGTGGCCATGAGGCCATAGGCTAACATGGAGAGGCGTTTTTAAGCTGCAAAAAACGCTCAAACAAGCGGCTGGAAAAGCGTCCGTGTGCATGTAGAATTATATTAACCACTTGCTTGGTTTCTGGCCACTTAAACCCCCTTCCTGCCCAGACCAATTTTCAACTTTCAGCGCTGATGCACTTTGAATGACAATTGCGCGCTCATACAACACTGTAACCCAATGAAAATGTAATCATTTTTTGCACACAAATAGAGCTTTCTTTTGGTGCTATTTGATCACCCCTGCGTTTTTTGTTTTTTTTACTATAAATACAAAAGACCGACTAAAAAAAAAATTATGATATTTTAACCACTTCTGCACCGGGCCTATTCTGGCACTTCTCTCCTTCATGTAATTCAGGGAATAAAATGGCGGTCATTGCAAATTTTTATCTTGCTTGGTATTTGTTCAATAATTTTTCAAACGCCTTTTTTTTAAAAAAAAAATGGTTTCATGAATTCAAAAATTACAAAACAGTAAAGTTAGCCCAATTTTTTTGTATAATGTGAAATATGTTGTTATGCTGAGTAAATAGATACCTAACATGTCACGCTTTAAAATTGCGCACACTCATGGAATGACACCAAACTTCAGTACATAAAAATCTTCATAGGCGATGCTTTAAATTTTTTTACATGTTACCATTTTCGCATTACAGAGGAGGTCTAGTGCTAGAATTGTTGCACTCATTCTAACGCACTCAGCAATACCTCACACGTGTGGTTTTAACTGCGTTTATATATGTGGGCGGGACTTACGTGTGTGTTCGCTTCTGAGCGCGAGCTATCAGGGACAGGAGCATTTTACATTTTTTTTATTATTCTTTTTTTTGTTTTTAATTTTTTTATTTTTTTTTACACTTTTTTAACTTTTTTGTTTTTTTGATCACTTTTATTCCTATTACAAGGAATGTAAACATCCCTTGTAATAGGAATCTATTGTGACAGCTCCTCTTTATGGAGAGATGCAGGGTCAATAAGACCCCACATGTAAAAAAAAATCACCAATCTCATGCTGACAGCCGAGATCACGGCTTTGTTTACATACGGGAACCCGGCGTGACGTCATAACGTTGTGCCCGGGCCTCCGACGGTCATAGAGATGACTGGTGACCAAATGGTCACCAGTCATCTCTATGCTTCCCATCCGGCGCTGGCCAATTCGTTCTTTGGGCCCCCCGATGGCCGCCTATAAGAATGATCAAGCGGCGGAACTGCCGCTATGATCGTTTTTATCGTGCACAGAATTGCCGGCTGAAAAGAATTATATCTGAATGATGCCTGCAACTGCAGGCATCATTCAGATGTCACCGCACAAAGTCAAAGACGTCATTTGACGGTGGGCGGTACGGAAGTGGTTAATATTTAGTTCGAAAATTTTGAAAAAAGGTAATTTTTCTCCTTCATTGATGTACACTGATGAGGCTGCACTGATGGGCACCGATAAGGTGGCAAGGGTGGGCACTGAGAGGTGGCATTGCTAGTTGGCACTGGTGGGCATTGAGAAGTGGCACTGCTAGGTGGCACTGATTCGCACCAGTGGTGGGCATTGATAGGTGGCACTGGCAGGGGCTACTGATTGTCACAGATGACGCAGAATTGCCTCTTCCTCTTCGGGCCCGATGTCCCTTGCACATAAGCTGGTGATTGCCTTTTTTTATGCTCACGCTGTCAGCACAAGGAGAAAACAAAAACCATTACCGAGCTTTTGTTTACATCATGTGATCAGCTGTCATTGGCTGACAGCTGATCACGTGGTAAGGGGCAGGGATCGGCCCCTTACTCGGATCTGTCATCTCCCGAGTCTCAGTGACTCGGTGACCACAGCGCGCGCGCGCAAAGGGGAGGATGTCTATTGACGGACTCCCAGCAATTGAGGACCGTGCTGTGGCCGTCGATCAGCTATAGCGCTGATCTCAAGTGATTAAAGAGGGTCTAAATGGGTCATTGACATGCATCACAATTCAACTTAGAAATGTGTCTTTGCAAAGTTAAACTAAATTAAATCCTTTCTTATTTTTGCTTGGGGATAGAGTGCAGAGGGATTAGAAGTCTAGACAGTTTTTGGGGATGTCTGCACCCCTGATAAGGTGAAGACAACTCCCAAATTTGGCCACTTTATCCTTCCAAATAATTCACTTCCTGTCACATAGCCACACAGGAAGTGAGGGTAAATCCCTACCAATGTCTTTCCTTGGGGACACACAGGTCAATCTAAATACTTTCCCCATTATGTACATTGCACTCCAGCATTTTGCGGGGTACACCCCAAATTATTAGGTATTTTGGACTTTGCGGTTTATTTACTAAAGGCAAATCCACTTTGCACTACAAGTGCACTTGCTGGATATCCGAGGGGGACATGCAAGGAAACAAAAAAAACACCATCTTTGCTTTTACATGATTGGATGTTACAATCACCAGTGCTTCCCCTTAGATTTTCAGCAACTACACTTGTACTGCAGAGTGGATTTGCCTTTACTAAACCCCAAACTACCCAATGATTTGGGGTGTACACAACAAAGTGCTAGAGTGCAATTTGCTTAATGGGGACACTAGTTAGATTGACCTGTGTGTCCCCAAGAAAAGACATTGGTAGGGTTTTACCTTCACTTCCTGTTTAGCTGTGTGACAGGAAGTGAAGCCAATTTTACTAAAAGGGACACAAAGCCCAACCTAAAAAAAAAACAAAAACAAACAGGGATTCTAACACACACTTACTTGGTTTCCCTCAAAATGCCCACAATTAGAAACTAATTGCCTTGAGATATTTTTAAGTGCAGTGCTCTAAATCAGTGCTTCTCAAGTACCCCCAACCAGGGCCGGACTGGGAATAAAATCCAGCCCTGGAAAAAAATTTCATACCAGCCCCACAGCATTATTATACCAGCATACCGTCAATATTTTCTTGTTCATGAAAGGGAAAACCATACATTTTAAAGCACATTTGAAGAGTGTATTATATATAGAGAAGACAGATATGAAAGCACATAGGGCTTTATATATATATAAATGCAAATTCCAGTTAAAAGTGGTAAAAGTGGTCAATCATCAAGGGGGACCCCAGGAACTCAGAACGTGGGGGGGGACCACCTTCCGCAGAAAGAATACACTAAGATAAGGGGGGGTGGGTTACTGATATAGGGTGGAAACCTTTATATCAATGCCCCCTTACATTATCATATTCACTCCCCCCTTACATCAGTGACCCCCCTCAGATTGGCCTAGCAGTGCTGTCACTGACCTCCTCTCAGGTACACCCTGCAGGGCTCAGTCAGTTGGCTCCAGCTCGGTGGCTCTGGTTTTATCCTATATAGTCTCCTCTCCACAGTCCCCACACATCTGACTTTTCCCATGACCCCCATCCAGGCGGTGCTCCCACTCTTGACTCCTCTCCAGACTCCCTCAGAGACTGCAGACATGATACAGGAGAGGGTCAGAGGCTACAGACATGATACAAGAGCTCAATGCAGCCCCACCAGTACCCATCAAATGCAGCCTCATCAGTGGCCATCAAATGCAGCCTCACTGTGCCCATCAATGCAGCCTCACTGTGCCCATCAATGCAGCCTCACTGTGCCCATCAATGCAGCCTCCCTGTGCCCATCAATGCAGCCACACGGTGCCCACCATTGCAGCCACACTGTGCCCACCATTGCAGCCTCACTGTGCTCATAAAATGCAGCTTTACTGTGCCCGTGAATGCAGTCTCACTGTGCCCATGAATGCAGCCTCTCCTATGCCCCATGTCCCAGTCTGCAGTCCCTGTCTGTGGGAAGGTGTGTTGTTGATGCTCGGTACGGTACCTTCCATGCCAGCAGGATATCCATGATCACCATCAGCAGGCAGGGTCTGTTCTCGTTTTGACAGTGCTCCTTCCAGAGGATCTGTTTTCTGTGAGATGGAGTGGTCCCTGGCCACCTGCACCTTCAGCCATCCTCATTTTACGGCCCCAGTCAGCCTGTCCTCTGGTCCTGGGGAAGTGAGAGCACTGGGGGGGAGCTGGAGAGAAGGGGGAGCAGAGAGCACTGGCGGGGTTGGAGAGCACATGGGTGGGGGCAAAGAGCAGGGGGAGTGGATATCACAGGAGTGGGGAGTGGAGAGCGCTGGGGGGGCTTGAGAGCACTGGGGGGAGCCAAAAAGAACAGGGGTGGAGAGCATGGGAGGCTGAGAGGGGTGGCTGGAGAGCACTGAGGGGGCCAAGAGTGTGGGATGTAAAGAGCACTGGGGGTGGATCTTGAGAGCACTGGGGGGAGAAAGAACAGGGGTGGAGAGCACTGGGGGTACAAAGAGCAGGGGGGAGTGGAGAGCACTGGGGGGTGGAGAGCAATGGGGGGAGCTTGAGAGCACCAGTGGGGGCCAGAAAAAACAGGGGTGGAAAGTACAGGGGGCTGGAGAGCACTGGCGGGGTTGGAGAGCACATGGGTGGGGGCAAAAAGAACAGGGGTGGGGAGCACGAGGGGCTGGAGAGCACTATGGGGGGCGGAGAGCACATGGGTGGGGGCAAAAAGAACAGGGGTGGGGAGCACGGGGGGCTGGAGAGCACTGGGGTGGGGGCTGGAGAGTGATGGGGAGAGCTGGAGAGCACTAGGGGGGGAGAAAGAACAGGGGTGGGGAGCACTGGGGGGAGTGGAGAGTACTGGGGGGGGAGAACCGGGGTGGAGAGCACTGGAATGGTGGCTGGAGAAGGATGGGGAGAGCTGGAGAGCAGGGGGGGCAGAAAGAACAGAGGTGGAGAGAACTGTGGGGGGGCTGGAGAGTATGGTGGGGGAGGAGAGCACTGGGGGGAGCCACAAAAGAAGTTGGATAGGAGGAGAAGCAGGGGGACGACCGCTTATAGAGGAAATCAGCTTTCTATATTCCTCCATACAGCCGCGGAATGCTTGGTTCTCCCCCCCTTCTGCAAGCATTCAGTGGCTGTATAGAGGAATATAGAAAGCTAATTTTCTCTATATGCGCCCCCTGCCGATCCTCCTATCCAGGCACACAGGGCGGGCATCTCCTGTAGTGCTCCCTGTCCCCTCTCTCCTGCTCCTGTTTATCACGGAGCTGACCTGGCTGGATCTGTGTTCGGCGGTGATGGTGACGCTGTAACACGGTCCCTCCCCCCTAGACCGGCTCCTGTGATAGGCTGAATGCTGACTCTATCTACTATCACACAAGCTGGTCTAGGGGGGCAGGACAGTGTTACAGCGCCGCCGCCGCCAAACACAGACCGAGACAGGCAGCTCCGTGATACACAGGAGCAGGAGAGAGGGGAGCACTGCAGCCGCAAATGAAACCGGCCCCAGGACAGGCAGCCTACCGGGAAATCTCCCGTTATCCCGGTAGGCCAGTCCGGCCCTGCCCCCAACAGGCCAGTTTGCAGGTTTTCCTTCATCTTGCACATGTGCTTTAAATCACAGTCAATGGTTTGGTATTTTGTACAGCAATTCTCGATAAGATAAATTCACAAAACATGTCCTGTTGGGGGTACGTGAGGACTGAGGCTGAGAACCTGCAGTAAAAAGGAAAATTGAATACTTACCGCTCTGTATTTTTTATTTCATGGCAGCACACAATACATGCATATGCTACCATGAAGGCACTAGGGTAGACAAATCACACCTGTTTTGTTTTGACATGCCAATAAGCATAGTTAAGCTACAGCTGTCACATTTGTTGCATAGAAAATAAAAAAAACAAACATCAAACTTTGCATCAAATTTTATTGGTCAACAAAACAGGACTTGGAAAACACAAAGGGAAGCAAAAAAAATAAAAAATAAAAAAGACATGAAGGTAAATTTGAAACATTAGTCACATCTTGAGAAAGATTTAGCAAAATAATGCAGCACAGACAATTAAATCAAAGCGAACAAACGACACACATTAACAACATCAAAAATATTTCAGGGGAACATATCCCCCACAAAAAAAAAAAAAAAAACAATCAACAAAAGTAAAACAAACATCTGTTTTGCAAAGACATAACAAATAAAATGCATGTGTTACAAACTTGATAAGGACACCAAAATGTAGCTTTATATAACATAGGTTTGTGTGCTAATGAGTCAATTGAAAACACATGCACAGTCCATGAATAGGGATGAGCTGAACACCCCCCTGTTCGGTTCGCACCAGAACCTGCGAACAGACCTAAAGTTTGCGTGAACTTTAGAACCCTATTAAATACAATGGACTCAAACATTCAAAATCTAAAGTGCCAAGTATAAAGGCTAATATGCAAGTTATTGTCCTAAAAAGGGTTTGAGGACCCGGGTCCCAGGGGACATGTATCAATCCAAATGTTTTTTTTAAAACTGCCATTTTTTCAGGAGCAGTGATTTTAATAATGCTTGAAACAATAAAAGTGAAATGTTCCTTTAAATTTCGTACCTAGGGTGTGTGTATAGTATGCCTGTAAAGTCGCGCTTGTTTCCCTTGCTTAGAACTGTCCCTGCACAAAGTTTCATTTCTGAAGGAAAAAAAGTAATTTAAAACTCACTCGCGGCTATAATGAATTGTCGACTCCCGGCAATACATAGAAAAGTCATTGATAAAAAAAAAAAAATACGTGGGGGTCCCCCCAAATTCAATTACCAGGCCCTTCAGGTCTGGTATGGATATTAAGGGGAACCCTGAATCAAACTGAAAAAAAAAATGACGTGGGGTTCCCCCCAAATATCCATACTAGACCCTTCAGGTCTGGTATGTATTTTAAGGGGAACTCCACCCCAAATTCAAAAAAAAATGGCGTGGAGTTCCCCCAAAAATCCATACCAGACCCTTTATCCAAGCACGCAACCTGGCAGGCCGCAGGAAAAGAGGGGGGATGAGAGTGCGCCCCCCCCCTCCTGAACCATACCAGGCCACATGCCCTCAACATGGGGAGGATGTCCCCATGTTGATGGGGACAAGGGCCTCATCCCCACAACCCTTGCCCGGTGGTTGTGGGGGTCTGCGGGCAGGAGGCTTATTGGAATCTGGAAGACCCCTTTAACAAAGGGGACCCCCAGATCCCGCCCCCCTATGTGAATTGGTAAGGGGTACATTGTACCCCTACCATTTCACAAAGAAAGTGTAAAAAAATGTAAAAAAAACACACAGACATCTTGGAAAAGTCCTTTATTAAAAAAAATAAAAAAAAATAAAAAACACATTCCAGCGATGTAATCCAATGTCCCGCGGCGATCCGATGTCCAGCGTTGCAGTCTCCACTCGAAACATCATTGGCTGAGCGGACCTACACTGCGGAGGAAGTTCCCCATCAGGTCCGCTCAGCCAATGACGTAGGCGGGGTCTGAGGTACGAGGGGGCGCCCTCGTATCTCAGACCCCACCTACGTCCCATGTGGGGATGAGGCCCTTGTCCCCATCAACATGGGTACATGGTGCTTTGGGGGGGACCCCAAAGCACCCTCCCCATGTTGAGGGCATATGGCCTGGTATGGTTCAGGAGGGAGGGGGGCCGCTCTCTCGTCCCCCCTCTTTTCCTGCGGCCTGCCAGGTTGCGTGCTTGGATAAGGGTCTGGTGTGGATTTTTAGGGGGACCCCCACGCCATTTTTTTTAAGTTTGGCGCAGGGGTTCCCCTTAAAATCCATACCAGACCTGAAGGGCCTGGTACGGATTTTGAGGGGGACCCGCACGTAATTTTTTTTTTTTATTGGCGCGGAGTTCCACTTAATATCCATACCAGACCTGAAGGGCCTGGTAACGGAATTTTGGGGGACCCCACACATTTTTTTTTTCAAAGACTTTCAATGACTTTTCTCTATATTGACGGGAGTCGACAATTCATTACAGCCGCAAGTGCTTTTAAATGCCTTTTTTTTCCTTTAGAAATTTCATTTTGCTGTCGGACTGTTATATAATGGCAAGTTTAGGAGGTGCGCCTGTTCAACTTATGCAAATTGATTTACGTGACTTGACATTTACTAAGCGTTTGCCGGCGCAGTGAACCAGCGCATTTGAACGAGTAAATTTGCAGCGCAGAGCACAAAAAGATCCCTCACAGTTATAAACGTAATTGCCGGCGCAGCGGGCTGGTTCAGAAAAAGTTACTTTCTCATTCTATTTTGAGCATATTTGTTACTTGGGCAGTTGTCACTAAACTTGCTCACATCACCCCACGTCACCCCCATTATATTGGCACTTCCAGCTTCTTTATATTTTAAATTGAAGATACTGCGCGGCAGGTCCATAGTGGCGCACTGAGCACCTCCTCCCGTGCGCCGAGAACACTATAGTAAATAGGGAATAGCGTTGCGTTACCGGCGCTAATGTTTCGTAAATACCAAAACTGCCGTTGCGCACGCAGATGCACCGATACTCATGGCGCAAACGTTTCGTAAATCAGCCCCAATGTGTCTTTCCAGTGCCTAACAAGAGCCAGTCTAGCTGCTAAGAGGATGTGGGATAGTAAACATCTTAGGTGATGAGGGATTAGGTCCATCCCCAAAGAGAGCAACGCCATCCCCGGTGAAGGCTTTAGTTGGATTTTAAGTGTCTGTAGGATGAGGTTATAGATCAACTTCCAGTACTGTAATATATTGGGACAGGACCATAGTATGTGGAACAATGTACCTGTTCCCTCGCATTGTCTCCAGCATTGGAAAGATACCCCTTGTGCAAATTTAGACAGTCTACATGGAGTGAGATACCATCTTAGTAAAATCTTTTGGAAAAGTTCCCAGAGATTGGCACATTTGGTAGAAGAATATGTTGTGGTTAAAGCCGTTTGCCATTGATCCTCTGAATAAACTCTAGCAAAGTCTCTCTCCCAGGCATGCATGTCGGGGGATTTTGTAAACATTAGTTTGTTTTGGAGATGGGGGTAGAACAGCGATATGCCTTTAACATTCACAGTTTTCGACATGAAATATTGGGATATTTGCCAAGGGAGGGAGGTGGATAATCTAGTTGTCCGTTTTAATAAGTGTGAAACCTCTAGGTACCTGTAGTATTCAGCTGAAGGAATAGAGAACTCCAACTGGAGAGCCCTAAAAGTTTTGAGGGCAGGTCCCACAAAAAGGTCCTCCAGTTCCAGTTCCCTGCCGGGACTCCAGTGAGCAAGAGAGATGCCTGATATTAAGAGGGCTAAAAGAAGATAGAGGGGATTTCAGTGGGGTAAGTTTAATCTTGGGGGAAGTATGTGTTGTTAATATTCACCATGCTTCAAGAGAAGCTTGTATGGTTGGTCCCACGCTAGGGGATGGGGTAGGAAGGAAAGGACTTGAAATCAGATAATTATAGAGGTTCCGACCTGGAATCTGTTGTTGCTCAAGAAGAGCCCATAAGGTGGGTGGGGAGGGACAGAACCAGCTCTTCAATTGGGCTAAGATAGCAGCTGTATAATAGTCTCTAATGTGTGTGTGGCCTATTCCACCCACCTTCCTGTGATTTATAATCCTGCTAAATGTGCATCGAGTTATCTTCCCCCCCCCCAGAGAAATTTGTTGATGGTGGATTGTGCAGAGGAAAAGAAGGAGGTAGGGACCGGGATGGGCAGTTTTCTAAAGATATATTTAAGTTGTGGAAGAATCTGCATTTTAAAAGCGGCCAACGTCCCTGACCAGGATAATTTGAAGTTTGCCAATTTGCCTAGTTTGGAGTGAAGTGATTGAAGTATTGGGGTGTAGCTTTCTTTAACTAGATCTGAAATTGTAGGTGTAAGGGTGATACCCAGATATGAAATGCCTTTCTCTTTCCATGTGTACGGAAACCTGTTGCTAAGGGCTTGTTTAAGTCTGGTACAAATTCCCAATCCTAAAATATACGATTTGGTATCATTAACTTTATAGTGAGACACCGATGTAAATAGCTGCAGCATTTTATGAACCGAAGCCAGGGAGTCCTCGACATTAGTGAGCATTAGGATGATATCATCCGCAAAGAGGCTAATGGTGTGAGTTGCGTCTCTGGTCTTAAATCCACTTATTTGGGGGTGGGAACGGATATAAGTTGCCAGGGGCTCCATAAGTAAATTAAATATAAGTGGGGAAAGTGGGCACCTCTGTCAAGTCCCGTTAGAGATATTAAATGGTGTGGAAAGCATTCCCGATATGTACACCTGGGCCGAGGGGGTGGTGTAAAGTACCATGATAGCCGAGTGAATCTGACTTTCAAACCCGAATTTGGTGAGTACCTTAGCCAAGTATTCCCAATGAATTCTATCAAACGCCTTCTCTGCATCCAAAGCTAAGAGCAGAGAAGGCGTTTTCGTTTTGTTAGCTAGCTGTATAATGTTGATTAGACGTTTTGTTGCGTCAGTGGTTTGTCAGCCTTTAGTAAACCCTGATTGGTCCAGGTGTATTAGGTATGGCAAAAGGTCCACTAACCTGTTTGCAAGGAGCTTAGCATAGAGTTTCAAATCGTTGTTCAGCAACGAAATGGGTCTAAAATTTTGCGGTGCGTTTGGTTCTTTCCCCGGCTTAGGTAATGCCACTATCAATGCTTTAAGCATCTCCGATGGGAAAGAGGGAGAGGAGACAGCTCTATTGTAGATCCTTGTTAGATGGGGGACTAGTACTAATTTAAACGTTTTGTAATATTCCCCTGTAAAGCCGTCAGGCCCAGGTGATTTGTTATGAGGGAGGGAGTCAATGGCTTTGGCAATTTCTGCTTCAGAAAAGGGGGAATTTAGGTTTCCCAGTTGGGCAGATGTTACCTGAGGGAGATAAATTTTATCAAGAAAATCCAAAATCATGGACTCCGTAGGTTGAATCATGGATGAGTCATCTCTCAAATTATAGAGAGAGCCATAGTAAAAGCTGAAGGTGTCTGCTATAGCCTGTGGGTGATATAATTTTTTTTGCGTAATGGGGTGAAGGACATAAGGGATTTTAGTTTTGAGCCTCTGTCCCTAAGACGGTTGGCTAAGAGTTTTCCGGCCTTATTGCCACTGATATAATATGTCATTTTAAGATGTTTAGAGGCTTTTTCAAAGTCTTCTAGTAAAATGAGGCGGAGGTCATGTCGGAGCTGCGTTAATTGGTCCGACACCATTAGAGAGGCATTCTTTTTATTTTGGGCTTCCAGATTATGTATTTTAGAGATGAGATCCTGAATACGCTGTCTCCTCTGTCTCTTAGGTCTTGCTCCCAATTTTATGAGAACCCCTCTCATATATGCCTTATGAGCATTCCATATAACCATGGGATCAGACACAGAATCTGCATTACTGGAGAAAAATTCAATCAATTCTTCCTGGTTTTGGAGGGATCAGCCTGGAACAGTCTCGGGTTGGATCGCCAAACGAAGCTAGAATTAACGATTGGCGAATCGTCAACCGAAAGAGTCACAGAGGCATGATCCGACCAAGTAATGACGTTAATCTTAGAGGTAGTGATTTTAGGTGTCAGCCATTTGTCCATAAGAAAAAGGTCTAATCTTGTATAAACCTTGTGGCTTGCTGAAAAAAAGAATAGTCTTTTTCAGTGCCATGGAGGCATCTCCAGGCATCATAGAGTTCCTGAGTAGGGATGAGCTTCGTGTTCGAGTCGAACATACGTTCGACTCGAACATCGGCTGTTCGATCGTTCGACGAAGATCGAACGATTTGGGCCGTTCGCGCCAAATTCGAGTGACGCGAACGGCCCACAATGCACTACGCCATCGCAGTGTCATCCAGGCGCTGTGATTGGCCAAGCATGCACTGTGACCCCGCATGCTTGGCCAATCACAGCGCCGGCAGCGAGGAGAGCAATGATTGGCCACAGGCAGGATGCCTGTGGCCAATTATTGCTGAGGGTGTTTAGTACACGCCCCACACTATAAAAGGCCGCCAGCACGGCGGCCTAGTGTAGTGTGTTCCGGAGCAGGGATAGAGCAGCATAGGCAGGGACAGTGACTTTTATTTCTTTCTTGCTTAACCTGGATTCCTTTAGTTTAGGGAAAGAGAAGGATAGGTAGGGAGAGTGTCAGTGTGTTTTGTGCTTGTGCTATATTGTGCTTAAAAAAAACATTTTTTCTAGGGACAGAAAACTGTAGGTAGGGAGAGTGTGTCAGTTTCTTTCACTGTCAAAGTCCTTGTTTCCAGGGACCTGGAAGGACAGTGAGTGAATTCTCCTTGTGCTAAATTGTGCTTAAAAAAAACATTTTTTCTAGGGACAGAAAACTGTAGGTAGGGAGAGTGTGTCAGTTTCTTTCACTGTCAAAGTCCTTGTTTCCAGGGACCTGGAAGGACAGTGAGTGAATTCTCCTTGTGCTAAATTGTGCTTAAAAAAAACATTTTTTCTAGGGACAGAAAACTGTAGGTAGGGAGAGTGTGTCAGTTTCTTTCACTGTCAAAGTCCTTGTTTCCAGGGACCTGGAAGGACAGTGAGTGAATTCTCCTTGTGCTAAATTGTGCTTAAAAAAAACATTTTTTCTAGGGACAGAAAACTGTAGGTAGGGAGAGTGTGTCAGTTTCTTTCACTGTCAAAGTCCTTGTTTCCAGGGACCTGGAAGGACAGTGAGTGAATTCTCCTTGTGCTAAATTGTGCTTAAAAAAAACATTTTTTCTAGGGACAGAAAACTGTAGGTAGGGAGAGTGTGTCAGTTTCTTTCACTGTCAAAGTCCTTGTTTCCAGGGACCTGGAAGGACAGTGAGTGAATTCTCCTTGTGCTAAATTGTGCTTAAAAAAAACATTTTTTCTAGGGACAGAAAACTGTAGGTAGGGAGAGTGTGTCAGTTTCTTTCACTGTCAAAGTCCTTGTTTCCAGGGACCTGGAAGGACAGTGAGTGAATTCTCCTTGTGCTAAATTGTGCTTAAAAAAAACATTTTTTCTAGGGACAGAAAACTGTAGGTAGGGAGAGTGTGTCAGTTTCTTTCACTGTCAAAGTCCTTGTTTCCAGGGACCTGGAAGGACAGTGAGTGAATTCTCCTTGTGCTAAATTGTGCTTAAAAAAAACATTTTTTCTAGGGACAGAAAACTGTAGGTAGGGAGAGTGTGTCAGTTTCTTTCACTGTCAAAGTCCTTGTTTCCAGGGACCTGGAAGGACAGTGAGTGAATTCTCCTTGTGCTAAATTGTGCTTAAAAAAAACATTTTTTCTAGGGACAGAAAACTGTAGGTAGGGAGAGTGTGTCAGTTTCTTTCACTGTCAAAGTCCTTGTTTCCAGGGACCTGGAAGGACAGTGAGTGAATTCTCCTTGTGCTAAATTGTGCTTAAAAAAAACATTTTTTCTAGGGACAGAAAACTGTAGGTAGGGAGAGTGTGTCAGTTTCTTTCACTGTCAAAGTCCTTGTTTCCAGGGACCTGGAAGGACAGTGAGTGAATTCTCCTTGTGCTAAATTGTGCTTAAAAAAAACATTTTTTCTAGGGACAGAAAACTGTAGGTAGGGAGAGTGTGTCAGTTTCTTTCACTGTCAAAGTCCTTGTTTCCAGGGACCTGGAAGGACAGTGAGTGAATTCTCCTTGTGCTAAATTGTGCTTAAAAAAAACATTTTTTCTAGGGACAGAAAACTGTAGGTAGGGAGAGTGTGTCAGTTTCTTTCACTGTCAAAGTCCTTGTTTCCAGGGACCTGGAAGGACAGTGAGTGAATTCTCCTTGTGCTAAATTGTGCTTAAAAAAAACATTTTTTCTAGGGACAGAAAACTGTAGGTAGGGAGAGTGTGTCAGTTTCTTTCACTGTCAAAGTCCTTGTTTCCAGGGACCTGGAAGGACAGTGAGTGAATTCTCCTTGTGCTAAATTGTGCTTAAAAAAAACATTTTTTCTAGGGACAGAAAACTGTAGGTAGGGAGAGTGTGTCAGTTTCTTTCACTGTCAAAGTCCTTGTTTCCAGGGACCTGGAAGGACAGTGAGTGAATTCTCCTTGTGCTAAATTGTGCTTAAAAAAAACATTTTTTCTAGGGACAGAAAACTGTAGGTAGGGAGAGTGTGTCAGTTTCTTTCACTGTCAAAGTCCTTGTTTCCAGGGACCTGGAAGGACAGTGAGTGAATTCTCCTTGTGCTAAATTGTGCTTAAAAAAAACATTTTTTCTAGGGACAGAAAACTGTAGGTAGGGAGAGTGTGTCAGTTTCTTTCACTGTCAAAGTCCTTGTTTCCAGGGACCTGGAAGGACAGTGAGTGAATTCTCCTTGTGCTAAATTGTGCTTAAAAAAAACATTTTTTCTAGGGACAGAAAACTGTAGGTAGGGAGAGTGTGTCAGTTTCTTTCACTGTCAAAGTCCTTGTTTCCAGGGACCTGGAAGGACAGTGAGTGAATTCTCCTTGTGCTAAATTGTGCTTAAAAAAAACATTTTTTCTAGGGACAGAAAACTGTAGGTAGGGAGAGTGTGTCAGTTTCTTTCACTGTCAAAGTCCTTGTTTCCAGGGACCTGGAAGGACAGTGAGTGAATTCTCCTTGTGCTAAATTGTGCTTAAAAAAAACATTTTTTCTAGGGACAGAAAACTGTAGGTAGGGAGAGTGTGTCAGTTTCTTTCACTGTCAAAGTCCTTGTTTCAAGGGACAGAGAAGGACACCTGAAGGTAGCCCTTATTGCTTTTTTCCCATCTCCCTGCAGGCCATCTATTAGAATGTCTGGAAGGCAAACAAGGAGAGGCAGACAGTCAGGAGGCAATAAAAGAGGGCAAGCAGGCTCTGTGTCTGGGGGCAACAGTGCTGGTCGTGGACGCGGTGCATTGTCATCAGCACATGGCCATGGGACACGCTTGTCCTTCTTTTCGGCAGCTGGACATGTTGAGCCACATCATGCCGAAGACTTGGTAGAGTGGATGACCAAGCCCTCCTCCTCCTCCTCATCCTCTCTCACCCAGGCTCAGGGTACTGGAAAAGCAGCTGCCAAAGCGTCCTCTTCCCTGGTATCAATGTCAGACTCATCATCAGTCACTCCTTCCCTAGACCCACCATGTCCTCCTCCTGAGGAGTCCCCCGAACTGTTTCAGCACAGTGTTGGGTACATGCTCCAGGAGGATGCCCAGCGTTTCGAAGGGTCTGATGATGAAACCCAGCTAGAGGAAGGCAGTAGCGTGAGAGCAGACAGAGGGGATGCTCAAGAAGGACACCAATCTGGCAGTCATGTTCCAGCAGCTGCAGCATACTGCCAGATTGGCTCCAGTGATGAGGAGGGAGGTGATGATGAGGTCACTGACTCCACGTGGGTGCCTAATAGGAGAGAGGAGGAGGAGGAGGATGAGGAGGAGGCACATCTCCAACGAGGCAGGATGCCCTTTGGTGGCCAGCGTAAGGGCAGTACACCGACGGAATCACACCGCAGAGCTCCGCCTGTGCAGGGCGCTGCCTCTGCCCGTCATTCAAAAAGTTCTTTGGTGTGGGCCTTTTTTGAGGCTAGTGCATCAGATCGCACAGCTGCTGTTTGCAACATATGTCTCAAGCGTATATCGCGTGGCCAAAACATCAGCCGCTTGGGTACCACATGCCTGACCAGACATATGTTGACCTGCCATGCAGCTCGTTGGCAAGCCTACCTGAAAGACCCACACCAAAGAACAAAGCGGACCTCTCCTTGCACCGCATCAGCTGGGATCTCCAACCCCACTATAACTTCAGTCCTCTCTGAAACATGCACTGAGAGGAATGAAGGTGTAGAATTAGGTGTGTCACAGCCAAGTACTTGCGGCCACTCTGCTAGCAGTACACCGACGTCCGATTCTAGCAGGCAAATTTCCCTGCCCCAGCTGCTGGACCGTCGAAAGAAGTTCACTCCCAGCCATCCACATGCCCAGCGGTTGAATGCTAGCTTGGCTAAATTGCTAGCGCTTCAACTGCTGCCTTTTCAGTTGGTAGACTCGGCCCCCTTCCATGAGTTTGTGCAATGTGCGGTTCCTCAGTGGCAGGTTCCCAAACGCCACTTTTTCTCACGGAAGGCTATTCCGGCTCTCTACCGGCATGTGGAAGGCAATGTCTTGGCCTCGCTGGACAGGGCGGTCAGCGGTAATGTGCATATTACCGCTGACTCATGGTCCAGCAGGCATGGACAGGGACGTTACCTTTCTTTCACGGCCCATTGGGTCACTCTTTTGGCAGCTGGGAAGGATGCAGGACAAGGTGCAGTAGTGTTGGAGGTTGTCCCACCGCCACGCCTCCAAAATGCTACTACTGGTTGTGACACACCTCTCTCCTCCACCCCCTCCTCTTCTTCTTTCTCCATGGCCTCTTCCTGTGGTTTGTCCTATGAACCAGCGGTGCTCCGTAGCCGTTCACGGGGCTACGCAAGTACGCAGGCAAAAAGATGCCATGCCGTGCTTGCGCTGGTGTGTTTGGGGGACAGAAGCCACACTGGGGCAGAGGTCCTGTCTGCTCTGCAGGGCCAGGCCGAGAGGTGGTTGACGCCACGCCAGCTTAAGCCAGGAATGGTGGTTTGCGACAATGGCACCAACCTCCTCTCCGCCCTCCGACAGGGACAACTGACCCATGTGCCCTGTGTGGCTCACGTCCTTAACCTGGTGGTGCAGCGGTTCTTGGGCAGGTACCCGGGCTTACAGGATGTCCTGAGGCAGGCCAGGAAAGTCTGTGTGCATTTCCGCAGATCTTATAATGCCAGTGCTCGCCTGGCTGAGCTGCAAAAGGAGTTGAACCTGCCCAAGAACCGCCTTATATGTGACATGCCCACCAGGTGGAACTCAACGTTGGCCATGCTGCAGCGGCTGCACACGCAGCAGAGGGCCATCAATGAGTACCTGTGCGACTACGGCACCAGGACAGGGTCAGGGGAGCTTGGTTTTTTTTCTCCACGCCAGTGGGGCATGATCAGGGATGCATGCACTGTCCTGGCACCATTTGAGGAGGCCACGAGGATGGTGAGCAGTGACAGTGCATGCATCAGTGACACTGTACCTCTTGTCCACCTGTTGGAGCACACGCTGCGTGGAATAATGGACAGGGCACTTGAGGCAGAACAGAGGCAGGAAGAGGAGGACTTCCTTGCCTCTCAAGGCCCCCTTTACCCAGACAGTGTTCCTTCTGTCCCACCCATCGCACAGGAAGAGGAGGAGGAGGAGGAGGAGGATTGTGTCAGCATGGAGGTGGAGGCTGGCACTCAGCATCATCAGCAGCAGTCTTTTAGGGATGATTTACAGTCCCAAGAAACCAGTGGACTTGTACGTGGCTGGGAGGAGGTGGCTGCGGATCATGTCGTCCTTAGTGACCCAGAGGACTCCGGAGCGAATGCCTCAGCAAACCTACGCTGCATGGCCTCCCTGATCCTGCAAAGTCTGCGGAAGGATCCTCGTATTCTTCGGATCAAGGAGAGGGACCATTACTGGCTGGCCACTCTCCTTGATCCACGGTACAAGGGTAAGGTTGCGGACCTTATGTTACCGTCGCAGAGGGAGCAGAGGATGAGACAACTCCGGGAGGCCTTGCAGAAAGGTCTGTGCAACGCGTTCCCAGAGACTGGGAGGTTACAAACTCCTGGTCCTGGACAACGAGTTGCTGAGGCTTCGGCCAGTCAAAGAAGGAGCGGTGGGGAAGGTGGCCGTCTGACCGATGCGTTCAGACAATTCTTTAGTCCGCAGCCCCAAAGTATGATCGGTTCCAGCAACCATCGCCAGCGTCTGATAAACATGGTGCAGGAATATCTAGGGGCAAGGTCAGACTTGGACACCTTCCCCACCGAAAATCCTCTGGCTTACTGGGTCTTGAGGATGGATCACTGGCCAGAGCTTGCACAGTATGCAATTGAGCTACTGGCCTGTCCTGCATCCAGCGTTCTTTCGGAACGCACATTCAGTGCTGCTGGAGGATTTGTCACGGATCACAGGGTGCGCCTGTCCACCGACTCGGTTGATCGACTGACTTTCATCAAGATGAACCAGTCTTGGATCACCACCAGCTACCACACACCTGATGCTGATATAACAGACTAATTGATTTTAACATGTCACATCCCTTCAAGACTGATGCTGATGCTGAGTGCCTGTGCTGTTATGTTGACTGGCTATCCTCCTCCTCCGAGTCCTCAATGATACGATTGATGATGATAGCTTGGAAGATCATTTTTGTTTATGGGTGCCGCCACCAGTGGCTAAGGCCCAATTTTTCAGCCCCTGTTTTACAGGGGCGTGTAATTACAATTTTTTTAGCAATAATTTGCCATAGGGCTCATTGCTGTGCTCCAAGTACAGTATCTGTGAGGGGTTGGAGTGTTGTGGCACCAGTGCCTAAGGCCCAATTTTTCAGCCCCTGTTTAACAGGGGCGTGTCATTACAATTTTTGAAGCAATACTTTGCAACAGGGCTCATTGCTGTGCTCCAAGTACAGTATCTGTGAGGGGTTGTAGTGTTGTGCCACCAGTGCCTAAGGCCCAATTTTTCAGCCCCTGTTCAACAGGGGCATGCAATTACAATTCTTGATCTAATAATTCACAGCAGGGTCCATTGCTGCACCCACCAAGAGTAACTCTGAGGGCTTACAGTCTTGTGGCAACGCCACCACCACCACCACCACGAAAGGCCCAATTTTTCAGCCCCTGTTCAAAAGGGGCATGTAATTACAATTCTTGATCTAATAATTCACAGCAGGGCCCATTGCTGCACCCACCAAGAGTAACTGTCAGGGCTTACAGTGTTGTGGCACCAGCACCACCATCAAAGCCCCAATTTTTACTACCACTGTTCAACAATTATATGTAATTAAAATTCCTGATATAATAGTTGACAGCAGGGCGTTCCAGCACCAACCAAGAGTAACTGAGTGCTTACAGTGTTGTGCCAACACCAACAACTAAGGGGCCTATTTCTGCAGAGTATATACGGCAGGTCCCTACTTTCAAACATCCAACTTACAAACGACTCCTACTTGCAAACGAAAGAAGACAACAGGAAGTGAGAGGAAATCTACCCCTAGAAAGGAAAATTCTCTCCTGTAAGAATAAATATGGGAGAAAGGGGTCTCATCTGTACTGATGCTTTATCAGCAATCCTTGTTTCAAGAAAAACACCACATTTCAAAAACAGTTGTCATTGGGACGGAAAGTGAGGTGAAATGTTCTGAACAGGGGCACAGACAGCAAAACAAATGTTACAGGGGTGATAACCCTTACCTATGTTTCCCAAAAAGTTTAAAAATAGATTTTTGGGTTGGAGCTACACTTCAACAATGTACCTGTTCAAAATTACAAACAGATTCTACATAAGAACAAACCTACAGTCCCTGTCTTGTATGCACCGCCTGTATACGGCTGTTCAGAGTATATAGGGCCTTTTTTATTTTATGTGCGGGGTTCCCCTTAATATCCATACAAGACCCAAAGGGGCTGGTAATGGGCTGGGGTAGGGGGGGGGGGGGTCATGGGGTAGCTATGCCATTTTTCTTAAAGAATTTCATCCATATTACCGGGACCAGACATTACATTAAAGCCGCAAGCAGTTTTAAATGGCTTTTTTTTCCTTTAGAAGTGTCATTTTGTGCAGGGACAGTTCTAAACACGGGAAACACGTGGCACTTCACAGGCATACTTTAGACACCCCCCAGGTACGATATTTAAAGGAATATTTGACTTTTTTTTTTTCACTTTATGCATCATTAAAATGACTGCTCCCGAAAAACGACCGTTTTTAAAACTTCTTTTTGCATTGATACATGTCCCCTGGTGCAGAACCCGGGTTCCCAAACCCTATTTATGACAATAACATGCATAATAGTTGTTATAATTAGCACTTTAGAATTCGAACGTTCGCATCCATTGTATTTAATAGGGTTCTAATGTTCGTTCGAACTTTCGGTCCGTTCGCGGGTTCTGGTGCGAACCGAACCCGGGAGTGTTCGGCTCATCACTATTCCTGAGAATGCAATGTTGATTGAAGTGAGTGGTGGTGTCTGGGTGAAGAGGATGTGGAGTCCATATGAGGGTCAGGAGGTAGATTAAAGTCTCCACAAAGCAAAAGAAACCCCCGCTGCACCTGTCTAACTTTCTTGAGGACTTGATTTAAAAAACATACTTGGTGCTTGTTGGGTGCATACACATTAACCACAGTATATGTAATGGAGTTAATATCACATACAAGAATGTGATAGTGGCCCTGAGAGTCTGCAGTTTCCCTGTGCAACGTAAAGGAAACGGTGTCTTTGACTGCAGTCATGACTCCCCGATTTTTAGCCAAAGTACTTGCAGTGAAAACATGTGGGAATTTGGGATGAGTACATTTGGGCATCCTTTGGCTATGAAAGTGGGTCTCTTGGGTACAGAGGATATCACATTTATGTTGAATCGCTTCATTCCACAATGACTTTCTCTTTACTGGATGATTAAGCCCTTTGGCATTAATAATCAAAAAAGTGACAGTCATTTTGTATGGCGCATAAGTTCCAGTAAGTAAAGATTGTGTGTGTAACACTTACATTAGGTGGCATGGGTCCCAATACCAGTATAATGAAGAAGACAGCATCCATGCATGACTGGGCAGATAGATGTCCTTTCATTTGACTTTCAGCAGATAAGAAGGTAACTGCATAAACAACTGCAAAATCGAGTGTTAAACAATGAAACAAACACAGGGTAGGAAAAACATAGAAGAGGGTACACAAAAAAACTTGTAGGTCATGTTGACCAAGTTGTAGATTGCTTTAAGATTGCTACGCAAGCTTAAAGGGGTAAAAAGTCCAGCTCAACAGGTTGTCTCCAGAACAGGGACAAACAATAAACGTGAGGGACTTAATCAGCCCGTAAGCTACTTTAACGGTGTGTGCGAGCATTTTTGGAGTTGACCAAGTTCCATTCCTCTGTAGTGCGGTCTGGGTTGCGGTTGTTGGAACCTTGTGAAGGATCATTAGGAATTATGTGCCATGTTTTGAGTAGCTCCAGGCCCTTGGCGAGGGTGTCCACTAAGTGCTCTTTCCCATCATTGGTGATGATAAGCTTGGTTGGAAACCCCCATCTGTAAGCAATTTTGTGGTTGCGTAGAGCCTTGGAGATTGTATTAAGATTTCTCCTTTTTTGTAGCGTGTACTGAGACAGATCGGTAAAAAACTGTTAAGCCTCGTACACACGATCGGATATCCTATGGATTCAAATCCGATGTTTTTGTCCATCGGAAATCCGATGAAGCTGACTTCCATCAGTCTTGCCTACACACCATCAGTCTAAAAACCGAGCGTTCCAAACGCGGTGACGTAAAACACTCCGATGAGCCGAGAAAAATTAAGTTTAATGCTTCTGAGCATGCGTCAACTTGATTCTGAGCATGCATGGGTTTTTTATCTGATAGACGATCGGAATTTGCTATTGGTTTTTGATCCATCGTAAAAATTTAAAACATGTTCTATTTTTTAAAACCGATGGAAAAAAGACCGATGGGTCCCATACACGTTCGGTTTGTCCGATGTAAAAAGTCCATCGGACTGTTTTCATCGGTAAAACCGATCGCGTGTACAGGGCTTAACACTTTATATTGTGCTGGAAGGAGATCCTTATTGCGTGCTGCAGACATCAAACGTTCCTTCACATGAAAAAATTTAAACGCAGTATAATGTCTATAGGCACTTTGTCAGGGAGATAAGAAGGTTTTGGTAACCTGTGGATACTGTCTATTGTAACATCTATTTCTGTAAGATCTGGCAGGATAGAGGTGAACACTTGGGTGACATAACTACGCAGATCTGACTGTTGAACAGACTCTGGGAATCATCCCTTATCTTGAGATTGTTCCTCCTGGAACGGTCCTCGATATCTGCGATTTTAGCTTTGACTGTCTCCATCTCCTCATCCCTGGCATCATGCGCATCACCCATGTTATTAATTGTGGAGGCAAACTCCCCCATCTTAGTTTCCACATGATCCACTCTGTCAGATACAATTTGTATATCTTTCCCAAACTTAAGGACACATGCCATCATGTCCTTGTGGCGTGAGCTTCTGAGTGAAACTAGCATGTCCTTGAGTGTGGTGTCTAAGACTGGTTGATTGCTAGTGGGAAAGCGATCTATGGAG